>JBBGZY010002600.1:0-402112 GCA_037952925.1 Lithobates clamitans
CTTAAAGGTCCGGGGGTGCGATTTTGGTCATTTTTGACCCATTTTTGGCTAAAAGGGCCGGGGGTGCGATTTTGGTCATTTTGGACCCATTTTGGGTTAAAAGGGCCGGGGGTGCGATTTTGTTATTTTTTGACCCATTTTTGGCTAAAAGGGCCGGGGGTGCGATTTTGGTCATTTTTCACCCATTTTTGGATAAAAGGGCCGGGGGTGCGATTTTGGTCATTTTGGACCCATTTTGGGTTAAAAGGGCAGGGGGTGCGATTTTGTTATTTTTTGACCCATTTTTGGCTAAAAGGGCCGGCGGTGCGATTTTGGTCATTTTTGACCCATTTTTGGCTAAAAGGGCCGGGGGTGCGATTTTGGTCACTTTGGACCCATTTTTGGCTAAAAGGGCCGGGGGTGCGATTTTGGTCATTTTGGACCCATTTTTGGCTAAAAGGGTCGGGGGTGCGATTTTGGTCATTTTGGACCCATTTTTGGCTAAAAGGGCCGGGGGTGCGATTTTGGTCATTTTTGACCCATTTTTGGCTAAAAGGGCCGGGGGTGCGATTTTGGTCATTTTTGACCCATTTTTGGCTAAAAGGGCCGGGGGTGCGATTTTGGTCATTTTTCACCCATTTTTGGATAAAAGGGCCGGGGGTGCGATTTTGGTCATTTTTCACCCATTTTTGGCTAAAAGGGCCGGGGGTGCGATTTTGGTCATTTTTAAACCCATTTTTGGCTAAAAGGGCCGGGGGTGCGATTTTGGTCATTTTTCACCCATTTTCGGATAAAAGGGCCGGGGGTGCGATTTTGGTCATTTTTGACCCATTTTTGGCTAAAAGGTCCGGGTGTGCGATTTTGGTCATTTTGGACCCATTTTGGGTTAAAAGGGCCGGGGGTGCGATTTTGTTATTTTTTGACCCATTTTCGGCTAAAAGGGCCGGGGGTGCGATTTTGGTCACTTTGGACCCATTTTTGGCTAAAAGGGCCGGGGGTGCGATTTTGGTCATTTTTCACCCATTTTCGGCTTAAAGGTCCGGGGGTGCGATTTTGGTCATTTTTGACCCATTTTTGGCTAAAAGGGCCGGGGGTGCGATTTTGGTCATTTTGGACCCATTTTGGGTTAAAAGGGCCGGGGGTGCGATTTTGTTATTTTTTGACCCATTTTTGGCTAAAAGGGCCGGGGGTGCGATTTTGGTCATTTTTCACCCATTTTGGGCTAAAAGGGCCGGGGGTGCGATTTTGGTCATTTTGGACCCATTTTGGGTTAAAAGGGCCGGGGTTGCGATTTTGTTATTTTTTGACCCATTTTCGGCTAAAAGGGCCGGGGGTGCGATTTTGGTCATTTTTGACCCATTTTTGGCTAAAAGGGCCGGGGGTGCGATTTTGGTCATTTTTCACCCATTTTTGGATAAAAGGTCCGGGGGTGCGATTTTGTTATTTTTTGACCCATTTTTGGCTAAAAGGGCCGGGGGTGCGATTTTGGTCATTTTTCACCCATTTTCGGCTTAAAGGTCCGGGGGTGCGATTTTGGTCATTTTTGACCCATTTTTGGCTAAAAGGGCCGGGGGTGCGATTTTGTTATTTTTTGACCCATTTTTGGCTAAAAGGGCCGGGGGTGCGATTTTGTTATTTTTTGACCCATTTTTGGCTAAAAGAGCCGGGGGTGCGATTTTGGTCATTTTTGACCCATTTTTGGCTAAAAGGGTCGGGGGTGCGATTTTGGTCATTTTGGACCCATTTTTGGCTAAAAGGGCCGGGGGTGCGATTTTGGTCATTTTTCACCCATTTTTGGATAAAAGGGCCGGGGGTGCGATTTTGGTCATTTTGGACCCATTTTGGGTTAAAAGGGCAGGGGGTGCGATTTTGTTATTTTTTGACCCATTTTTGGCTAAAAGGGCCGGGGGTGCGATTTTGGTCATTTTTGACCCATTTTTGGCTAAAAGGGCCGGGGGTGCGATTTTGGTCACTTTGGACCCATTTTTGGCTAAAAGGGCCGGGGGTGCGATTTTGGTCATTTTGGACCCATTTTTGGCTAAAAGGGTCGGGGGTGCGATTTTGGTCATTTTGGACCCATTTTTGGCTAAAAGGGCCGGGGGTGCGATTTTGGTCATTTTTGACCCATTTTTGGCTAAAAGGGCCGGGGGTGCGATTTTGGTCATTTTTGACCCATTTTTGGCTAAAAGGGCCGGGGGTGCGATTTTGGTCATTTTTCACCCATTTTTGGATAAAAGGGCCGGGGGTGCGATTTTGGTCATTTTTCACCCATTTTTGGCTAAAAGGGCCGGGGGTGCGATTTTGGTCATTTTTAAACCCATTTTTGGCTAAAAGGGCCGGGGGTGCGATTTTGGTCATTTTTGACCCATTTTTGGCTAAAAGGGCCGGGGGTGCGATTTTGGTCATTTTTCACCCATTTTCGGATAAAAGGGCCGGGGGTGCGATTTTGGTCATTTTTGACCCATTTTTGGCTAAAAGGTCCGGGGGTGCGATTTTGGTCATTTTGGACCCATTTTGGGTTAAAAGGGCCGGGGGTGCGATTTTGTTATTTTTTGACCCATTTTCGGCTAAAAGGGCCGGGGGTGCGATTTTGGTCATTTTTCACCCATTTTTGGCTAAAAGGGCCGGGGGTGCGATTTTGTTATTTTTTGACCCATTTTTGGCTAAAAGGGCCGGGGGTGCGATTTTGGTCATTTTTCACCCATTTTTGGCTAAAAGGTCCGGGGGTGCGATTTTGGTCACTTTGGACCCATTTTTGGCTAAAAGGGCCGGGGGTGCGATTTTGGTCATTTTTCACCCATTTTCGGCTTAAAGGGCCGGGGGTGCGATTTTGGTCATTTTTGACCCATTTTTGGCTAAAAGGGCCGGGGGTGCGATTTTGGTCATTTTGGACCCATTTTGGGTTAAAAGGGCCGGGGGTGCGATTTTGGTCATTTTTCACCCATTTTGGGCTAAAAGGGCCGGGGGTGCGATTTTGGTCATTTTTGACCCATTTTCGGCTTAAAGGGCCGGGGGTGCGATTTTGGTCATTTTTGACCCATTTTTGGCTAAAAGGGCCGGGGGTGCGATTTTGGTCATTTTTCACCCATTTTGGGCTAAAAGGGCCGGGGGTGCGATTTTGGTTATTTTGGACCCATTTTGGGTTAAAAGGGCCGGGGTTGCGATTTTGTTATTTTTTGACCCATTTTCGGCTAAAAGGGCCCTTTGGACCCATTTTTGGCTAAAAGGGCCGGGGGTGCGATTTTGGTCATTTTTGACCCATTTTTGGCTAAAAGGGCCGGGGGTGCGATTTTGGTCATTTTGGACCCATTTTTGGCTAAAAGGGCCGGGGGTGCGATTTTGGTCATTTTTCACCCATTTTTGGATAAAAGGGCCGGGGGTGCGATTTTGGTCATTTTGGACCCATTTTGGGTTAAAAGGGCAGGGGGTGCGATTTTGTTATTTTTTGACCCATTTTTGGCTAAAAGGGCCGGGGGTGCGATTTTGGTCATTTTTAAACCCATTTTCGGATAAAAGGGCCGGGGGTGCGATTTTGTTAATTTTTGACCCATTTTCGTCTAAAAGAGCCGGGGGTGCGATTTTTGTCATTTTTGACCCATTTTGGGCTTAAAGGGCCGGAGGTGCGATTTTTGTCATTTTGGACCCATTTTCGGGCTAAGGCCCCTTTCACACGGACGATCCGTATGTCCGTTTTTCATCCTTCTGTTTTCGGATGAAAAACGGACATACATGTATCTCTATGGAGCGTCGGATGTCAGTGGTGACATGTCCGCTGACATCCGACCCGCTCCGATCTGAAAAGTGTAACGGAGGAAAAACCTACTTTTTCCTCCGTTTTCGGATCGGATGACGACGGACACTACGGACCGTCATCATCCGACCCCCATAGGGGAGAGCGGCGCTCTGACAGGTCCGTCGCTGCACAGTGTGCAGCGATGCACCTGTCATCTTCCTGCTCAGTGGGGATCGGTGGAGCGATCCCCGCTGAGCCAGCGGATGTTCACGGGGCGGATCATCACTGATCTGCCCTGTGTGAAAGAGCCCTAAGACTTGTCCTGCGATTTTATACTGCAAAATTTTGGGCTAAAAGGGCCGGGGGTGCGATTTTGGTCATTTTGGACTCGTTTTTGCATAAATAAAAAAAAGCTGATCATTGTAAGCACCCCTGTCAATGGTAAATGTTTTGTGTAAACTCTCTAATGGCTACATATGCAGGACAGCTTGTTCTTTTGAAAAACAAAAAAACATACTGGCTGGATCACCAGGTGAAAATAGAAGAAAGCCTAAAAAAGAAAGAAAAAGAAAAGTAATGCAGCCGTCACATCTAAGAATTTGTGAGCTGAAATCTAATAAATGTTTGCTTGTGGGTTTAATTCCGCTTTAGACTCTATTGGCTCTCTAGGGGTGGCTCTCGTCTTCCCCTTTTCCCCACTTTTTTCCGGTAGCTATCTATGTCCTTGCAACAAAAGACACCAGGCTGCAAGAGCCACTAGCATCCCGGCAACAGGACGTGTCATATAGCACCCTAGCAACCAAAAGGGTACATTTGTTATATGCTGTATGCAGGCACACCTCCCAACATTTTGAGATGGGAATGAGGGACACCTACTATAAAATGTATGTAGATATAGGACACGCCCCCTGCCACACCCCCTTAAAGGAGAATTAACCACAAAAAAAAAGGTTAATTAAATCCATACAGGCTTTTTTACCACTATTCTTTTATATTGGCTTTTGGAATTTACAAATACAGCCATTTAGAATTTGGATGAAAGGTTTAGCACTGGGAAACACTTTTTGAAAGATAAAAAGTGCATTTTATATACAACTATATAGATCAGACCAAAATGAGGGACAAATGAGGAGGAAAGAGGGACAGAGGGACATTGCTCCAAATCAGGGACAGTCCCTCGAAATCAGGGACAGTTGGGAGCTATGTGCATGTAAACATTAGCACAAGTGTGTACAGTGTATGGACAAGGTTTTGTGTCAGTAAGATACTATGTAGAACTGCACACCGCATACATATGAGCCCTATGAGAGACACATGCATACATATACACTAGATTGTCCAAAGTATTGGGATGCCTGCCTTTACATACTGTACACATGAACTTTAACCACTTCAGCCCCGGAAGATTTGGCTGCTGAATCACCGGGCCATTTTTCTGCGATTCTGCATTGCGTCGCTTTAGCTAATAATTGCGCGGGCGTGCGATGCTGCACCCAAACAAAATTGACGTCCTTTTTTTCCCACAAATAGAGCTTTCTTTTGGTGGTATTTTATCGTCTCTGCGTTTTTTGTTTTTTTTTGCGCTATAAACAAAAAAATAGCGAAAATTTTGAAAAAAACACAACATTTTGTACTTTTTGCTATAATAAATACCCCCTTTTTTTAAAAAAAAAAGCTAATTTTTTCTCAGTTTAGGCCGATATGTATGCTTCTACATATTTTTGGTAAAAAAAAATCGCAATAAGTGTATATTGATTGGTGTGCGCAAAAGTTATAGTGTCTACAAAATAGGGGATAAATTTATAGCATTTTTATTATTATTATTATTTTTTACTAGTAATGGCGGTGATCTGCAATTTTTATCAGGACTGCGACATTATGGCGGACACATCGGACACTTTTGACACATTTTTGGGACCATTGGCATTTATACAGCGATCAGTGCTATAAAAATGCACTGATTACTGTAAAAATGTCACTGGCAGGGAAAGGGTTAACACTAGGGGGCGATCAAGGGGTTAACTGTGTTCCCTGCTACGTGTTTCTAACTGTAGGGGGAGGGGACTGACTAGAGGAAGTGACAGATCGTGGTTCCTAGCTAATAGGAACACACAATCTGTCACTCCTCACACACACACTTCCCTGTTCTGCCTCTCGTGCTCGCGATTGCTCATGGCTGGTGGTCATCGTGACCATCGGCCACGGGCATCGACACCCCGGCAGTTCAGCGGGTGTGTGCACATGCCTGCTATCCTGATCCCACGAGTCGGCGTATAGCTACGACGGTTCCTGGGATTGTGCAGACCTGCCGCAGTAAAATGATGACGGCTGGTCGGCAAGCGGTTAATGACATCCTAATGTCTGAGGATTTTGAGGGAAACCCCCCCAAAAAAAAATAACCGTCAGCCTGGCAGGTCAGGAAAGGAGGGGAATGAGCGAGCGCCCACCCCCAGGACCATACCAGGTCACATGCCCTCAACATGCCTTGGGAGGGTAGGTGCTTCTGGGCGGGGGGGCTCTGCTTGGTGGTTGAGGGGGTCTGCTGGCATGGGGCGTATCGGGAATCTGGAAGCCCCCTTTAACAAGAGGGCCCCCAGATCTCGCCCCCCCCCCATGTGAATGAGTATAGGGTTGTACCCCTACCCAATCACCCCAAAAAAAAGTGTAGTGTTACAAAAAACAAAGAGACGGTTTTTGACAAATTCTTTGACATTGAAGAATGTCCCCCGTCATAGCTCCCAGGTGTATTCTTCCTCTGGTGATGTCTTCTTCCTCCGGTCTTCTTCAACCACTGTCTTCTCCCTTCATTGATGTCTTCTCCCTCCATTGATGTCTTCTCCCTCCATTGATGTCTTCTCCCTCCATTGATGTCTTCTCCCTCCATTGATGTCTTCTCCCTCCATTGATGTCTTCTCCCTCCATTGATGTCTTCTCCCTTCATTGATGTCTTCTCCCTTCATTGATGTCTTCTCCCTTCATTGATGTCTTCTCCCTCCATTGATGTCTTCTCCCTTCATTGATGTCTTCTCCCTTCATTGATGTCTTCTCCCTCCATTGATGTCTTCTCCCTCCATTGATGTCTTCTCCCTTCATTGATGTCTTCTCCCTCCATTGATGTCTTCTCCCTTCATTGATGTCTTCTCCCTTCATTGATGTCTTCTCCCTCCATTGATGTCTTCTCCCTCCATTGATGTCTTCTCCCTTCATTGATGTCTTCTCCCTCCATTGATGTCTTCTCCCTCCATTGATGTCTTCTCCCTCCATTGATGTCTTCTCCCTTCATTGATGTCTTCTCCCTCCATTGATGTCTTCTCCCTCCATTGATGTCTTCTCCCTTCATTGATGTCTTCTCCCTCCATTGATGTCTTCTCCCTTCATTGATGTCTTCTCCCTCCATTGATGTCTTCTCCCTCCATTGATGTCTTCTCCCTCCATTGATGTCTTCTCCCTCCGTTGATGTCTTCTCCCTCCATTGATGTCTTCTCCCTTCATTGATGTCTTCTCCCTCCATTGATGTCTTCTCCCTCCATTGATGTCTTCTCCCTTCATTGATGTCTTCTCCCTCCATTGATGTCTTCTCCCTCCATTGATGTCTTCTCCCTCCATTGATGTCTTCTCCCTTCATTGATGTCTTCTCCCTTCATTGATGTCTTCTCCCTTCATTGATGTCTTCTCCCTCCATTGATGTCTTCTCCCTCCATTGATGTCTTCTCCCTTCATTGATGTCTTCTCCCTCCATTGATGTCTTCTCCCTTCATTGATGTCTTCTCCCTCCATTGATGTCTTCTCCCTCCATTGATGTCTTCTCCCTCCATTGATGTCTTCTCCCTCCATTGATGTCTTCTTCCTTCATTGATGTCTTCTCCCTCCATTGATGTCTTCTCCCTCCATTGATGTCTTCTCCCTTCATTGATGTCTTCTCCCTTCATTGATGTCTTCTCCCTCCATTGATGTCTTCTCCCTCCATTGATGTCTTCTCCCTTCATTGATGTCTTCTCCCTCCATTGATGTCTTCTCCCTCCATTGATGTCTTCTTCTTCTTTCTCTGCCACCAACCTCCTCAAAATAAAATAAAATGATACTGCTCCAAAGCTGACTACTGTGGTTAGTTCAGCTACGGTGTCTGCCAGTTCTTATATAGCTATGGTCTGGTACAGTCTTGGTGGGCCCACTCGTTTTTTGTTTTTTTTTTTCAATTTTTGCATAGGGTTCCTCCTCAAGATCCATACCAGACTCTAATTTTTTTTTTTTTAGAAATTCGGCATGAGGATTTTTCAACACCAGAAGCAAAGGAATTGTTTTGATTGGTCAAAGGACAAGCCGCAATCATCTCAACGTCGGATTGCATTCCCTGAAGTTGGACATGAAGTCACAGGACAAAGTCGGATAGGATCAGCGGGAACATCGAGGCTTATGGCTTGGTTCACAGCTGAGACAGATGCGGCTCGCAGCAGGGGTCCAGTTAGGGTTACCACCTCATCCCTTTAAAACCAAACACATATGAATTACACAGGTTCTGTGGCTGATTAAGGTTGTAATTAAACTCACTTGGTGCTTTATCTGCATTTAATTAGTTTTAGAACCTGTGTAATTGATATGTGTTCGAGTTTAAAGGGATGAGGTGGCAACTCTAGGTCCGGTGCGTCCCGTTCATTACTTCAGGTCCAAATTTTTGCCGAAATTCTGCCCTGAAATGGAGCCAAAGACGCACAGGACCCCTGTGCAAGCCGCTCCATAGAGAGCCGGTCACAATCTCCTGTCGTGCAAATTGGATGTGGAGAAACCCGCATCCAGTTCGCACTAGTGGGAACCCAGCCTTATAGTTGCAATGGGTGGGCCAACTCAATATTGAACCCTACAGACTAATAGGGCGTACACACGGTCGGACTTTGTTCGGACATTCCGACAACAAAATCCTAGGATTTTTTCAGACGGATGTTGGCTCAAACTTGTTTTGCATACACACGGTCGCACAAAGTTGTCGGAAAATCCGATCGTTCTAAACGCGGTGACGTAAAACACATACGTCGGGACTATAAACGGGGCAGTGGCCAATAGCTTTCATCTCTTTATTCTGAGCATGCGTGGCACTTTGTCCGTCGGATTTGTGTACACACGATCGGAATTTCCGACAACAGATTTTGTTGTCGGAAAATTTTATCTCCTGCTCTCCAACTTTGTGTGTCGGAAAATCCGATGGAAAATGTCCGATGGAGCCCACACACGGTCGGAATTTCCGACAACACGCTCCGATCGGACATTTTCCATCGGAAAATCCGACCGTGTGTACGGGGCATACGGCTGGATTCACACCTATGCATTTTTTAGTGCTTTTTGCATTTTGCAGATTTGCACAACAGAACGTGTTCCATAGGGAACCATGTTAAATGGACTGCAGTGCAAATCTGCAAAAAGAACTAAAACTGCATAGGTGTGAATCCAGCCTAAGATTGGGATGCCATTAAAGTTAATGTGCGTGTAAAGGCAGGCGTCCCTATACTTTTGACAATATAGCGTAAATATTATAAGACCTAGAAACCAATCTGGCAGAACATTGTGCTGGGTTATAGGGTTAACCTTAGCAACATCAACACCAGTAATGAATCAGATACTCACTCACTGGTTCAGGGATGTGTTAGAGAAGGTGGATCCTCACATTCAGCTTGGTTAAGGTACAATGACCACCCGACATCAAGAAGGTAAGAAAATGTTAGACGTGGATCCAAAACTGGATTTCCATGTGCTTTGGCTCCCTCCTTCAATAAAGACTGCTTACCCTCCATCCAGACACCCCCATGGAACCAAACCAAGCTTTGTATATTATATCAAGCTATACCTTCCAGCAAATAGTAAAAGTTAAAACCTTTTGCTTGTGATAATGGAGGGGTGGTGCTTAGTTGGTCTAGAGAGTAGGAATAACCCACACGTATAAACCTTTTGCTTGCAACCTTGTCCCTACATCACCCTCTCCACATTTCATACCCATTTGCAATTTATGGCCACAAAGTTCCATTCAGATTTCAATAACTATCTCTGAAACAGTTGATTTTCCTCTACTGATTACTCGTTAATGACAACCTAAATTAATGATGAAACTACATTTGCTACAGTCTGATGTACAATACTATGGTGCCGCTTGTAAATTTACTTTGGAGGAGAGTTTTGCTAAACACTGTGCAGGGGAGTTGCTAGGTGGCAAAAAGACCAGGGGCTTCGGCCCGAAGTCCAAGGGGTGGGCGGTGGCGGTAGTGGCGTGGGGTTTTTTGGCTGGGCAGTGTGGTTGTGTGGCGCGGGTAAGCTCACTTGCTGCCTGGCTTACCAGTGCCCTTACACACACACTGACCTACCTACCTACCTACCTAACATGCACTGACCTACGTGACATACTTGACATCCACTGACCTACCTGACTAGGAGACAGACTTCACATGTCTTGCAGCAGCAGTTCAGCCGTGGCGTGCGAGGCAGCCAGAGAAGAGGAAGAGAGCCAACCGCCCGAGCGGGGATCGATGTGGCGCGGCGGCCGCATTGTAATTCCCGCCTTCTGGAGCCTGCAGCGCCTATGATGGACGTCACATGTCCTGCGATCCCGCCATTAGACCAGTGGGACATCCATCATAGGCGCTGCAGGCTCCAGAATGCGGGACCTGCTATGTGACTCGGCCGCACTTGGCGGCGCCCGGGATCAGATCGGTCCCCGCTCCGCGGCAGGCGGCGACGCTCGGGACTAATAATAGGTCAGTGCCCACCCGAGACCTGGGGCTTTTTGGGGTCCCACTCGGGGCTTCAGCCACTGTCAGCCCCCCCCTGCCGGCGCCACTGACGCTGTGTGTAACTAAATTAATTACAGGCCTCCTTGACCCCTGTGTATTAGGAAGTGTTATGTATATGCATTAATGTGTGTGATGTTTACCCCCCCTCTTCATGACCAGGCCATTTTTTTTGCGATATGGCACTGCGTTACTTTAACCCTTTCATGCTTAAGCCTATTTCTGACATTTGCTTACAAGTTCAAATCTGTATTTTGTGCTAGAAAATTACATAGAACCCCCAAACATTGATATATTTTTTTAAATAAATGGAATTTTTAGACGTGATATTTCCTTTTCATCTATGTTTGCATCACCATGCTAATGTGATATTTAAGACCACTCACTGTGTTCTTGCTGATTACATATTCTCTACCTTCTTTTTTTTTTTTTGCACTTTTTATTTTGATGTTATATCCAGTGGGACGCACGCACACTTTTTGTGGTCACTAACCTGGTTTGGAATTCCTGGATATATGTTTACATACCTTCGTCACCTTGGGTATCACCCTTACTACTATGAGTCTACATTCACCTGTAGACCTGTATATTCAATGTAGATTTTCAGTATTCTCTATAGCGCCACACATTATTGTTTCAGATATATTTTTTTAGCAGAGACCCTAGAGAATAAAATGGCGATCGTTGCAATATTTTATGTCACACGGTATTTGCGTAGCGCTCTTTCAAAGGCATTTTTTGGGGGGAAAAAAGACACTTTATGGTTTAGTTTTTTTTTTTTTTCTAAATTCATTAAAGTTAGACCAATTTTTTTGTATAATGTGAAAGATGTCGTTACGCCGAGTAAATTGATACCTAACATGTCATGCTTTGAAATTGCGCACACTCTGGAATGGCGACAAACTACGCACCTAAAAAAAATCTCCATAGGCGATGCATTTAAAATAATGTAATGGTTACCAGGTTAGAGTTACAGAGGAGATCTGGCACTAGAATTATTGCTCTTACTTTGACGATCACGGCGATACCTCACATGTGTGATTTGAACAACGTTTACATTTGCGGGTGTGACTTATGGTTTCCTTTTTTTTGCTGCGTGAGCATGCGGGGACGCTTTAAAAAAAAATATCTTATTTATTTTATTTTATTTCTTTTTTTTTCATTGTTCCTTAAAAAAAAAAAAAAAAAATCCAATCACTTTTATTGCTGTCACAAGGAATGTAAACATCCCTTGTGACAGTAATAGGCGGTGACAGATACTCTTTATGGAGACCCCCGATCTCTCCTTTCCACTTACAAGTATTCAGATCGCCAAAATCTGCGATTCTAAATACTATTATTTTTGTTTTAATTCTGCGCCATTGGGATTTTACATCGGAGACCCGATCAAAGCTGAATCCGGATTTGGATAACTCTGGGAGGGCGTACTATGACGTCCTCCCAGAATTCCCCTCTCGCGCTCCCCCTGGGGCGCGCACCCGAACGCATCCGTGACCCCCGGGTCCCGAGGACCCGGCGCATCACGGATCCCAGTAAATGGCCGCTGGTCGCGACCGTTTACCATGTGATCGCTCCGTCAAATGACAGAGCAATCACATGTAAACAGACCGGCGTCATCTGATGACGCCGGTTCCTCTCCTCCCCTCCTGTGTACCGATCGGTACACTGTGAGCGGAGAGGGGGATGGATGGATGGATGGCTGCAGCGCTGTGGGCTGGATGTGTAGTGCCCACAGCGCTGCACAGAGACATCCAGGCATCCATCCATCCATCCATCCATGCTCAGCCATCCATAATGCTCTGCAATGCTGTGCAATACACTGCAATGCCCCACAATACTCTGCAATGCCCCACAATACTCTGCAATGCCCCACAATACTCTGCAATGCCCCGCAGTACTCTGCAATACCCCACAATACTCTGCAATACCCCGCAGTACTCTGCAATACCCCCACAATACTCTGCAATACCCCGCAATACCCTGCAATATCCTGCAATACTCTACAATACCCCGCAATACTCTAATACCCCGCAGTACACTGCAATACCCCGCAGTTCTCTGCAATACCCCGCAATACTCTGCAATACCCCGCAGTACTCTGCAATACCCCGCAGTTCTCTGCAATACCCCGCAATACTCTGCAATACCCCGCAGTACTCTGCAATACTCTGCAATACCCCACAGTACTCTGCAATACTCCGCAGTACTCTGCCATACCCAGCCATACCCACCCATACCGAGCCATGCTCTGCCATGCTCAGCTATACTCGCCCTCTGTATGTGGCCAGGCTGTGGAAGTCTGACACATGTGGTATCGCCGTACTCAGGAGGAGTAGGAGAATCTATTTTGGGGGGTCATTTTTGGTATGTACATGCTATGTGTTAGAAATATTGTATAAATGGAGAACTTTGTGGTAAAAGAAAAAAATGCGTTTTAACCACTTCCCGCCCGCCGGCTGTCATACAACATCCTTGACTTTGTGCGGGGATATCTAAATGATGGGTGCAGCTACAGGCATCATTCAGATATCAGCTTTTTCAGCCGGCGATTCCCTACACCATAAGAATGATCACAGCAGCTGTTCTACTGCTTGATCGTTCTTACGGGAGGCGAGAGGGGATGTCCCCCCCCCTTCCCGCCACCCTCCGGTGCTTCTACCGACTCACCGCTATGATTGAAGCCAGGATCGTTTTTTTTAAATTATTTTTATTTCAGGCTTCCCAGCCTAGAGGTGAGATGTGGGGTCTTATTGACCCCATATCTCACTGTAAAGAGGACCTGTCATGCCATATTCCTATTACAAGGGATGTTTACATTCCTTGTAATAGGAATAAAAGTGGTCAAAATTTTTTTTTTTTTTGGAAAAAAGCATCAAACTAAAATAAATAAAGTAAAATGAACAATAAAAAAAAAAGTGGACCTGTCCCCGTGTGCTCGCATGCAGAAGCGAACGCATACGTAAGTCCCGCCCACATATGAAAATGGTGTTCAAACCACACATTTGAGGTATCGCTGCGATCGGTAGAGCGAGAGCAATAATTTTGGGCCTAGACCTCCTCTGTAACTCAAAACATGTAACCAGTAAAAAATTTTAAAGCTTCGCCTATGGGGATTTTTGAGAAGTGAAGTTTGGCGCCATTCCACAAGTGCGTGCAATTTTGAAAGGTGACATGTTGGGTATCTATTTACTCGGCATAACTTCATCTTTCACATTATGCAAAAACATTGGGCTAACTTTACTGTTTTGGTTTTTTTAAAGCACAAAACTGTTTTTTTTTACAAAAAAAAGTGTTAAAAAAACTGCTGCGCAAATACCGTGCGAGATAAAAAGTTGCAATGACCACCATTGTATTCTCCAGGGTCTTTGCTAAAATAACATATATAATGTTTTGGGATTCTATGTAATTTTCTAGATAATAAATGATGATTTTTACATGTAGGAGAGAAATGTCAGAATTGGCCTGGGTGCTCCAGAACGCCTGAAGGTGCTCCCCTGCATGTTGGGCCTCCGTATGTGGCCACGCTGTGTAAAAGTCTCACACATGTGGTATCGCCATACTCGGGAGTAATAGCAGAATGTGTTTTGGGGTGTAATCTGTGGTATGCATATGCGGTGTGTGAGAAATAACCTGCTAATATGACAATTTTGTGGAAAAAAAAGTAAAAAAAAACAACTTGATTTTGCAAAGAATTGTGGGAAAAAATGACAACTTCAAAAAACTCACCATGCATCTTTCTAAATACCTTGGAATGTCTTCTTTCCAAAAAGGGGTCATTTGGGGGGTATTTGTACTTTTCTGGAATGTTAGGGTCTCAAGAAATTAGATAGGCCGTCAGTACTTCAGGTGTGATTAATTTTCAGATATTGACACCATAGCTTTTAGACTCTATAACTTTCACAAAGACCAAATAATATCCACCAATTTGGGTTATTTTTACCAAAGATATGTAGCGGTATAAATTTTGGCCAAAATATATGAAGAAAAATTACTAATTTGCAAAATTTTATAACAGAAATGAAGAAAAATGCATTTTTTTACAGATTTTTCTGTCTTTTTTCTTTTATAGCGCAAAAAATAAAGAACCCAGTGGTGATTAAATACCACCAAAAGAAAGCTCTATTTGTGTGAAAAAAAGGACAAAAATTTCATATAGGTACAGTATTGTATGACTGAGTAATTGTCATTCAAATTGTGATGAGCACAGAAAGCTGAAAATTGGTCTGGTTAGGAAGGGGGTTTAAGTGCCCAGTTGTCAAGTGGTTAACCACTTCAATACCAGGCACTTAGACACCTTCCCGCCCAGGCCAATGTTCAGCTTTCAGCGCTGTTGCAACTTGAATGACAATTGCGCGGTCATGCTACACTGTACCCAAACACATTTTTTTATCATTTTGTTCCCACAAATAGAGCTTTCTTTTGGTGGTATTTGATCACCTCTGCGGTTTTTATTTTTTGCGCAACAAATAAAAAGGGACCGAAAATTTTGAAGAAAAACATGTTTTTCTTTGTTTCTGGTAAAATTTATTGTAAATAAGTATGTTTTCGTCTTCAATGACGGGCACTGATATGGCTGCACTGATGGGCACTGATACGGCGGCACCGATGAGGTGGCACCGATGAGGTGGCACTGATGAGGTGGCACTGACGGGCACTGATGATGGGCACTGATAGGCGGCACTGATAGGCGGCACTGATTGGCACTGATGGGTGGCACTGGTATGCGGCACCGATGGGCACTCATAGGCGGCACTGATGGGCACTCGTAGGTGGCATTGATTGGTACTTATGGGTGGCACTGATGGGTACTTATGGGTGGCACTGATAGGTGGCACCGATGGGCACTGACAGGTGGCACCGATGGGCACTGACAGGTGGCACTGATGACACTGATTGTGGCACTGAATAAACTGGTGGGATTGCTGGGCAGACCTGAAACATGTTGGTGCCAATCAGTGCCCATTTGTGGGCACTGATTGGGCACATGTGGATGGCCATGGGGTACATACCTGGCCATCCACATGTTGCCGCTTCCCTGGTGGTCCTAGTGGCGATCCCTGGTGGTCCAGTGAGGTGATCTGAGGGGGGCTGTCTGTCAGACGCGAGTGAGGAAAAGCCGATCAACGGCTCTTCCTATTGACATTGTGATTGGACACGGCTTATCACGTAAATCGCGCACCCGTACGTGATCTCGTGTACAAAGTTTGGGGGCGCGCGCGCCGCCAGCGAATCGCTCCGGGTGTGATTGGACACAGTGGGAGCCAATCAGCGGGTCCGACAGGACACGATGTCCGCCAGGACCCGCCGATCGTTCACAGGAAAGGCAGAATGGTGGTCTGCCTATGTAAACAAGGCAGATCGCCTATCTGTGAGGGAAAGATAGAGATCTTGTGTTTCTGCTAAGTAGAAACACGGATGTCTTTCTTTCCCCAGTCACAGCATTCCCCCCCACACAGTTAGAAAGCACCCCCTAGGGAACACATTTAACCCCTTGATCGCCCCTGATGTTAACCCCTTCCACTGTCATTAGTACAGTGACAGTGCATATTTATAGCACTGATCACTGGATTGGTGTCACTGGTCTCCAAACAGTGTCAAAAGTGTCCGATCTGTCTGCCACAATGGTGCAGTCCTGCTAAAAATCACAGATCACCACCAGTACTAGTAAAAAAGATCCTTAAAAATTCCATAAAAATATCCCATAGTTTGTAGACACTATAACTTTTGCGCAAATCAATCAATATACGCTTATTGGGATTTTTCCAAAAATATGTAGCGGAATACATATTGGCCTAAACTGATGAAGAAATTAGATTTTTTTCTTTTTTTTTTTTTTTTTTGGATATGTTCTATAGCAGAAAGTAAAAAATATTGTTTTTTTTTTTTTTTTAAAAATTGTCGGTCTTTTTTTGTTTATAGCGCAAAAAATAAAAACCGCAGAGGTGATCAAATGGCACCAAAAGCAAGCAAAAGTGAACCTTCCGGGGCTGAAGTGGTCAATAGTGATCAGTGCTAAAAAATATGCACGGTCACTGTACTAATGACACTGGCTGGGAAGGGGTTAACTTCAGGGGCGATAAATGTGTCCTAGGGAGTACTTACTTGTGTGGGGTAGGTGCTTGTACTGTGGTAAGGCAGAGATCCGTGTTCCTGCTTAGCAGAAACACAGGATCACTATCTCCCCTTCTCACAGGACGGCGATCTGCCTTGTTTACATAGGCAGACCGCCGTTCTGTGTCTCTAGGGAACGATCGGCGGGTCCCGACAGACATTGCATCTGCTGGACCCGCTGAGAGTTCCCTTTACTGGAACTAAGGGGCCAAGCCCAACCCCTGAAAAACAACCCCCCACCATAATCCCCCCTCCACCAAATGATTTGGACCAGTGCACAAAACAAGGTCCTTAACCACCTCAATACCAGGCACTTACACCCCCTTCCTGCCCAGGCCATTTTTCAGTTTTCAGCGCTGTCACAGTTTGAATGACAATTGCGCGGTCATGCTACACTGTAACCATGTGAAATTGTTATCATTTTCTTCACACAAATAGGGCTTTCTTTTGGTGGTATTTAATCGCTCTTGGGTTTTTAGGAAAAAAATAGACCAAAAATGTTGAGGTGGCACTGATGAGCAGGGCCGTCTTTAATATTGATTGGAGATTTTATTGGGGGCCCCCCCAGCTAGACTCAAATTGAGTTTACTGCAGCAGATCAGCCAGAGATTACAACACATCATTACAGGTCACAGATTAGTTGCTAGAGGTTACAGAACATCATTACTGCTGACTATTTGGATTCTAGAGGTTACTGAAAATCATTATTGCTCACTGATTAGTTGCTAGAGGTTACTACACATCATAATCTCTCAGTGCAAATTGCGGGTGTGGCCAAACTGCACTAGCATTGAGGGGTGCACTATGTGCAAAGTGCAGGAGTGAGGTGGGTGCAGGAGTGAGGTGGGTGCAGGAGTGAGGTGGGTGCAGGAGTGAGGTGGGTGCAGGAGTGAGGTGGGTGCAGGGGTGAGGTGGGTGCAGGGTGCAGAGTGAGGTGAGTGCAGGGGTGGGGTGGGTGGTGGGTGCAGGGGTAAGGTGGGTGCAGGGGTGAGATGGGAGCAGAGTAAGGTGGGTGCAGGGGTGAGATGGGAGCAGATTGAGGTGGGTGCAGAGTGAGATGGGTGCAGAATGCAGAGGTGCACGGCTCTCCTCCCACCCAGATTCCAGTACAGAGCTCCACTCCCCCTAAGTACAAGGCTGTCCTCCCACAAAGCCCCCCATCCCCCCCATTCCAGTACAGAGGAAAACTCTGTCCCAAATGCTACTCGCAGCATGTTGTCTCTACCGATGTCCTTGGAGCATGCCAGTCCCAGAATCAGCTTCCCCTGTGCAGAGTCCCCGACCCTTCCTCCTCTGCTCTCATAGATTGATGTGTGTACCCGAGGGATGAGAACGGCTGCTGGAAGAGGAGTGCTGTCACTTGGAAATACACAAGCCATGCTTATGTATTTCCAAGTGACAGTAGCGAGCAGCCAGCATGCGACCAGTACCAGAGATGGCCCATCTCCGGCGGGCAGTGCAGGGCCCCCAACAATGACAGGGCCCTGGGTAGATGCCCCTTTTTCCCCACGGTAAAGACGGCCCTGCTGATGAGGCGGCACTGATTGGGTGGCACTGATGAGGAGGCACGAATATGCCGCACTTATGGACACTGATAGGCGGCACTGATGGGTGGCACTGGTGGGCATGGATAGGCAGCACTGATGGGCATTGATGGGTGGCATTGATGGGAAGCAGTGATCGGCATTGATGGGCAGCACTGATAGCCAGCACTGACTGGCATCACTATTGGCCACTGATTGCTGGCACTTGTGGTCACTGATTGCTGGCACTGGTGGGCACTTAATTGTAATCATGGTACTGATGATCAGTGCCCTGATTACATACCTAGCTTTCCTCTGTCTGGAGATGCCGCTGAACAGCTCTCCTCTCCTCACACTCTGTCACTGTGAGGCGAGGTGCGCGGATTACCATCATCTTCATGTTTACATGTGACCAGCTGTGATTGGACACAGCCAATTGCATGGTTAAAGAGCCGTGGCTCTTTACACAGATTTGGGTTGCGCCGTGTCCTAGCAACATGACGCAGCCCGCGAGAGCGATTGTTCTGGGAAGCCGTCATATGGCGTCCACCCAAAACGAGAGCGGCACCGCCCAGCCGTCATTTGACGGTGGGCAGGCGGCAAGTGGATAAAGACATGGATGAGCGAGTTAGGGGTGGAGGAACTTGACTGGCCTGCACAGAGTCCTGACCTCAACCCGATAGAACACCTTTGGGATGAATACGAGCGGAGACTGCGAGCCAGGCCTTCTCGTCCAACCTCAGTGCCTGACCTCCCCATTGTGCTTCTGGAAGAATGGTCAAACATTCCCATAGACACACTCCTAAACCTTGTGGACGGCCTTCCCAGAAGAGTTGAATCTGTTATAGCTGCAAAGGGTGGGCCAACTCAATATTGAACTCTACGGACTAAGACTGGGATGTCATTAAAGTTCATGTGCGTGTAAAGGCAGGCGTCCCAATACTTTTCACAATATAGTGTATGTCCCAAATCATTGGTGTTGGGAGGAAAATAAGCCCCATATATTTGGTGTCAGTGGGAGGAAATGAGCCCCATTGTTGGTATAAGTGAAAATAAAACCTACCCCATGATTTATGTCGGTGTAATAAAATACTTATCATTCTTGGTGTCGGTGGTTGCTTTTCTAATCACACGCTCTCACAATGTTGTCTCATTTTTTTGAAGCCACACCAAACCCTTGACTACAGTGCCAGGTGCTTTTCATTCCCTATACTCATTCACATGGGGGCGGGATATGCGGGCCCCTTTCTTAAAGGGTTGTCGGGAAGAGGCCCCCTGCCCCAAACCACCCCCCCACATTGAGGGCATGTGGCATGGTGTGGTTCAAGGGGGGGGGCACTCGCTGGTCCCCTACCTTTTCTAACCTGCCGGGCTGCATGCTCAGATAAGGGTCTGGTATTGATTTTTTGGGGGGGACCCCAATATATATTATATAAAACATTTTTACAATTTTGGGGTGGGCGTCCCCTCCAAGCCCAGTACCCAAATCCATACTTCCATTGAAGTCTATTACACTCATCAGTTGTTATGGACGTGGCAACTGGATTCCCAGCCCGCTCTTTAGCAACCAGCTATATACACAGTGTTTTTAAAGGGAAAAAAAATGCAAAACACATCAAATCGCATCACAAACACCACAGCGTTTCTGGTGCGACTCCATTGAAGTCTATTACCGAAGGGCCTGGTATGGACCTGGGAGGGGGCACCCAAGCCATTTTTTTTTTTCTTTTGCTGGCAAGTCTTTTTTTTTTTACATTCCGCTGTCATCGGGCAACCCCGCTGACAGCTGGCGGCTCATCAATTGTTATGCACGTGGTAGCCGGCTTCCCAGCCCACTCTTTAGCAACCAGCTATATACATTGTTTTTAAAGGAGGGGAAAAACGCAAATCGCATCACAAACGGCACACTTGCGTTCCATTGAAGTCTATTACACGTTATGGACATAGAAGCCGTCTTCCCAGCCTGCTCCAAACAGCTATATACAGTGTTTTTAAAGGGGGAAAAAACACTTTTGTTTCTGGTGCGACACCATTGAAGCCTATGACATGCAAAACGCGGGGAAAATTCCCCCCCCCCCAACCCCTTCCAAAAATGCACCGGCTGCAAAACGCATAGTTGTGAACGCGTACCATAGGAAGCCATGTTAAATGGACTGTGGTACATTTCTGCAAACTGCAAAACGCACTAAAAAATGCATAGGTGTGAAAGTAGGGTCAATGCACTTTGCATTATTGAATAAACCTATTTGTCTAATTTGGTTGCTGAATTTTACAAGACAAAAGTGATGGACCGTTTTTTTTTTTTTGTTTTTTTTTCTTCTTTAAACCATTAAAACAAAAACCTTGTCAAGTTGAACCTGTGCAGTAAGGGGTTAAAGTGCAAGAGATAAGGCTGCAAGTGTCAGCTGACCTTTAATTTCCTGGTTCCCCATGCAGCATTCATTTTAAAACTTTTTTTTGTTTTTATTTTAATGTTATTTCCCTTTCTCTGCATCTGTCCAGAAACAGCGAACATACAATCCCCCAATTGCAAAAAGAAAAAAAAAAGTTATTTTAAACTTTTTGAGCATGTGTGAGCTTTGTCAGTTTGGCACTGTCACAAATAAAGTTCTATGAGAAAAAAAAATGGCTGATTTACATATAAATACGCCCACTTGAGCTCAGGTTTCCCCTTTTGGCCTACAGATGGGAGCACATGGCTTGTTGCTGCCATGTTTGTTTGGTTGGTAAGTATTGTTGGATTATGTTTTGAATGTTCATTTAAAAATTACAGTTTTTTTTTTTTTTTTTCCCCTGCACTTTGTTTAAATGTGACAAATTTTCATGTTATCTTAATGTATAATCTCTCCTAAGGTTTACTATCAACTATGTTATGCTGGGGCCTGATTGTTTTTTTTATTCAGGCAAGATTTTAAACAGGCAAGCCCTTGCACTACATGGAGCAAGCGTTTAACTCCAGGGGAACCCTGCTAAATCTAATCCACTGATGATGAATGTGAAGCAAGCCTTCCCTTGCCATTGGTAACATATGGGCAGCATGTCTCCCCTTGCCATTGGTAACGTATGGGCAGCATGTCTCCCCTTGCCATTGGTAACGTATGGGCAGCATGTCTCCCCTTGCCATTGGTAACGTATGGGCAGCATGTCTCCCCTTGCCATTGGTAACGTATGGGCAGCATGTCTCCCCTTGCCATTGGTAACGTATGGGCAGCATGTCTCCCCTTGCCATTGGTAACATATGGGCAGCATGTCTCCCCTTGCCATTGGTAACGTATGGGCAGCATGTCTCCCCTTGCCATTGGTAACGTATGGGCAGCATGTCTCCCCTTGCCATTGGTAACGTATGGGCAGCATGTCTCCCCTTGCATTGGTAACGTATGGGCAGCATGTCTCCCCTTGCCATTGGTAACGTATGGGCAGCATGTCTCCCCTTGCCATTGGTAACGTATGGGCAGCATGTCTCCCCTTGCCATTGGTAACGTATGGGCAGCATGTCTCCCCTTGCCATTGGTAACGTATGGGCAGCATGTCTCCCCTTGCCATTGGTAACGTATGGGCAGCATGTCTCCCCTTGCCATTGGTAACGTATGGGCAGCATGTCTCCCCTTGCCATTGGTAACGTATGGGCAGCATGTCTCCCCTTGCCATTGGTAATGTATGGGCAGCATGTCTCCCCTTGCCAATGTATGGGCAGCATGTCTCCCCTTGCCAATGTATGGGCAGCATGTCTCCCCTTGCCAATGTATGGGCAGCATGTCTCCCCTTGCCAATGTATGGGCAGCATGTCTCCCCTTGCCAATGTATGGGCAGCATGTCTCCCCTTGCCAATGTATGGGCAGCATGTCTCCCCTTGCCAATGTATGGGCAGCATGTCTCCCCTTGCCAATGTATGGGCAGCATGTCTCCCCTTGCCAATGTATGGGAAGCACGTCTCCCCTTGCCATTGTATGGGAAGCATGTCTCCCCTTGCCATTGTATGGGAAGCATGTCTCCCCTTGCCATTGTATGGGAAGCATGTCTCCCCTTGCCAATGTATGGGAAGCATGTCTCCCCTTGCCATTGTATGGGAAGCATGTCTCCCCTTGCCATTGTATGGGAAGCATGTCTCCCCTTGCCATTGTATGGGAAGCATGTCTCCCCTTGCCAATGTATGGGAAGCATGTCTCCCCTTGCCATTGTATGGGAAGCACGTCTCCCCTTGCCATTGTATGGGAAGCACGTCTCCCCTTGCCATTGTATGGGAAGCACGTCTCCCCTTGCCATTGTATGGGAAGCACGTCTCCCCTTGCCATTGTATGGGAAGCATGTCTCCCCTTGCCATTGTATGGGAAGCACGTCTCCCCTTGCCATTGTATGGGAAGCACGTCTCCCCTTGCCATTGTATGGGAAGCACGTCTCCCCTTGCCATTGTATGGGAAGCACGTCTCCCCTTGCCATTGTATGGGAAGCACGTCTTCCCTTGCCATTGTATGGGAAGCACGTCTCCCCTTGCCATTGTATGGGAAGCACGTCTCCCCTTGCCATTGTATGGGAAGCACGTCTCCCCTTGCCATTGTATGGGAAGCACGTCTCCCCTTGCCATTGTATGGGAAGCACGTCTCCCCTTGCCATTGTATGGGAAGCACGTCTCCCCTTGCCATTGTATGGGAAGCACGTCTCCCCTTGCCATTGTATGGGAAGCACGTCTCCCCTTGCCATTGTATGGGAAGCACGTCTCCCCTTGCCATTGTATGGGAAGCATGTCTCCCCTTGCCATTGTATGGGAAGCATGTCTCCCCTTGCCATTGTATGGGAAGCATGTCTCCAGTAGGGATGAGCCCAATGTTTGAGTCGAACGTAAGTTCGACTCGAGCATCGGGTGTTCGCCTGTTTGCCAGCAGTGTACAATATGCAGTGTTTGCGGCAAATTCGAAAGCCGTCCGAATACCGTTAAAGTCTATCGGACACTAACATGAAAAATCAAAAGTGCTAATTTTAAAGGCTTATATGCAATTATTGTCATAAAAGGTGTTTGGGGACCCGGCTCCTGCCCCAGGGGACATGAATCAATGCAAATTTTTTTTTAAATGGCCATTTTTTCTGGAGCAGTGAATTTTTTTTTTTTTTTTTAAATAATGCTTAAAGTGAAACAATAAAAATGAAATATTCCTTTAAATATCGTGCCTGGTGGGTTTCTATAGTATGCCTGCAAAGTGGCGCATTTTTCCCGTGTTTAGAACAGTACCATAGCAAAATGACATTTCTAAAGGAAAAATTGTCATTTAAAACTGATCGCGGCTGTAATCAATTGTCGGGTCTTGCCAATATAGATAAAACTCATTGAAAAAAAGAACATGGGTTCCCCCCCCAGTCCATTACCAGTCCCTTTGGGTCTGGTATGAATATTAAGGGGAGCCCCAAACCAAAATAAAAAAAAAAATTGCATGGGGTCCCCCTAAAATCAATACCAGGCCCTTCAGGTCTGATATGGAAATTAAGGGGAACTCTGCACCAAATTAAAAAAGAAAATGGCGTAGGGGTCCCCCCAAAATCCATATCAGACCCTTATCCGAGCACGCAACCTGGCAGGCCGCGGGAAAAGAGGGGGGGACTAGAGCGCCCCCCTCCTGAACCGTACCAGGCCACATGCCCTCAACATGGGGAGGGTGCTTTTGGGGTCTGACCCCGAAGTACCTTGTCCCCATGTTGATGGGGACAAGGGCCTCATACCCACAACCCTTGCCCGGTGGATGTGGGGTTTGCGGGCGGGGGGGCTTATTGGAATCTAGAAGTCCCCTTTAACAAGGGGACCCCCAGATCCCGGCCTCCCCCCTGTGTGAATTGGTAATGGGGTACCCTACCATTTCACAAGAAAGTGTTCAAAAATGGTAAAGACAAGAGACAGCTTGGGACAGGTCCTTTATTAAAAAATAAAGAAATAAAAATGTCCTCCATGGGAGGCTCCCGCCGACTGACGCGTCTTCTCTTTGACAGTTCTTATATCACTGAGGGCGGGGCCACTCTGTGATGTAAATGGGTGACCCTGCCCCCCTCTGACGCCATGGGGGTTTCCCCATGGCATCAGAGGGGGGCGGGGTTACCCATTTACGTCACCGGGTGGCCCCGCCCTCAGTGATATAAGAACTGTAACGGAGAAGACGCGTCAGTCGGCGGGAGCCTCCCATGGAGGACATTTTTATTTCTTTATTTTTTAATAAAGGACCTGTTCCAAGCTGTCTCTTGTCTTTACCATTTTTGAACACTTTCTTGTGAAATGGTAGGGTACCCCATTACCAATTCACACAGGGGGGAGGCCGGGATCTGGGGGTCCCCCTGTTAAAGGGGGCTTCCAGATTCCGATAAGCCCCCCCGCCCGTAAACCCCACATCCACCGGGCAAGGGTTGTGGGTAATGGAGCCCTTGTCCCCATCAACATGGGGACAAGGTACTTTGGGGTCAGACCCCAAAAGCACCCTCCCCATGTTGAGTGCATGTGGCCGCGTATGGTTCAGGAGGGGGGGCGCTCTTGTCCCCCCTCTTTTCCTGCGGCCTGCCAGGTTGTGTACTCAGATAAGGGTCTGGTATGGATTTTGGGGGGACCCCTACGCCATTTAAAAAAAAAATTTTGTCGCAGGGTTCCCCCTAAAATCCATACCAGACCTGAGTGGTCTGGTATGGATTTTGGGGGGACCCCTAGCCCTTTTTAATTTTTTTTTTTAACTTGGCACAGGGTTCCCCTTAATTTCCATATCGGCCCTGAAGGGCCTTGTATGGATTTTAGGGGGACCTCCGCACAATATTTTTTTTTATTTTGGTTCGGGGTTCCCCTTAATATTCATACCAGACCCAAGGGGCCTGGTAATGGACTGGGGGGGACCCATGCTCTTTTTTTTTTTTTTTTTTTTTTTTTTTCAATGCGTTTTATCTATATTGCAGAGACCCGACAATTCATTAAAGCCACGAGTAGTTTTAAATGACAATTTTTCCTTTAGAAATGTAATTTTGCTGTGGTACTGTTCTAAACTATGGGGAAAATGTGCCACTTTGCAGGCATACTATAGACACCCCCCAGGCACAATATTTAAAGGAATATTACATTTTTATTGTTTCACTTTAAACATTAAAAAATCACTGCTCCTGAAAAAATGTCAGTTTTTACATTTTTTTTTTTTTTTTGTATTGATCCATGTCCCCTGGGGCAGGACCCGGGTCCCCAAACACTTTTTATGACAACTTGCATATAAGCCTTTAAAATTAGCGCTTTTAATTATTCATGTTCGTGTCCCATAGACTTTAACAGGGTTCGTGCGTTCTGCCGAATTTTTTGCCTGTTCGCATGTTCTGCTGCGAACCGAACCGGGGGGGGGGGGGGGTGTTCGGCTCATCCCTAGTCTCCACTTGTCATTGCTGATGAATGGGAAGCATGTCTCCCTTTGCCATTCCTATGAAACATGGTTTCCTATGGTACACGTTCACATCTATGCATTATGAAGCCAGTGCATTTTTGAAAAGGATTTGGGGGGACTTTTTTCCCCACGTTTTGTGTGTAATAGACTTCAATGGAGTTGCAGCAGAAACACAAGTGTTGTGTTTGTGATGCAATTTTTGATGCTTTTTGCATTTTTCCTTTAAAAACACTGTGTATATATAGCTGGTTGCTGAGGAGCAGGCTGGGAAGCTGGCTGCCATGTCCTTCAGAACCGATGAGCCATCAAGCTGTCAGCCGGGTTCCTCACTGATAGATGAATGTAGAAAATGTTCAATGGGAAGCTTGTCTCCCCTTGCCATTGGTAATGAATGGGCAGCTTGTCCCCCCTTGCCATTGGTAATGAATGGGCAGCTTGTCCCCCCTTGCCATTGGTAATGAATGGGCAGCTTGTCCCCCCTTGCCATTGGTAATGAATGGGCAGCTTGTCCCCCCTTGCCATTGGTAATGAATGGGCAGCTTGTCCCCCCTTGCCATTGGTAATGAATGGGCAGCTTGTCCCCCCTTGCCATTGGTAATGAATGGGCAGCTTGTCCCCCCTTGCCATTGGTAATGAATGGGCAGCTTGTCCCCCCTTGCCATTGGTAATGAATGGGCAGCTTGTCCCCCCTTGCCATTGGTAATGAATGGGCAGCTTGTCCCCCCTTGCCATTGGTAATGTATGAGAAGCATGTCTCCCCTTGCCATTGGTAATGTATGAGAAGCTTGTCTCTCCTTGCCATCCATTGGTAATGTATGGGAAGCATGTCTCCCCTTGCCATTGGTAATGTATGGGAAGCATGTCTCCCCTTGCCATTGGTAATGTATGGGAAGCATGTCTCCCCTTGCCATTGGTAATGTATGAGAAGCATGTCTCCCCTTGCCATTGGTAATGTATGGGAAGCATGTCTCCCCTTGCCATTGGTAATGTATGGGAAACATGTCTCCCCTTGCCATTGGTAATGTATGAGAAGCATGTCTCCCCTTGCCATTGGTAATGTATGGGAAGCATGTCTCCCCTTGCCATTGGTAATGAATGGGCAGCTTGTCCCCCCTTGCCATTGGTAATGTATGAGAAGCATGTCTCCCCTTGCCATTGGTAATGTATGGGAAACATGTCTCCCCTTGCCATTGGTAATGTATGAGAAGCATGTCTCCCCTTGCCATTGGTAATGTATGAGAAGCATGTCTCCCCTTGCCATTGGTAATGTATGGGAAGCATGTCTCCCCTTGCCATTGGTAATGTATGGGAAGCATGTCTCCCCTTGCCATTGGTAATGTATGGGAAGCATGTCTCCCCTTGCCATTGGTAATGTATGAGAAGCATGTCTCCCCTTGCCATTGGTAATGTATGGGAAGCATGTCTCCCCTTGCCATTGGTAATGTATGGGAAACATGTCTCCCCTTGCCATTGGTAATGTATGAGAAGCATGTCTCCCCTTGCCATTGGTAATGTATGGGAAGCATGTCTCCCCTTGCCATTGGTAATGAATGGGCAGCTTGTCCCCCCTTGCCATTGGTAATGTATGAGAAGCATGTCTCCCCTTGCCATTGGTAATGTATGGGAAACATGTCTCCCCTTGCCATTGGTAATGTATGAGAAGCATGTCTCCCCTTGCCATTGGTAATGTATGGGAAGCATGTCTCCCCTTGCCATTGGTAATGTATGAGAAGCATGTCTCCCCTTGCCATTGGTAATGTATGGGAAGCATGTCTCCCCTTGCCATTGGTAATGTATGGGAAGCATGTCTCCCCTTGCCATTGGTAATGTATGGGAAGCATGTCTCCCCTTGCCATTGGTGTGCACTGGGAAGCATGTCTCCCCCTTGGTGATAGTAACAATAACTGTCAGCACAGGATACAGTGTAATATACAGTTAAATAAATTTGAGTGGTAAAAAAACACTAGTACTCAATATATATTGGATGGGGGATCATAAGTTCATAAGTATGACATGGTAGTCCAAAGATGCAGGTGATGATGAGGTAATAAGGGCAGCTGCTATCCTTAGAGAGCTGGCTCTGTATGCAGGAGAATAAGGGGTAGAGAACAAAGGGAGCGCCACCTAAGTGCAGTATTAAGACTAATTTTTAATGGCACAATGTACAAGAAACACACACAAGAAGTAGATAAAGTATAGGCTTGTCTGTGTGTATCATCCTGGAGTCTCCTCGGATCCGGAAATGGTTCCTGGTGTTGCTGTAGCAGGTCCTCAGCGCGTCCTGTGGCCACGGGAGAAAAGCCGGGACCAGCGTGGCGCGCACGGAAGGGACGTCACGGGGACACATCCGGAGGAGCTGATCACAGGAAGAAGTAGATACTGACAGGCTACGTGCTTGGAGCTTCAGCTCCCTCTGTTGGCCTACAGAAGGAGCTGAAGCTCCAAGTGCGTAGACTGTCAGTATCTACTCCTTCCTGTGATCAGCTCCTCTGGATGTGTCCCCGTGACGTCCCTTCCGTGCGCGCCACGCTGGTCCCGGCTCTTTTCCTGTGGCCACAGAACTCGCTAAGGACCTGCTACCACAACACCAGGAACCATTTCTGGATCCGAGGAGACTCCAGGATAATACACACAGACAAGCCTATACTTTATCTACTTCTTGTGTGTGTTTCTTGTACATTGTGCCATTAAAAATTAGTTTTAATGCTGCACTTAGGTGGCGCTCCCTTTGTTCTCTCCCCCTCACCCCCCTTGGCGATGACTGGGAATCATTTAATAGCTCAGTGACAATTGGAGTTTATTCAATAGACAGTACGATGTGTAATGCTCTTAAAGCAAACAATCACATAACTGCTGTAAAACGGCATGGGTCAGTTGCTGTTTGACTGTTGCACTTTTGCTATGTGCCCTGTTCTTGTTTCTAAACCCAAATACATACTGAACAGTCAACCATACTATAAACCATTTTTCAACTTGTTGACTTGGATTCCAGTCACACCTGAGCGTTTTGCGGGCAGAATTGCGATACCAAAACGCTGTGCAAAAATGACATCACACAACGCTTGTTTGGGTGCCATTGATTTCAATGGCACCTAAATGCAGGTATGATTTTTGCCGCTTGATAAATCGTGGCAAAATTGCAACGTGCAAAACTTGTCCCTCAAAAAGTAGCAGGAGCTTATTTTTGGGCGTCGGCTTGGCAAATTGCGGTTTTCCACGATTGCAGCTAATTTATCGTTTCAAAATTACACCCATGTTTAGGTGCCATTTAAATGAGTGGCACCTGAACAAGTGTTGTGCGATTGTCATTTTTGCACAGCATTTTGGATTCGCGGGCAGAATCGCCAATGGCAAACACCCATGTGTGAATGGAGCTTTTTGTTTTAGAAATTTAAAAAACCTACACTATATTACCAAAAGTATTGGGACGCCTGCCTTTACACGCACATGAACTTTAATGGCATCCCAGTGTTGGTCCATGGGGTTCAATATTGAGATGGCCCACCCTTTGCAGCTATAACAGCTTCAACTCTTCTAGAAAGGCTGTCCACAAGGTTTAGGAGTGTGTCTATGGGAGTGTTTGACCATTCTTCCAGAAGCACATTTGTGAGGTCAGGCACTGATGTTGGACGAGAAGGCCTGGCTCGCAGTCTCCACTCTAATTCATCCCAAAGGTGTTCTATTGGGTTGAGGTCAAGACTCTGTGCAGGCCAGTCAAGTTCCTCCACCCCAAACTCACTCATCCATGTCTTTATGGACCTTGCTTTGTGCACTGGTGTGCAGTCATGTTGGAACTGGAAGGAGCTATCCCCAAACTGTTCCCACAAAGTTGGGAGCATGAAATTGTCCAAAATGTCTCGGTATGCTGACGCTTTAAGAGTTCCCTTCACTGGAACTAAGGGGCCAAGCCCAACCCTTGAAATCAACCCCCCACCATAATCCCCCCTCCACAAAATGATTTGGACCAGTGCACAAAGCAAGGTCCATAAAGACATGGATGAGTGAGTTTGGGGTGGAAGAACTTTACTGTCTTGCACAGAGTCCTGACCTCAACCTGATAGAACACCTTTGGGATGAATTAGAGCGAACACTGTGAGCCAGGCCTACTCGTCCAACATCGGTGCCTGACCTCACAAATGCACTTCTGGAAGAATGGTCAAACATTCCCATAGACACGCTCCTAAACCTTGTGGACAGCCTTCCTAGAAGAGTTGAAGCTGTTATAGCTGAAAAGGGTGGGCCAACTCAATATTGAACTAATACTGGGATGCCATTAAAGTTCATGTGCGTGCAAAAGCAGGTGTGCCAATACTTTATGTAATAATGTATGTGTAAGGAGGCACTCGGCCACATTTTGATGCAAGGGGTGATACAATGCAATAAAGTGCGTGACTGATGTAAGGGGGACACTGATGTAAGGTGGGACTTTAGAGACATGGATGTAAGGCCCTTTGGGTACTCTGTTTTGTTTATTGCTTGCTCTTAACCCCTGTACTCTGTACAATATGCATAGATATACTGTACATAGACCTGACCAAGGTGTCCATTGTCTCCACTGTTGCTAATTTTAATTAAGTTCTTAGCCCATACATCAGAATTTTTTTTTTTTTTGTGTTCAAACAGTGGGTTGAACAAACATGGCTTAATTCCTAAATTCACACATTTGACACTGCCCTGCTAACCGAACTGTACTCTGCCCTACTGATTCCTGTTTCTGTATACTGTTCTGCTGAACTCCCATCCTCTGCCCCCCTGACAATTTTTACTACACCCCCACATCAGATAGATCTGGCCCTGGATTAGAGTATGAGGTCACCATACTAGAGCCAACAATCTTTTTGGCCAGGCCAAATTCTATTCTTTTGTCAGACTTTAGGTATTGGGTCAGAATCCTTATATCTTTAGGGGGATAACGTCTGACACTTGACGCTGCCACAAAATGGCAACACTTTGTGAGACATTACAACAAGAATTTAAGACATTTTTTATTGTGTACATAAAGTTTTACAAAACCGCAAATAAAAAGATCATATAAACATACAAGATATAGACCTGTTTTTTATTCCTCTTGATGGTCACTACACCCCTAGGGTAGAAAAATCTTCTACCTGGGAAATCCCTCCAGAGGAGATCATTAAGTGTAGGCCATTGAACTCAACATGTTTCACGGTCGCCAGCTTCTTCAGGAGAAAAGTGGAGGGAGCCGGACACTATAATAGAGTACATAACAAAGTACTAGTATCAAAGGTAACAAGAACAGTATAGTGTCCTCAACAAAAGATTATTACAACAAAAAAGGTACAGGAACTGCTTACCCTAAGATCATGCTGGGTCCATCGGCAGCTATATTGGAGGCACCAAAGCCAAAGTTGCCAGGCGAGTAAGGGATCAAAAAAATGTATGAGAGACCCGCATTGGGTCTTATTCCCCTGAACATGGATTACATTACCTTTTCAAAGTTCCACCATATTCCAACTTCCATCCGCCTCTAAAATTTTTGCTTTAATATCAGTGCTACTGCGGCATGTACTCTACGTCTAGTAAAATCCAAGACTATAGCTTTAACATTATGTTGGACTCTTATGTAAACTGAATTTATAGCTGCCAGCGGACCCAGCCTGATCTTGGGATAAGGAGTTCCTGTACCTTTTTTGTTCTAGTCATCTTCTGTTGAGGACACTATGCTGTTCTTGTTACCTTCAATACTATGACGTTATATACACTTGTAGTGTCCTGCTTCCCTTCACTTTTCTCCTGAAAAAGCGGGTGACCATGAAACATATAACAACAAAACCTGGGGAATGCCCAGGAAAAAACTCCAAACCTACTTACCACCAGCTCGCACACAACCAATTAACCTGTCTAACAGTATGTGTTAAAAACAGGGGTTCAGTCCGCACGCTGGTGCATTGCTGGACCAATACACACCCCAACATGATTACAAAAACATTGCCACCACCCTCACTTATAGCTGGCTATCGCAGTAAGAGGCATTGGAAGGCCACACTTAACCATCAGAATGCATGTGCCTCCACTGTGGGGACACCCAAATTCTTAGTGTTAGGACCACAGATTACAGGGTGCCATGACGTGGCTTACGCATGCGTTTGCAAATGCGTGCGGACTGAACCCCTGTTTTTAACGCATACTGTTAGGTTAATTGGTTGTCTGCGAGCTGGTGGTAAGTAGGTTTGGAGTTTTTTCCTGGGCATTCCCCAGGTTTTGTTTTTATCTGTTTGTGGCCTTCCAATGCCTCTTACTGCGATAGCCAGCTATAAGTGAGGGTGGTGGCAATGTTTTTGCGACCATGAAACATGTCAAGTTCAATGGCCTACATTTACTGATCTACTCTGGAGTAATTTTCCAGGTAAAAGGGTTTCCTAACCTGGGGTTGTAGTGACTATTTAGGGATGGGTGAACGGTTCAGGCCGAACTTTGGTTGTTTGGATGTTTGGCGAACACCGAACAATATGCGTTGTTCGGGGCAAATTTGAAAGCCGCCTGAACACCGCTTGAGTTTATACGACACTAACATGAAAAAGTGCTCATTTTAAAGGTTTCTATGCAAGTTATTGTCATAAAAAGTGTTTGGGGACCTGGGTCCTGCCCCAGGGGACATGTATCAATTTATTTATTTATTTTTTTAAACAGAAGTTTTTTTGGGAGCAGTGATATTTCTAATGCTTAAAGTGAAACAATAAAAATAAAATATTTCTTTAAATATCATGCCTGGGGGGGTGTCTATGCCTGTAAAGTGGTGCATTTTTCCTGTGTTTAGAACGGTACCACAGCAAAATTACATTTCTAAAGGAAAAATTGTCATTTAAAACTAATTGTGGCTGTAATGAATTGTCGGGTCTTGGCAATATAGCTAAAATTTATTGAAAAAATGGCATGGGCTCCCCCCAGTCCATTACCAGGACCTTTGGGTCTGGTATGAATATTAAGGGGAACCCTAAACCAATTTTTTTTTTAAAAATTGCGAGGGCCCCCCCCCAAAATCCATACCAGGTCCTTCAGGAAACCCTGCGCCAAAATTTTTAAAAAATGGCGTAGGGGCCCCCAAAAATCCCACCCTTATTCGAGCACACAACCTGGCAGGCCTGCAGGAAAAGAGGGCCGGGAACGAGAGAGCATCCACCCCTAAGCCATACCAGGCCAAATGCCCTCAACTTGGGGAGGGTGCTTTGGGGGTCAGACCCCCCAAAGCACCTTGTCCCCAAGTTTATGGGGACAAGGGCCTCATCCCCACAACTCTTGCCCAGTGGTTGTGGAGGTATGCAGGAGGGGGGCATATCAGAATCTGGATGCCCCCTTTAACAAGGGGAACCCCAGATTCTGGCCCCCCCTATGTGAGTTGGTACCCCTACCATTTCACAAAAAAGTGTCTAAAATGGTAAAGACAAGAGACAGCTTGGGATAAGTCCTTTATTAAAAGATAAACAAATAAATAAAAATGTCCCGCGATGTAAATCCACGCCGCCCAACAGACCAAAAAAAAAAGCCGCAACAATTCCACCTCCATGGAAGGCTCCCGCTGAGTGACGCTTCTTCTGGGAGACAGCTGTTGTATAGCTGAGGGCAGGGCCACCCGGTGACTTAAACGGGTGACCCCACCCCCTCTCTGATGCCACAGAGGCTTCACCGTGACATCAGAGGGTGCAGAGTCACCCGTTCAAGTCAACCGGGTGCCCCACCCTCAGCTATATAACAGCTGTCACCCAGAAGAAGCGTCACTCAGCGGGAGCCTCCCATGGAGGCAGAACTGTTGCGGCTTTTTTTTTTTCGGTCCATCTGGCATCATGGATTTACATCGCGGGACATTTTTATTTATCTTTTAACAAAGGACTTGTCCCAAGCTGTCTCTTGTCTTTACCATTTTAGATACTTTTTTTTTGTGAAATGGTAGGGGTACAATGTACCCCGTTACCAATTCACATGGGGTGGCCGGGATCTGGCGGCTTCCAGATTCCGATAAGCCCCACAACCACCATGCAAGGGTTGTGGGGATGAGGCCCTTGTCCCCATCAACATGGGGACAAGGTGCTTTGGGGCCAGACCCCAAAGCACCCTTCACTTGTTGAGGGCATGTGGCCTGGTACAGTTCAAGACATGGGCGCTATCTCGCCCCCCCTCTTTTCCTGAGGCCTGCCAGGTTGCATGCTCAGATAAGGGTCTGGTATGGCTTTTGGGGGGACCCCTATGCCTTTTTTTTTTTTTTAATTTTGGCGCAGGGTTCCCCTTCATTTCCATATCAGACCCGAAGTGCCTGGTGTGCATTTGGGGGGACCCCACACAATTTTTTTTCAATTTTGGTTCAGGGCTCCCCTTAATACTCATACAAGACCCAAAGGGCCTGGTAATGGATGGGGGGGGGACCCATGGCGTTTTTTTCAATGAGTTTTATCTAGCCGAGACCTGACAATTCATTACAGTCGCCATCAGTTTTAAATTACTTTTTTCCTTTAGAAAAGTCATTTTGCTGTGGCACTGTTCTAAGCACGGGAAAAATGCACCACTTTACAGGCATACTATAAACACCCCAGAGGCACAATATTTAAAGGAATATTTCATTTTTATTGTTTCACTTTAAGCATCATTAAAATCACCGCTCCCGAAAAAAACGGCCGTTTTTTAAAAACTTTTGTTTGCATTGATACATGTCCCGTGGGGCAGGACCCAGGTCCCCAAACACTTTTTATGACACTAACTTGCATATAAGCCTTTAAAATGAGCACTTTTGATTTTTCTTGTTTGTGTCCTATAGACTTTAATGGTGTTTGTGTGTTCTTAATGTTTTGCCTCCTCGGATGTTCTGTTGCGAACCAAACGGAAGGGTGGGGGCGGGTGGGGGGGTTCTGCTCATCCTTGGTGACAATCGAGGGATAAAAAAACAGATCTATAACTTGTATGTTTATATGATCTTTATATACTTTTTTTTTTATAAAACTATATGTACACAATACAAAAATTTTTCATTTTAAATTCTCTTTTAAATGTCTCATAACGGTACAAAGAAAGTCCTGTTCCCCCATTTGTATTCGTTGTCTTTGGATATGTCAATTTAGGATGTAGGTACGTTCTACATAAACTCTCCTTCTCCTTTTTGAGCTGTCCATTAGAACTTCAATACTTTAAATGGCTAACTTCAATTTTCATTATCCATTGTTCATTACACCCAACGCATATTCTTCAGTTTCACTGCTTATGTTTTTATGGGATCCCAATGCCTATATTTATTTTGTAGATGGTGAGATGACCATCAAGACTGAACTATGGCAATGATGGGCTGTTCAAGAGTCAACTGCTGAGAAATTAGAGGTATGTATCAATGCTCTATAGTCTATAAATGCTGTGGCACATTTAAGGCAAACGTTATTATAATAATATATATATATATATATATATATATATATATATATATATATATATATATATATATATATATATATATATATATATATATTATTATAATATAATATTTTGTTTTTTTTATATCGTGTGTATTAAGCTCAAGTATCTTGGTATAAGGATATTTTAAAGAACATTCTTCAAGACTTTTACAGGAAATGCAAGGATTATTAATGTTTACAAACTGTCTCATGTTTGTTCATTTGTGCTCTGTACACTATTAAATATTGAAAACCTCGTTCTGCTAAGACCTTTGTACTAATTAAAGCAGTTTCTTAAAACTGTCCTGGTTACATAGGAGGTACAATAGACCTCTGTGGCCTGAGTAGGACGGGTTTCTGCAAGTCAGGTAATCTTGATGTGTTTTTACCTTCTGGCTTGTTCCTGTGTACATTTTGGGGTTCTTCCCTTTCCTGTACCACTGGGGGCCCCTTGGTATTGGGCTTATGGTGATGGTACAAGTATGGTCTGTTGTATGATGTGCACAGCATATAGGGGTTGGTAGGATAGCTACAGAAAAATAGACAAAGAATGGGATTTTAATGGCGGCACAACTAAAGGTGAGTTAGAAAATTGAATTTATTGAAAAATTTGATGATTTGAGGTTAAAAAACAATCCCAAATACATATATATTGCACTATATTTTTTGTCTATTGACCCCAACTGAACTATTCTGATTTCACCACTAATCCTCTATTTAAAATGGGGAGCCCCCAATCATCATAGTGTGTATTTGGTGGTAAAAACCACCATGGTTCCCTGATATCCAGCTATCCAATAGTGGCTTAATTGAGGGGTGGTGATATTCAGCTTAGCGACTTGCTCAAGATGTTTTGCGTATTTATACGCTTCTTCTGGAGCTTGAGGTTTAAAGTGCATACATCTATAATAAAGTAGATGTAAACATATTGGATTTCTCCAACATTCAAAAACATAAGTATAGAGCGTTGCATATTAGCCTCGGCAAATTCATGGAGAACACCATGTAATACTTACAAAACCAAGAAAAGACTGCATGAGGGGAGGATGGTTAAGGCAATAATGACCCCCAGATGAAAGGTTGATATGGGGACACACCTAAGGATAACCATGCACGAGGATGTGACGCAGGCATGGACTGCATATAGGCTATTACCAGATTCAACAAAGGAAGGCAACTTATTGGAGTATACAAACTATCTCAATTTAGGAGGCATGGGGACAAATAATCCTGTTTAGTCAAAAGGAGGATATGTATTGCTCTGAAAAAAATCACCAAAAATCAATCCCTGTGTAGATCTCCAAAACTGAGATATATGTAAAAATCAATGTGTTTACAGGTCTATTCATTCTTACCTTAGGATTATAAAGAGCCTGATTATTAATACTAGATAGATATTTATTCAATAGCGGAACAATATTGAATAATTATCTGTCTAGTATTAATAATCGGGCTCTTTATAATACCAAGGTAAGAATAAATAGACCTGTAAACACATTATGTAGATAGAGAAATAGATAGATATAGAGAGAGAGATGTAAAACATTATATTTATAATATATATATCTCAATCTTGGAGATCTACATAGTGCTTGATTTTTGGAGCTTTTTTTTCAGGGCAATACATATCCTCCTTTTGATGAAATAGAATTATTTGTCTCTATGCCACCTAATTGAGATAGTTTCTATACTCTAGTAAGTTGCTGTCCTTTGTTGAATCTGTTAATACACTATATGCAGTCCATGCCTGGGTTACATCCTAGTGTACGGTTATCTTTAGGTGTGTCCCAATATCAACCTTTCATGTGGGGGTCAATATTGCCCTAACCGTCCTCTCCTCATGTGGTCTTTTCGTGGTTTTGTAAGTATTACGTGGTGTTCTGCATGACTTTGTGGAGGCTAACATGTAACACTCTATTATGTTTTTGAACATTTGAGATATCCTAATGATGTTAGATCTACTTTTTTATATATGTAAGCACTTTAACCCTCAAGCTCCTGAAGAAGCGTATAAATACGCAAAACATGTTGAGCCTGTCGCTAAGCTGGACATCACCGCCCCTCAATTAAGCCACTACTGGGTATCGGTGAACCATAGTGGTTTTTGCCACAATATACACACTATGATGATTGGGGGCTCCCTATTTTAAATTGAGGATTAGTGGTGACACCAGCATAGTTCAGTTGGGGTCAACAGACAAAAAATATATTGCAATATTTATGTATTTTGTATTTGGGTTTTTTTTTTTTTTACCTAAAATCATATAACCTTTCAATAGATTCTATTTTTTTAACTTACCTTTAGTTGTGGTGCCATTAAAATCCCATTTTTGTCCATTTTTCTGTATACTATTCCAGTAGGGATGAGGAACATCTGTACCTAATTAATGTTCGCAGTACCACTATGCTTTGACATTTTACTTGAACTATGATAGGATAGCTAGCTAGAGTCATTTTGTTTTTTGCAGGCTAAGGTCACAGAAAAATGTTCTGGTAATACTCCTAGGAAGTAGTGAGCACTTTGTGGTGCCATGTTAGGGTCTATTAGTTAATGTTAATGTTTTATTGCAAATAAAGCAATACATGTTTTTTTTGGTTAGCTATAATTTCACGGGTCAACACGGGTCTTCATTTTTTGATTAGGGGTAAACGGAGGAAAAATATGGAGGCTTTCTTCACAGTTTTCTTCTTCTGGAGACCTCAGTCATACAGATACTCTTTAACACTGAAACTGGCCATAGATGGAATGGAATTCGACCGGTTTAGCAGGAACCAGCCGAATCTTCAATCCATCTATGGCTGTTCCCACTCCTGAAACTTTGCTCTAACAATTGACTTCTCTCGAACTGGCTTGTTGGAAGGTTTTACTTTCAATAAGTGCTTATTAGTGTATTTTGACAGTGGAGTTGTCTCCCCTTTGTCAGTATACAATAACCAAGCAGGAAGGATTTCTCTATTGACCCCACTTGTGTCAATGTGGTAAACGGTTCAGTTCTTTATTTTGTTTTTTTTGATCAGCCCACTTTAAAAAAAAAATCTTCCATGTATGGCCAGCCTTAGAGTAACTAAAGCTGAATTTGGATCAATGTGTGGCCACTGTGGTTGAACAGAAGTCAGTATATTCCCAATCGGTCAGTGCCGTTGGCTGGAGAGATGATCTGTATATTTTGACAGCAGGGAAGTCTCCCTACTGTCAGAATACAATGATACAGTGGGGAGGATTCCAGCACCCACATTGTGTGGATGGAGAAATCAAGTCAGTTTTGTTTGTTTTTTTCATTTTTTTTCTTTTTAAAAATGTTCTCAATTGGCTGAATGTAAAAAACTGACACGTGCATGGCCAGCTTTAGAGTTTCAAGGGTTAAGTGACCTGGAGATATTGAAGTAGGTTTAACCATAACAACCTTGCAGCAAGCATTTTAGGTTAACAGTAAAAAAATGTATATCATGTCATGGTTTAGATTGTGTATTTTTAACCCAAACCTCAGATTTCATTATCTCTGGATAAGTGGGCATGATGCCATTGTAAATTTTCTTTTTTTCCATGACTAGTTGATAAGCCATGATCTCTTCAAGCAAGATGGGAAGCCAGACACACTCCAAGCAAGATGGAATCCCTTTTCTGCTCCTGCAGCATTAGCAAATGGTGGGTACCTACATAAAACTCATTAAGGATGATAAAAAATGTGTCTAACATGCTATAAAAGCATCGCCAGAGTTATGAGCTTTAATCATAACTCATTGCTTGGGTTTAGCCACTCAATTTTGTGGACCCCAAAAATATTGCTAGACCGAGTTAGGAAGGAGAAAGTCTCGCTCAATCAACTACCTGAGTTATGAGCTTTAATCATAACTCATTGCTTGGGTTTAGCCACTCAATTTTGTGGACCCCAAAAATATTGCTAGACCGAGTTAGGAAGGAGAAAGTCTCGCTCAATCAACTACCTGAGTTATGAGCTTTAATCATAACTCATTGCTTGGGTTTAGCCACTCAATTTTGTGGACCCCAAAAATATTGCTAGACCGAGTTAGGAACGAGAAAGTCTATCGCTCATTCAACTACCTGAGTTATGAGCTTTAATCATAACTCATTGCTTGGGTTTAGCCACTCAATTTTGTGGACCCCAAAAATATTGCTAGACCGAGTTAGGAAGGAGAAAGTCTCGCTCAATCAACTACCTGAGTTATGAGCTTTAATCATAACTCATTGCTTGGGTTTAGCCACTCAATTTTGTGGACCCCAAAAATATTGCTAGACCGAGTTAGGAAGGAGAAAGTCTATCGCTCAATCAACTACCTGAGTTATGAGCTTTAATCATAACTCATTGCTTGGGTTTAGCCACTCAATTTTGTGGACCCCAAAAATATTGCTAGACCGAGTTAGGAAGGAGAAAGTCTATCGCTCAATCAACTACCTGAGTTATGAGCTTTAATCATAACTCATTGCGTGGGTTTAGCCACTCAATTTTGTGGACCCAAAAAATATTGCTAGACCGAGTTATGAAGAAGAAAGTCTCGCTCAATCAACTACCTGAGTTATGAGCTTTAATCATAACTCATTGCTTGGGTTTAGCCACTCAATTTTGTGGACTCCAAAAATATTGCTAGACCGAGTTAGGAAGGAGAAAGTCTATCGCTCAATCAACTACCTGAGTTATGAGCTTTAATCATAACTCATTGCGTGGGTTTAGCCACTCAATTTTGTGGACCCAAAAAATATTGCTAGACCGAGTTATGAAGAAGAAAGTCTCGCTCAATCAACTACCTGAGTTATGAGCTTTAATCATAACTCATTGCTTGGGTTTAGCCACTCAATTTTGTGGACTCCAAAAATATTGCTAGACCGAGTTAGGAAGGAGAAAGTCTATCGCTCAATCAACTACCTGAGTTATGAGCTTTAATCATAACTCATTGCGTGGGTTTAGCCACTCAATGTTGTGGACCCAAAAAATATTGCTAGACCGAGTTATGAAGAAGAAAGTCTCGCTCAATCAACTACCTGAGTTATGAGCTTTAATCATAACTCATTGCTTGGGTTTAGCCACTCAATTTTGTGGACTCCAAAAATATTGCTAGACCGAGTTAGGAAGGAGAAAGTCTATCGCTCAATCAACTACCTGAGTTATGAGCTTTAATCATAACTCATTGCGTGGGTTTAGCCACTCAATGTTGTGGACCCAAAAAATATTGCTAGACCGAGTTATGAAGAAGAAAGTCTCGCTCAATCAACTACCTGAGTTATGAGCTTTAATCATAACTCATTGCTTGGGTTTAGCCACTCAATTTTGTGGACCCAAAAAATATTGCTAGACCGAGTTAAGAAGGAGAAAGTCTATCACTCAATCAACTACCTGAGTTATGAGCTTTAATCATAACTCATTGCTTGGGTTTAGCCACTCAATTTTGTGGACCCCAAAAATATTGCTAGACCGAGTTAGGAAGGAGAAAGTCTCGCTCAATCAACTACCTGAGTTATGAGCTTTAATCATAACTCATTGCTTGGGTTTAGCCACTCAATTTTGTGGACCCCAAAAATATTGCTAGACCGAGTTATGAAGAAGAAAGTCTCGCTCAATCAACTACCTGAGTTATGAGCTTTAATCATAACTCATTGCTTGGGTTTAGCCACTCAATTTTGTGGACCCAAAAAATATTGCTAGACCAAGTTAGGAAGTAGAAAGTCTATTGCTCAATCAATCAGGGATGAATGGCTGAGCAGGGATTTCACTCTCATACCTCTTGGGAAAGTCTACAGAGAGCCCCCGCTCTCTGGAAGTAAAGGGCGGCTGTTGCAAGAACATCTTACATTTCCATTGTAAGCTATAATTGGGCATCTAGTCTGGTCGCTAGGTTGTTCTGAAGTAGAAGGTGGAGAGACTGGGTCAATCTCAGTCCTTGCTGGACCGGGGGAAGAGTGCCCATTCCTCTGAGAAGGACAGGCCTGGATCTGATTCAGTCTCTTCTCCAACTGCTCCCAGGGCAACCTGGCAGGCAGTCTAGATGTTTGACTATGGCTTATGAAGGGAATGGGGGATCCTCTTAAAACTGTTCATCCTTTCTTCCTGAGAATACGGAGTTTTGATCTTGGAATGGTTTTTAGTTTTTCTTGGTTAGAGTATGAGGGCACCATACTACAGTCAACAAACACTTTGGCCAGGCCAAAATCAAAGTGCCCTATTCTTGGGTCAGACTTCAGGCACTGGGTCAATGTGCCTTCTCCCCTAAGGGGAAAAGGTATGACACATGCCATTCCCACACAAATAGGTTTAAACTAATCTAATTTTAAAAATATGAAAGTTTTCAATGAAAACTATTCATTAATGTCCATATATAGTGTAGCCAGTAGGCTAAAACAAAGCAGTGTTCAGGCACAATGCACATAGATATTCCTTGCTGCCCATTTGCTAGAGCAGCATTTAGACAGGACCACCTCAGACGCAATGCACAAAGATTTGTTGCACCTAGGATTTAGACAGGACCCCCTCCCAAGCCCACTCTAGCATTGTATACAATGCTGTTAACTACCCATTTGCTGCTCATTAGTATGCCCACCTTGGAGCAGTGTAGAATGCATTGCCAGTGATTTCCCCTTGCGCATATGCTCTGTGGTCCCAGCAGAGCAGATTTCATAGGCAATGCACATAGTAATTGGCGGCTTTACTGGAGCCGGCCTTTTGTTTATATGAAATGCAAATGATGTGTTGCGCAATCAAGCCCACTGTAGCATTGTTTGTATACAATGCCATTAATTCCCCCTCCGCTGCTCATTTATATGCCCAACTTGGAGCAGTGTATAGAATGCATTGCAAATGATTTCACCTTGCGCATCTGCTCTGTGATCCCAACAGAGCAGAGTTCATAAGCAATGCACATAGTGATTGGCTGCTCTAGTGGAGCCAGTTATATGAAATGCAAATTATGTGTTGCGCAATCAAGCCCCCACTGTAGCATTGTTTACAATGCAAATAATTCCCCTTTGCTGCTGATTTATGCCCAGCCTGGCGCAGCATAGAATGCATTGCGATTGATTTCCCGTTCATTTCAAGCTTTGTAGTCCCAACAGAGCAGAGTTCAGACGCAATGCACATAGATTTGTTGCATCTAGGATTTAGACAGGACCCCCTCCCAAGCCCACTTTAGCATTGTTTGTATACAATGCTGTTAACTACCCATTTGCTGCTCATTAGTATGCCCACCTTGGAGCAGTGTAGAATGCATTGCCAGTGATTTCCCCTTGCGCGTATGCTCTGTGGTCCCAGCAGAGCAGATTTCATAGGCAATGCACATAGTAATTGGCAGCTTTACTGGAGCCGGCCTTTTGTTTATATAAAATGCAAATGATGTGTTGCGCAATCAAGCCCACCTAAGCATTGTTTGTATACAATGCCATTAATTCCCCCTCCGCTGCTCATTTATATGCCCAACTTGGAGCAGTGTATAGAATGCATTGCAAATGATTTCACCTTGCGCATCTGCTCTGTGGTCCCAACAGAGCAGAGTTCATAAGCAATGCACATAGTGATTGGCTGCTCTAGTGGAGCCAGTTATATGAAATGCAAATGTGTTGCGCAATCAAGCCCCCACTGTAGCATTGTTTACAATGCAAATAATTCCCCTTTGCTGCTTATTTATGCCCAGCCTGGCGCAGCATAGAATGCATTGCGATTGATTTCCCGTTGATTTCAAGCTTTGTGGTCCCAACAGAGCAGAGTTCAGATGCAATGCACATAGATTTGTTGCACCTAGGATTTAGACAGGACCCCCTCCCAAGCCCACTTTAGCATTGTTTGTATACAATGCTGTTAACTACCCATTTGCTGCTCATTAGTATGCCCACCTTGGAGCAGTGTAGAATGCATTGCCAGTGATTTCCCCTTGCGCATATGCTCTGTGGTCCCAGCAGAGCAGATTTCATAGGCAATGCACATAGTAATTGGCGGCTTTACTGGAGCCGGCCTTTTGTTTATATGAAATGCAAATGATGTGTTGCGCAATCAAGCCCACCTAAGCATTGTTTGTATACAATGCCATTAATTCCCCCTCCGCTGCTCATTTATATGCCCAACTTGGAGCAGTGTATAGAATGCATTGCAAATGATTTCACCTTGCGCATCTGCTCTGTGGTCCCAACAGAGCAGAGTTCATAAGCAATGCACATAGTGATTGGCTGCTCTAGTGGAGCCAGTTATATGAAATGCAAATGTGTTGCGCAATCAAGCCCCCACTGTAGCATTGTTTACAATGCAAATAATTCCCCTTTGCTGCTTATTTATGCCCAGCCTGGCGCAGCATAGAATGCATTGCGATTGATTTCCCATTGATTTCAAGCTTTGTAGTCCCAACAGAGCAGAGTTCAGACGCAATGCACATAGATTTGTTGCTAGGATTTAGACAGGACCCCCTCCCAAGCCCACTTTAGCATTGTTTGTATACAATGCTGTTAACTACCCATTTGCTGCTCATTAGTATGCCCACCTTGGAGCAGTGTAGAATGCATTGCCAGTGATTTCCCCTTGCGCATATGCTCTGTGGTCCCAGCAGAGCAGATTTCATAGGCAATGCACATAGTTATTGGCAGCTTTACTGGAGCCGGCCTTTTGTTTATATGAAGTGCAAATGATGTGTTGCGCAATCAAGCCCACCTAAGCATTGTTTGTATACAATGCCATTAATTCCCCCTCCGCTGCTCATTTATATGCCCAACTTGGAGCAGTGTATAGAATGCATTGCAAATGATTTCACCTTGCGCATCTGCTCTGTGGTCCCAACAGAGCAGAGTTCATAAGCAATGCACATAGTGATTGGCTGCTCTAGTGGAGCCAGTTATATGAAATGCAAATGATGTGTTGCGCAATCAAGCCCCCACTGTAGCATTGTTTACAATGCAAATAATTCCCCTTTGCTGCTTATTTATGCCCAGCCTGGCGCAGCATAGAATGCATTGCGATTGATTTCCCATTAATTTTAAGCTTTGTGGTCCCAACAGAGCAGAGTTCAGACGCAATGCACATAGATTTGTTGCATCTAGGATTTAGACAGGACCCCCTCCCAAGCCCACTTTAGCATTGTTTGTATACAATGCTGTTAACTACCCATTTGCTGCTCATTAGTATGCCCACCTTGGAGCAGTGTAGAATGCATTGCCAGTGATTTCCCCTTGCGCATATGCTCTTTGGTCCCAGGAGAGCAGATTTCATAGGCAATGCACATAGTAATTGGCGGCTTTACTGGAGCCGGCCTTTTGTTTATATGAAATGCAAATGATGTGTTGCGCATTCAAGCCCACCTAAGCATTGTTTGTATACAATGCCATTAATTCCCCCTCCGCTGCTCATTTATATGCCCAACTTGGAGCAGTGTATAGAATGCATTGCAAATGATTTCACCTTGCGCATCTGCTCTGTGGTCCCAACAGAGCAGAGTTCATAAGCAATGCACATAGTGATTGGCTGCTCTAGTGGAGCCAGTTATATGAAATGCAAATGATGTGTTGCGCAATCAAGCCCCCACTGTAGCATTGTTTACAATGCAAATAATTCCCCTTTGCTGCTCATTTATGCCCAGCCTGGCGCAGCATAGAATGCATTGCGATTGATTTCCCGTTGATTTCAAGCTTTGTGGTCCCAACAGAGCAGAGTTCAGACGCAATGCACATAGATTTGTTGCACCTAGGATTTAGACAGGACCCCCTCCTAAGCCCACTTTAGCATTGTTTGTATACAATGCTGTTAACTACCCATTTGCTGCTCATTAGTATGCCCACCTTGGAGCAGTGTAGAATGCATTGCCAGTGATTTCCCCTTGCGCATATGCTCTGTGGTCCCAGCAGAGCAGATTTCATAGGCAATGCACATAGTAATTGGCAGCTTTACTGGAGCCGGCCTTTTGTTTATATGAAGTGCAAATGATGTGTTGCGCAATCAAGCCCACCTAAGCATTGTTTGTATACAATGCCATTAATTCCCCCTCCGCTGCTCATTTATATGCCCAACTTGGAGCAGTGTATAGAATGCATTGCAAATGATTTCACCTTGCGCATCTGCTCTGTGGTCCCAACAGAGCAGAGTTCATAAGCAATGCACATAGTGATTGGCTGCTCTAGTGGAGCCAGTTATATGAAATGCAAATGATGTGTTGCGCAATCAAGCCCCCACTGTAGCATTGTTTACAATGCAAATAATTCCCCTTTGCTGCTTATTTATGCCCAGCCTGGCGCAGCATAGAAAGCATTGTGATTGATTTCCCATTGATTTCAAGCTTTGTGGTCCCAACAGAGCAGAGTTCAGACGCAATGCACATAGATTTGTTGCACCTAGGATTTAGACAGGACCCCCTCCCAAGCCCACTCTAGCATTGTTTGTATACAATGCTGTTAACTACCCATTTGCTGCTCATTAGTATGCCCACCTTGGAGCAGTGTAGAATGCATTGCCAGTGATTTCCCCTTGCGCATATGCTCTGTGGTCCCAGCAGAGCAGATTTCATAGGCAATGCACATAGTAATTGGCGGCTTTACTGGAGCCGGCCTTTTGTTTATATGAAATGCAAATGATGTGTTGCGCAATCAAGCCCACTGTAGCATTGTTTGTATACAATGCCATTAATTCCCCCTCCGCTGCTCATTTATATGCCCAACTTGGAGCAGTGTATAGAATGCATTGCAAATGATTTCACCTTGCGCATCTGCTCTGTGATCCCAACAGAGCAGAGTTCATAAGCAATGCACATAGTGATTGGCTGCTCTAGTGGAGCCAGTTATATGAAATGCAAATGATGTGCTGCGCAATCAAGCCCCCACTGTAGCATTGTTTACAATGCAAATAATTCCCCTTTGCTGCTTATTTATGCCCAGCCTGGCGCAGCATAGAATGCATTGCGATTGATTTCCCATTGATTTCAAGCTTTGTGGTCCCAACAGAGCAGAGTTCAGACGCAATGCACATAGATTTGTTGCACCTAGGATTTAGACAGGACCCCCTCCCAAGCCCACTTTAGCATTGTTTGTATACAATGCTGTTAACTACCCATTTGCTGCTCATTAGTATGCCCACCTTGGAGCAGTGTAGAATGCATTGCCAGTGATTTCCCCTTGCGCATATGCTCTGTGGTCCCAGCAGAGCAGATTTCATAGGCAATGCACATAGTAATTGGCGGCTTTACTGGAGCCGGCCTTTTGTTTATATGAAATGCAAATGATGTGTTGCGCAATCAAGCCCACCTAAGCATTGTTTGTATACAATGCCATTAATTCCCCCTCTGCTGCTCATTTATATGCCCAACTTGGAGCAGTGTATAAAAAGCATTGCAAATGATTTCACCTTGCGCATCTGCTCTGTGGTCCCAACAGAGCAGAGTTCATAAGCAATGCACATAGTGATTGGCTGCTCTAGTGGAGCCAGTTATATGAAATGCAAATGATGTGTTGCGCAATCAAGCCCCCACTGTAGCATTGTTTACAATGCAAATAATTCCCCTTTGCTGCTTATTTATGCCCAGCCTGGCGCAGCATAGAATGCATTGCGATTGATTTCCCATTGATTTCAAGCTTTGTAGTCCCAACAGAGCAGAGTTCAGACGCAATGCACATAGATTTGTTGCACCTAGGATTTAGACAGGACCCCCTCCCAAGCCCACTTTAGCATTGTTTGTATACAATGCTGTTAACTACCCATTTGCTGCTCATTAGTATGCCCACCTTGGAGCAGTGTAGAATGCATTGCCAGTGATTTCCCCTTGCGCATATGCTCTGTGGTCCCAGCAGAGCAGATTTCATAGGCAATGCACATAGTAATTGGCGGCTTTACTGGAGCCGGCCTTTTGTTTATATGAAATGCAAATGATGTGTTGCGCAATCAAGCCCACTGTAGCATTGTTTGTATACAATGCCATTAATTCCCCCTCCGCTGCTCATTTATATGCCCAACTTGGAGCAGTGTATAGAATGCATTGCAAATGATTTCACCTTGCGCATCTGCTCTGTGGTCCCAACAGAGCAGAGTTCATAAGCAATGCAGATAGTGATTGGCTGCTCTAGTGGAGCCAATTATATGAAATGCAAATGATGTGTTGCGCAATCAAGCCCCCACTGTAGCATTGTTTACAATGCAAATAATTCCCCTTTGCTGCTTATTTATGCCCAGCCTGGCGCAGCATAGAATGCATTGCGATTGATTTCCCGTTCATTTCAAGCTTTGTAGTCCCAACAGAGCAGAGTTCAGACGCAATGCACATAGATTTGTTGCACCTAGGATTTAGACAGGACCCCCTCCCAAGCCCACTTTAGCATTGTTTGTATACAATGCTGTTAACTACCCATTTGCTGCTCATTAGTATGCCCACCTTGGAGCAGTGTAGAATGCATTGCCAGTGATTTCCCCTTGCGCGTATGCTCTGTGGTCCCAGCAGAGCAGATTTCATAGGCAATGCACATAGTAATTGGCAGCTTTACTGGAGCCGGCCTTTTGTTTATATGAAATGCAAATGATGTGTTGCGCAATCAAGCCCACCTAAGCATTGTTTGTATACAATGCCATTAATTCCCCCTCCGCTGCTCATTTATATGCCCAACTTGGAGCAGTGTATAGAATGCATTGCAAATGATTTCACCTTGCGCATCTGCTCTGTGATCCCAACAGAGCAGAGTTCATAAGCAATGCACATAGTGATTGGCTGCTCTAGTGGAGCCAGTTATATGAAATGCAAATGATGTGTTGCGCAATCAAGCCCCCACTGTAGCATTGTTTACAATGCAAATAATTCCCCTTTGCTGCTGATTTATGCCCAGCCTGGCGCAGCATAGAATGCATTGCGATTGATTTCCCGTTGATTTCAAGCTTTGTGGTCCCAACAGAGCAGAGTTCAGACGCAATGCACAGTTGATTTCTTTTTTTTGTTAGGCTTTAGTAGGGTTATTAGTCAGAATTAGAACCATATAGTTTAATGTGAAAATGATGTATTTTTACTGCTGAATGCTTTGTTTTAGAAGGCAGGAAAGTATTTTATTTTAAAATGCAAGGATTGTCAATATTACAGTTTAGTGGATATTATTTGTTTTAAAAGTTGTTAATGCGATAATTGGGGCCTACAGCCCCATATCTTCCTTCTTGTGTTTTTTAATGTTACCAATATCTTGTTGCAGATCACTGGAATGAGCAGCACTCTGGAATGAGCAGCACACTGGAATGAGCAGCACACTGGAATGAGCAGCACTCTGGAATGAGCAGCACTCTGGAATGAGCAGCACTCTGGAATGAGCAGCACTCTGGAATGAGCAGTATGTTTGGACTGCTGTTTGATCTAAAGTAAGTGAATGGTGCACATTATTTTCTTTTTAATTTTAATATATATATTTTTTTTTCTTTAAAGATAAATTTACCCTTTAACCCCTCCAATACAGGGCACTTTCACCCCATTGGTGTTCAATGGGAAGCATGCATCCCTTTGCCATTGTTTTTCAATGTTGAAGCATTTCTTCCCTTGGTTGTCAATTGGCAGCATGTCTCCCCTATTTAAAGACTGGGAAGCTGACACCCCCTTGGTAATGATTATGAAGCTGGCACCCCCCTTGGCGATGACTGGGAAGCTGGCACCCCCCTTGGCGATGACTGGGAAGCTGGCACCCCCTTGGCGATGACTGGGAAGCTGGCACCCCCCTTGGCGATGACTGGGAAGCTGGCACCCCCCTTGGCGATGACTGGGAAGCTGGCACCCCCCTTGGCGATGACTGGGAAGCTGGCACCCCCCTTGGCGATGACTGGGAAGCTGGCACCCCCCTTGGCGATGACTGGGAATCGTTTAATAGTGACAATTGCGGTTTATTCAATAGACAGTACGATGTGTAATGCTGTTAAAGCAAACAATCACATGACTGCTGAAAAACGGCATGGGTCATTTGGTGATTGGCTGTTTGACTATTGTACTTTTCTGTGTGCCCTGTTCTTGTTTCTAAACCCAGATGCATACTGAACAGTCAACCATACTATAAACCATTTTTTTTCTAGAACGTTTTATGTTGACTTGGACTCCAGTCACACCTGAGCATTTTGCGGGCAGATTTGGGATACCAAAACGCTGTGCAAAAATGACAAATTGCACAGCGCTTATTTGGGTGCCATTCATTTCAATGTCACCTAAACGCACGTGCGATTTTGCCATGTGATCATGGCAAAATTGCAGCGCATGAAGCTTGTCCCTCAAAACGTATCAGGAGCTTCTTTTTGGGCGTCGGCTTCGAGCATTGAGGTTTTCCGCTATTGCAGCCTGATTTACACCCACTTTTAGGTGGCACTGAAATGAGTGGCACCTGAACAAGCATTGTGCAATTTGTCATTTTTTGCACAGCATTTTGGATTTGCGGGCTGAATCACTGATGGCAAACACCCATGTGTGAATGGAGCCTACTACTTTTTGTTTTAGAAATTAAAATTTAAATAAAAAAACCTACACTATATTACCAACGTATTAGGACGCCTGCCTTTACACGCACATGAAATGTAATGGTGTCTTAGTCCGTAGGATTCACTATTGAGCTGGCCCACCCTTTTGCAGCTACAACAGCTTCAACTCTTCTGCGAAGGCTCCACAAGGTTTTGGCATGTGTCTTTGGGAATGTTTCTTCCATTTGTTAAGTCAGGCACTGATGTGGACGAGAAGGCCTGGCTCGGAGTCTCCGCTCTAATTCATCCCAAAGGTGTTCTATCGGGTTGAGGTCAAGACTCTGTGCAGGCCAGTCAAGCTACTCCACCCCAAATTCACTCATCCATGTCTTCATGGACCTTGCTTTGTACACTGGTGTGCAGTCATGTTGAAACAGGAAGGGGCCATCCCCAAACTGTTCCCACAAAGTTGGGAGCATGAAAGTGTCTATTTATGTCTTGGTATGCTGACACCTTAAGAGTTCCCTTCCCTGGAACGAAGGGGCCAAGCCCAACCCCTGGAAAACAACCCCAAACCATAAATGATTCACCAAATGACTCCACCAAATGATTTGGACCAGTGCACAAAGTAAGGTCCATTAAGACACAGATGAGTGAGTTTGGGGTGGAGGAACTTGACTGGCCTGTACAGAGTCCTGACCTCAACCTGATAGAACACCTTTAGGGTGATTTAGAGCACAGACTGCGAGACAGGCCTTCTCATCAAACATCAGTGCCTGACCTCACAAATGTGCTTCTGGCAGAATGGTCAAACATTCCTATAGACACACTCCTAAACCTTGTGGACAGCCTTCCCAGAAGAGTTGAAGCTGTTATAGCTGCAAAGGGTGGGCCAACTCAATATTGAACCCTACGGACTAAGACTGGGTTGCCATTAAAGTTCATGTTGATGTGCATGTTAAGGCAGGCGTCCCAATATAGTGTATGTGTAAGGGGGCACTCTGCCACGCTCTGATGCAAGGGGCCATACTCTGCTATAAAGTGGGACAGATGTAAGGGTGGGACTTTGGAGACGTGGATGCAAGGGAGGACCATGTTGTGAATGTGGCACTTCTCCTGACTGCTGTACTCTGTTTTGTTTATTGCTTGACCCCTGTACTCTGTACAATATGCATAGATATACTGTACATACACCTGACCAAGGTGATCATTGTCTCCACTGTTGCTGGTTTTAATGAAGTTCTTCTTTAATGTAAGCTCAGCCCATACATCAGAATTTTTCTTTTTGTTCAACCAGTGGGTTGAACAAAAATGGCTCTTTTTTTTTTTTTTTTTTTTCTCTTCCCCCCATTCAGACATTTGACACTGCCCTGCTAACTCAACTGTACTCTGCCCTACTGATTCCTGTTTCTGTATACTGTTCTGCAGAACTCCCATCCTCTGCCCCCCTGATAATTTTTACTGCACCCCCACATGAGACGGATAGATCCGGCATTGGATTGGAGTATAAGGTCACCATACTAGAGCCAACAATCTCTTTGGCAAGGCCAAATTCAAATTCAATACTCTCTATTCTTGGGTCAGACTTTAGGTATTGGGTCAGAATCCTTATATCTTTAGGGGGGAAAATGGCAATACTTCATTACTTTGTAAGACATTACAACAAGAATTTAAAATAAAATTTTCTTTCTCGAACATCACTGGACACAGAGCCACAGTAATTACTGAGGGGCTATATAGGGTATCACTGGTGATTGAACACTGGCACACCCTATCAGAAAGTTCAACCCCCTATATAATCCCTCCCCTTGCAGGGATACCTCAGTTTTTATGCCAGTGTCTTAGGTGATGGACGTGTAAAGATGTCCTGTGCTTTATATCCCATATCCTATACTAGGGCAAGCCAGGCGAACCGGATCCATTCAAAGTGTCCTTTCGTGGCCGAATTGGATGATACCCGGGCCTCGGGACCGAAGAAACAAGGTTTTACCTGTAACGCTTCTCTTTTTAGAGAGCTGGACCCCGCATATTAGAAAATGGTTTTTCCAGCCTAATTTCTAGCCGGGTGCTTTACAGGCCCAAAACTGTGGATCCTGCTATCCGTAGGGGGCTCGAGCACCGCCGCCGCCATTGCCGCCATTACAGGTCAGGCCCCATCACTACCGGCCTCTCTCCTTCCTCCCCCAGACTTCCTCCAGATTATTTCCGGAGGGTCGGCCAGTGCGGGAAGCGCTTGTTTTTTCGAAATTCAGGGGGGGGGTGGCGGTAGAGGGGGGGCCGGGCGTCAGCACAGGTGCTTAGACGCCCACTCAGGCCAGCTGCAGGCTAATTAAAAGCACTCTGTACAGGTGCTCTGAGCCTTTGGAGGGACACAGAGCTGACGGTCGCATGTAAGGTGGGACACAGGCATTCTCCTATGCAGCATTTACTAAGGTAACACCAGACTGGGCATTTGGTAGCAGGGCTTTTAGCTGGACAACATCGCTCAGCAGTCAGTGTTCATTTTGTGATACCTCCACCTTGTTGCTTTGCACTATGGGTAGAAGAGGTTCAAACACCCCAAGAACCAGAGACTCTAGGGGATCTCAGTCGGATTCTGAGGACCCCCTTTCTGCAGCATCCTCCCCCCCCTGAGGGGCCAGGGACGGCTAGCCAGAGGGAGCCATTGGGGTCAGGGGCTATACCTGCCTCCGGCACTTCAGTCCCTGTATACATTACACAGGAGGTTTTTTCCTCAACCATTAGTGGTTTAGAGGAGAGATTAATGGCCGTGATTACATCTTAACTTAGTGGAAGAAAACGCACTAGGCCTTCCTCTGTTTCCCAAGACCCTCAGGAAGAGGAGCCCTGGGATAAGGGAGACAAATCCCTTTTAGAGGATCGGGATGGGACGGATGATTCCTCTTCGGAAGAATCAGGTGGAGAGGGACCCTCTGCGACTTCTCAGGAGGAGAAAGTCTTAGTGCAGATCCTTACTGGATTGGTCCACTCCACATTCAAGTTGCCCGTATCTGAATCAGTTAAAGAACCCTCTTCTTCTTTGGGGTCACTGAAGCCTCCTCAAACAGCACATGCTTTTCCTGTTCATAGTTTACTTGAAAAGCTCATTTATTCTGAGTGGGATCACCCAGACAAACGTTTTTTTTTCCGCTGAAAGTTTTCAACACTTTATCTGATGAAAGAAAAGTTTATTAAGATGTGGGGAATACCGGCCATTGATGCCGCCATTTCTTCCGTAAATAGTCTGACTTGTCCTGTAGACAATGCTCAGATGCTCAGGGATCCTGTAGATAAAAAGATGGAATCCCTATTGAAGGATGTTTTCTCCTTGGCAGGTTCAGTGGCTCAACCTGCAGTAGCAGCAATTGGAGTCTGTCAATACTTAAGAGACCATGTTAAGCAGGTTATCAAAGTATTACCTGAACAGGCCCAGGGGTTGGCTAACCTTCCTGCGGCCTTATGTTGCGTTGTTTACGCCATCAGAGATTCTATCGTGCAAACCTCTCGTCTTTCACTGGGGTTGGTGCATATACGTAGAATCCTATGGTTGAAAAATTGGTCAGCCGAAGCTCCATGTAAGAAGCTGCTGGATGGGTTTCCGTTTTGTGGTGCAAGGTTGTTTGGAGAAGACTTGGATGACTATATCAAGAAAATCTCTGGTGGGAAAAGTACTCTCTTACCTGTCAAGAAGAAGAGTAAGCGTCCCTCTTTCAAACGGACTCTTTCCCCAGCGCGAGGGGCTTCAGCCTCCAGGCAGTCTCGATGGCCTCCTCCATCTGGGTTCAGGAACAAAAAGTCCTGGGGGAAGAATCTTACAAGGGAAAACACTAACACCTCTTCATGAAGTGGCGCCCCTGCTCGCTCGAGTGGGGTGAAGACTGCGACAGTTCTCAGAGCTCTGGCAGGAGGTCTTTCAGGACAGATGGGTAATCTCCACTGTAACCTTAGGGTACAAGCTGGAGTTTCAGGAATTTCCCTCTCCTCGGTTCCTCAGATCAAGTGTTCCCAGAGACCCAGAGAAGAAGCAGTCGCTCCTTCTAGCGTTAGAGCGACTTTTGTCGCATGAGGCGATTATGATGGTTCCCGCAAAGGACCAGGGATTGGGCTTCTATTCCAACCTTTTTACGGTCCAAAAACCAAATGGGGATGTCAGACCCATTCTGGATTTAAGGGATTTGAACCGATTCCTAAGGATTCAAGCCTTCCGCATGGAATCAATTCGGACAGTAGTCTCCACTCTGCAGGGAGGAGAATTTCTGGCATCGATAGACATCAGAGATGCATATCTGCATGTGCCCATTTTTCCTGCTCATCAGAAGTTTCTGCGCTTCGAGATAGGAGGGCGCCATTTCCAGTTTGTGTCTCTGCCTTTTGGGATAGCCACTGCACCTCGGATGTTCAGAAAGGTCTTGGCCCCTCCTCTGGCCAGATTAAGGGCTCAGGGTATAGCTGTCATAGCATACCTAGACGACCTGCTACTGATAGACCGGTCGGTAGCCTCCTTGAACGGGAACTTGAGAACCACAGTCAAGTATCTGGAACACATAGGTTGGATCCTCAACCTAGAAAAGTCTTTCCTAAAACCGGTAAGACTGGAGTATTTAGGTCTGATCATAGATACAAGCCAGGAGAAAGTATTTCTACCTCAGGCAAAGATCACTGCTTTAAGGGAGCTGATTCTGGCAGTCAGGACCAAGAAGGGTCCTTCTGTCCGCCTTTGTATGAGGCTGCTAGGGAAGATGGTGTCTTCATTCGAAGCAGTTCCTTATGCTCAGTTCCATTTAAGACTACTGCAACACAGTATTCTGTTGGCCTGGAACAAGAAGGTTCAGGCGTTAGACTTTCTGATGCACCTGTCGCATGCGGTGCGTCAGAGCCTCAATTGGTGGCTCATACCCGAAAACCTGCAGAAGGGGAAATCCTTTCTACCGGTTACCTAGACGGTGGTAACAGATGCCAGTCTGTCAGGTTGGGGAGCAGTTCTGGAACAGTCTGCGGTTCAGGGGGTATGGTGCAAGACAGAGAGGACCTTACCCATCAACATTCTGGAAATCCGTGCAGTATGTCTAGCCCTAAAGGCCTGGACTATCAGTCTACAGGGTTGCCCGATCAGGATCCAGTCCGACAATGCCACAGCAGTGGCCTATGTCAATCATCAGGGAGGCACCAGGAGCCGAGCTGCTCAAAAAGAGGTGAACCAGATCTTAGTCTGGGCAGAGAGGCATGTGCCATGCATATCAGCAGTCTTCATTCCAGGGATAGAGAACTGGCAGGCGGACTATTTAAGTTGCCAGAAGTTACTTCCAGGGGAATGGTCTCTACATCCCGACGTCTTTTGGAACATATGCCAAAGATGGGGGGTCCCAGATGTAGATCTCTTTGCATCCCGTTTCAACAAAAAGATAGACAGATTTGTGGCAAGAACAAGAGATCCTCTTGCATGCGGGACGGATGCGTTGGTGATTCCGTGGCATTGGTTCTCACTGATTTAGGCATTTCCGCCTATTCTGCTGCTGCCGCGACTTCTTCGCAGGATCAGGCAGGAAAGGATGTCGGTACTACTGGTGGCCCCCGCTTGGCCCAGAAGGATGTGGTATGCGGAAATAGTAGGGATGACGGTGGGTTCCCCATGGACCCTACTGGTACGCCCAGACCTGTTATATCAAGGTCCAGTGTTCCATCCTGCCTTACAAACGCTAAATTTGACGGTTTGGCTATTGAGACCCACAATCTGAAGAGTCATGGGCTTTCAGGTTCTGTGATATCTACCTTGATCAATGCAAGGAAGCCAGCTTCCAGAATGATTTATCAGAGTCTGGAAAGCTTATGTAGCCTGGTGTGAATCCAGGAGTTGGCATCCCAGAAAATATGTGATAGGTAGAATTCTTGATTTTCTACAATTGGGTTTAGAGATGAAGCTGGCCTTGAATACCAAGGGCCAGATCTCGGCCTTATCAGTATTTCAACGGCCACTTGCTTCACATTCTTTGGTCCAAAACTTTATACTGGGGGTGACGCGTCTTAATCCTCCGGTTAGGGTGCCCCTAAACCCCTGGGACTTGAACTTGGTCCTGGCTGTGTTACAGAAACAGCCTTTTGAACCAATAAGTCAGATTCCTTTGGTCTTGTTGACAAGGAAGTAAATTTTTCTGGTATCCATCTCTTCTGCTAGAAGAGTATCAGAATTAGCAGCCCTTTCCTGTAAGGAGCCTTATTTGATTGTACACAAGGATAGAGTGGTACTGCGCCCTCATCCTAGTTTTTTACCAAAGGTGGTTTCTGATTTTCATTTAAATCGAGACATTGTTCTGCCTTCCTTTTTTCCAGATCCCTGTTCTCCGGAAGAGTGATCACTACATTTGTTGGATGTAGTAAGAGCAGTCAAGGCCTATCTCGAGGCAACTGCTCAGATTCGCAAAACGGATGTTTTGTTCGTGCTGCCAGAGGGTCCCAATAGAGGACAGGCAGCCTCAAAAGCTATAATTTCTAAATGGATTCGACAGTTGATTATTTAGGCTTACGGTATGAAACCGAAGATTCCTCTGTTTCAGATCAGGGCCCATTCCACAAGGGCTATTGGTGCTTCTTGGGCAGTGCATCACCGGGCCTCTATGGCTCAGATCTGCAAGGCCGCAACCTGGTCTTCAGTCCATACATTCACCAGATTCTATCAGGTGGATGTGAGAAGGCATGAGGATATCGCCTTTGGGCGTAGTGTGCTGCAGGCAGCGGTACAGGGTCCTCAGGTCTAATTGCACCCTACTTTGGTCGTGGTCCCCCCCCCAGATAGCATTGCTCTGTGACATCCCATCAGTAATTACTGAGGCTCTGTGTCCTGTGATGTTCGAGAAAGAAAATAGGATTTTTTAAGACGGCTTACCTGTAAAATCCTTTTCTTTCGATGGACATCACGGGACACAGAGGTCCCGCCCCTCTTCTAATACACTATATTGCTTGGCTACAAAACTGAGGTATCCCTGCAAGGGGAGGGATTATATAGGGGGTTGAACTTTCTGATAGGGTGTGCCAGTGTCCAATCACCAGTGATACCCTATATAACCCATCAGTAATTACTGTGGCTCTGTGTCCAGTGATGTCCATCGAAAGAAAAGGATTTTACAGGTAAGCTGTCTTAAAAAAAATCCTATTTTTAGTGTGTTTTTATAGTTTTACAAAATAATATATAAAAAGATCATATAAACATACAAGGTATAGACCTGTTTTTTATCCCTATTGATGGTCACTACACCCCCAGGGTAGGAAACCCTTCTCCAGAAGAGATCAGTAAGTGTAGGCCATTGAACTTGACATGTTTCGTGGTTGCCCGCTTCTTCAGGGGAAAAGTGAAGGGAAGCAAGACCCACGAAACGAGTACATACCGTCATAGTATTGAAGGCAACATAAACTGCATATTGTCCTCAACAGCAGATTACTACAACAAAAAAGGTACAGGAATGCCTTACCCCAATATCAGGCTGGGTCCGTCGGCAGCCATCATAGAGGCACCAAAGCCAAAGTGGCCAAGTGAGCAAAAAAAATGGCGACTGGGATATCTACTATGTATGTGTGTATATGTGTGTGTAATTTTATATATATATATATATATATATATATATATATATATATATACACACACACACACACTAACTTTTCCCGACTGTGCTGTAGCCGTCTTTTGTCTTGTTCTGAGAAGGTGTCCATAGACGTCCTCCCAAAACCCCAGTTCACATAGGAGTCTAACATAATGTTAAAGCTTATAGTCTTGGATTTTACCAAATGTAGGGTACATACGGCAGTAGCACTGATATAAAAGCAAAGATTTTTACCTGCGGTTGTAATATGGTGGAACCTTGAAAAGGTAATGTAATCCATGTTCAGGGGAATAAGTCCCAATGCGGGTCTCCTGGCTTGTACCTGTGTACATTTTGGGGTTCTTCCCTTTCTTGTACTTCTAGAGGCCCCTTGGTATTGGGCTTATAGTGATGGTACAATTATGGTCTGTTGTATGATGTGCACAGCATATAGGGGCTGGTAGGGGTAGATGCACCCAATGAGAACAGTGCACAAGGATGTAACCCAGGCATGGACTGCAAATAGACTATTAACAGATTTAACCTTCTTTGGCCATCTTCCTGTATATTATTCCAGTAGGGATGAGGAACATTTGTACCTATTGTCTTCAGTACTACTATGCGTTGACATTTTCCTTGAACTATGGTAGGATAGCTAGCTAGAGTCCTTTTTGCTTTTTGCAGGCTAAGGTCACTGAAAAATGTTCTGGTAATACTCCTAAGTAGTAGTGGGCAATCCATGGTGCCAAGTTACGGTCTATTAGTTATTGTTAATGTTTTATTGCAAATAAAGCAATGCATGTTTTTTTTGGTTGGCTATAATTTCACATATCAACAGATCTTTTAACAGATCAACAGATTCTAAGAAGCTGACAACACAGATCGCATCTAGCGCCTTAAGGCGATTTAGTTAGCATTTGCAGCGCTCTACAAATCATTCATTCATTCATCTTCCTTTTTTGATTAGGCTTAAACAGAAAAATATGAAGGGTTTCTTTACGGGTTTCTTGTTCTGGAGACCTCAGTCATGCAGATACGCTTTAACACTGAAACTGGCCATAGATGGAACTAAATTTGACTGGTTCAGCAGGGACCAGCCAAATTTTCAATCCATCTATAGCTGTTCCCATTCCTGAAACTTCGCTCTAATGATCGACTTCTCTCTAACCGGCCTCTTGGAAGGTTTTACTTTCAATAAGTGCAGATTAGTGTATTCTTACAGTGGAGTGATCTCCCCTTTGTCAGAATACAATAACCAAGTAGGAAGGATTTCTCTATTGACTCCACTTGTGTGAATGGATAAACCAGTTCAGTTTGTTTTGCTTTATTGATCAGTCCACTTCAAAAGAACTTCCATGTATGGCCAGCCTTAGAGTAACTAAAGCTAAATTTTGGATCCATCTTTGGCCACTGTGGTTGAACAGAAGTCAGTATATTCCCAATTGGTCAGTGCCGTAGGCTGGAGAGATGATCTGTATATTTTGACAGCAGGGAAGTCTCCCTGCTGTCAGAATACAATGATACAGTAGGGAGGATTCCAGTACCCACATTGAGTGTGTGGATGGAGGAATCCGGTCAGTTTTTGTTTTTTTAATTTAACCCACTAGCTGAATGAAAACACGGGCACGCGCATGACCAGCTTTTAGAGATTCAGGGGTAAGTGACCTGGAGATATTGAAGCCAGGTTTAGCATTTTAGGTTAACAGTAAAATATTTTCATATCATGTCATGGTTTAGATTGTGTATTTTTAACCCAAACCTCAGATTTCATTATCTCTGGATAAGTAGGCATGATGCCATTGTAAATTTTCTCTTTTCCATGACTAGTTGATAAGCCATGATCTCTTCAAGCAAGATGGGAAGCCAGACACACTCCAAGCAAGATGGAATCCCTTTTCTGCTCCTGCAGCATTAGCAAATGGTGGGTACCTACATAAAACTCATTAAGGATTATACAAAATGCGTCCAACTTGCTATAAAAGCATCGCCTGAGTTATGAGCTTTTATCATAACTCCATTGCTTGGGTTTAGCCACTCTGTTTTGTGGACCCAAAAATATTGATAGACTGAGTTAGAAATGAGAAAGTATATATCTCAATCAACTGCCTGAGTTCTGAGCTTTTATCATAACTTTTAATTTCCTGGATCTGAGTGATGTTCAGTCTGAAGTCTCTAGCAGTGAATGAGCTCCTTGGTCGTGGGTTAATGTGGTCCCCATAAGCTTTGATGGATCTGAGTCTCGGTCTCAACCCACAATTTGTGATTACCCCGCAGGACACCGGTTTCAAGGAGTTAATTTCTGCAGGGATGAATGGCTGAGCAGGGATTTCACTCTGATCCCTCTTGGGAAAGTCTAGAGAGAGCCCCCGTTCTCTGGAGGTAAAGGGCGGCTGTTGCAAGACCATCTTACATTTCAATTGTAAGCTGTAACTGGGCATCTAGACTGGTTGCTAGGCTGTTCTGTAGTGGAAGGCTGAGGGACTGGGTCAATCTCAGTCCTTGCTGAACTGGGGGAGGAGTGCTCACTCCCCTGAGAAAGCTAGGGCTGGATCTGATTCGGTCTCTTTTCCAACTGCTCCCAGTGCACCCTGGCAGGTAGTCTAGATGTTTAATTATGGCTTATGATGGGTATGGCGGAGCTTCTTCCAACTGTACATCCTTTCTTTCTGGGAATATGGAGTGTTGATCTTGGAATGGTTCTTTTGTTTTTCTTGGTTAGAGTATGAGGGCACCATACTACAGTCAACAAACTCTTTGACCCGGCCAAAATCAACATGACCTATTCTTAGGTCAGACTTGAGGCACGGAGATTTTGAAACCTCTGAGAAATACTTCGAAAATATGACAGAGGGCAACAGGGTTTGAGCAGGCTTAGAAACAAAGAGGGCCAAGAGCAGACCAAAAGGGAGGGGGGTGAAAGGAAGAGAAGTAGGTGGGAGGATGGGTGAATATGGGAAGTGGAAGAATAGAATTTTGGGAAGACCGATATATAAAAGTAACAATACCAAATAAGATTTTAATATAAATTTTGAAAAATTTTGATAATAGAAGAAATGAAAAAAATAAACTTCTGCGAATATACCACAATGATGTGAAACCGAGAAGGAGACAGTAAATGAATGTAAAGTGGGGAGAAAAAAAGACTTGAGGCACTGGGTCAGGATGCCTTCTCCCCTAAGGGGAAAAGGTATGAAACATGCCATTCCCACACAAATGGGTTTAAACTTCCCTAATGAAAAAAATATGAAAGTTTTTCAATGAAAACTATTCATTATTGTCCAAGTATAGTGTAGCCAGTAGCTGGCGAAATTGCTCTTTGTGGTCCCAACAGAGCAGAGTTCAGACACAAAGCACATATATGTCTTGCTTCCCATTTGCTAGAGCAGCATTTAGACAGGACCCCCTCCCAAAGCCCACTGTAGCATTATATACAATGCTGTTAACTGCCCATTTGCTGCTCATTTTATATGCCCACCTGGGAGCAGTGTAGAATGCATTGCCAGTGATTTCCCATTGTGCATATGCTCTTTGTGGTCCCAGCAGTGCAGAGTTCATAGGCAATGCGGATAGTAATTGGCTGCTCTACTGGTCTTTGCGCGACACATTTGCATTTCATATAAACATTCAAGCCCACTGTAGCATTATTTGTATACAATGCCATTAATCCCCCCTCTGCTGCTCATTTTATATGCCCAACTTGGAGCAGTGTAGAAGGCCATTTTGATGGTTAGAAACAATTGGTTTCTCTTTGTATTGATGCCTGTTTTAGAAAGTGTTGCACTCAATAATCATTTCAAACAGGCATCAATACAAAGAGAAACCAAATGTTTCTAACCATCAAAATGGCCACCACGTCCCAGTGCGCAACAGTGTTGCGTCACGACTCCACCCTGCGCATTTTTGTCATCCATGACATACTACATCATGATATGCCCTTTCATTCCTCCATACCTCTATGAGAGCAATATGGATATTGTGGGCAGTGGAGGAGTATCTTATTCAGCTCCAGTGACACCATTCCAGGACTACTTTGAAAAGACTTGTTTGACCTTCCTTGGTGTGGGTTCACACTGAGGGGTAAGAGGCAGTGTGAATCGGGTTATGGTGACGGCTCCTTTCTGTGCACTCCTACCTTCTTTACCTATCAATCGTCACTTTCCAAGTTTTTATTTTGAAGTGGGAATGTTTATATATGGACTGATTATGACTGTGTAAATCTGACTTTTGGTTCCAAGAGCTGAACCAACGTTATCTTATTTTCTTTTATGTTCTTCCAGCATAAAGTTCATGTGCTAGCAGCTATTGCAATTTTTATTTAGTTTTCAACCTAGTGCAGTCTTTTCCATATAATACGTACAGTTTTACTAACTCGTGCCAACGTCACAAAATTGGGCTTGGGCATTTAGATTTGTTTTACCCTTAGGCGCGAAGGGGTTAAAAATTGCCCTACTCTACAAAACGGGTAGAGCATGTAAGGAGTTTTAAGTTAAAAGCACATGAAAAGGTATCCAGCTATTTTTTTTTTTTAAGTTATGCTATGTTAATGGGAAAATGTATTTATCCATCTATGTATGGCCTAAGTTTCAGGAATGATTTGGAGTATTAGAACTGAAGAAGCAGTTAGATAAGTAACAGAACATCTTCAACATGGTAGAACAATGCATATGACTGGGTGAGAAGTTAGTTTCAGTCTGTCCGGCAGGGGATCCATGGTCTGAATCTGTGCTCATTCAATGTATTTCTGCTTTTTGACATCAGACTTCTTCAGACCTCATGTTCAATCTATGGGCAACTTTACTTGCATCATATTATCAGGCTATCTCAGATCCATCAAGTTGAGGTCTGGAAAAATGGAAAAAGACAGTACTTTTTCAATTTTTTTGGAAATGGACGGATTTGAAGACAGGCCGATGTAAATCCATAGACTTAAATGGAGCTTTTGACAGATCTGTATGAAAAATGGACAGGCTAACCTGATTGCAAAACCCGTGTGAAAAGAACCTAACTTGTACCAGTTAATCTTTGAGCGTGCATCATCTGATTTTAAAAACAAGTAAACTGTACCATGAAAACTTTCATCTCATTTATGTTGTCTAGTTGGGTTTTTGTCTTATTTTTTTGGAAATTTATGCTATGTTTATGGGAAAATGTAATAAATAGAAAGTAGGTTTGGCTGCTGAAGTATAAAATACACTAAGGACTATGCTTACAAATGTCTCCTCTCTAACCCTATTTCTCTCGTTTTTAGCTGCTGTTTGTTTCAACAAGTCTGCTCAACTGGACTAGCAGTGTTGGTGTATCGGCAAGGTTGAGGTGAACTGCATTCAACCCAAAGACGTCATCAATTCTTCTGATTTCCTTGCAATTTTGTTCTGTGATGAGCATCATGCAGAAGACCCTTTATGATCACTTTAAAGACTGTTCTCTACCATTGTTTGAAATGTAGAATAAAAATCATTGTACATAGCTAAATAAATGTTGACCTGATTTTTAAATCTAAGTAATATCTTTCCAATCTTTCCTTTTACTATGTATTTTTTTTTAAACTAGATTGTGTTGGGTAGTTTGCTTTTATTTGGTCTAACCACTTAACCTATGGTGGACGTCGTATGACATTCTTAAGTTGAAGTGAAGATATCTGAATGATGCCTGCAGTTCCAAGCATCCAGATTTCATTTTGCTGGGAATGGCTGGCTGTAAAAAAAGAAAAAAAAAGATAGATGGATATATCTATCACTATGTATGTATGTATATATATGTGTGTGTGTGTATACATATATACACACATATACAGAGATAGATATATCCATCTATCTTTTTTTTTTTTTTTTTTGCAATAGCTGCTAGCACATGAACTGTATGCTGGAAGAACATAAAAAAAAATAAGATAACGTTGGTTCAGCGATTTTATATATATATATATATATATATATATATATATATATATATATATATATATATATATATATATATATATATATATATATATATATATATATATTAAAATCAGTGCTTCTCCCGGATTACCTGCATGGTCCCTGGCCATCTCTATGACCCTCGGAGGCTGGAAGCAACATCATGACATCACTTCCAGTGCCGGCGGATGTAAGCTCTGTCGGGTTTTTTGCTGGGAAGCCTGAGATTGTGTTTGTTTTTTTAATTTTTTTTTCCAGCATAGAGGAGAGATGTGGGGACTTATAGACCCTGGATCTTTCCATAAAAGCCCTATTACAAGGGATATTTACATTCCATGTAATAGGAATAAACGTGAACAAAAACATTTTTTTAAGGGATAGTGTAAAAAAAAAAATTTACAGCGCCCCCATCCCCTCGTGCTCGCACTCAGAAGTGGACACATAGGTAGGTCAAGCGTGCATATGTAAGTGGTGTTCAAACCACACATGTGAGGTATCGCCGCAAATGAACGAGAGCAATAATTCTAGCACAAGATCTCCTCTAACTCTAAACTGGTAGCCCGTAAAAAAAAAAATTAAAGTGTCACTTATGGACATTTTTAAGTACTGAAGTTTGGCGCCATTCCACGGGTGTGCACAGTTTTAAAGCATGATACGTCAGGTATCTATTTGCGTAACCTCATCTTTCACATTATACAAAAAAAAATTGGGCTAACTTTAGTGTATAATTCATGAAAGTATTTCTTTTCTCCAAAAAAATCGTGTTTAAAAAATTGCTGTGCAAATACCATGTGACATAAAAAATTGCAACAACCGCCATTTTATTCCCTAGGGTCTCTGTAAAAAAAATAAATATATATATATATATATATATATATATATATATATATATATATATATATATATATATATATATATATATATATATATATATATATATATATATATATATATAAAATGTTTGCGGGTTCTGAGTAATTTTCTAGCAAAAAATCTCTAATCTTGTTCAAAGTGCACTACATTGTGGCCTCATCATACAGACAGGCTCCCCAAGCCAGTGTTTACAAAATAAAAAGAGCTTGCAGGGAAAACCAATTTACCTACTTGCCGCCTGCACCTACAGGCATCACCCCGGTATGAATCTTTTCAGAAGTGATTTGATTGGCTAATTAGCCACTCTATCACTTCTGTGGGTGCCAGAAAGGGGGGTACCCCCCTCCTAAGACCAATGCCTTTCCCGGACTCTACCTTCCCATCGCAGAGCCCGGGAGTGATGTGGGCGACAACATTTGCTGCACTGAACAGAGAGGAACTGACGTCATTCCTCTTTCTCTGTAACCCTGGAAACCAGGAGCAATGAGTATTATCCTCACTTTTGGTTCCGCCTCTTTGTTTACCTGGCCAGGAAAGCAGCCAATCAGACCAATCTGTGGCTAATCGGCTGCATGGGAGGCTAGAGGAGAGATTTGGGGTCTAATAGACCCCAGATCGCTCCATAAAGAGGACCTGTCACGGCCCATGCTGTCACAAGGGATGTTGTTCATCCCTTGTGATGGCAATAAAGCTAATCCAAAAAAAAGTGTGAAAAATGAAATAAAAATTGTATAAAATAAATAAAAATAAAATTAAAAGTACCCCTGTCCCACCGCGTACGTGCAAATGCGAATGTATACTTTACTCCCGCAAGCATATGTAAACGGTGATCGCACCACACATGTGAGGTATTGTCGTGCACGTCTGGGTGAGAGCGAACATTCTAGCATAAGATCTCCTATATAACTCTAAACTGGTAACCTGTAAAGGTGCCCATGTTTAAAAAGGGATCAAAGTCTTTACCAAGTAACTATAGACCTGTTATTTTAACTTCTATAGTCGAGAAGATACTGGAGAGTTTAATAAAAGACCACATAGATGAGTTCTTGCTGGGAAAAAAACTATTTTAGGCAACAGACAGAAGTTATCAAACAAACCTAACTTCTTTTTATGAGGAGGTAAGTAAAACCTTGGACAGAGGGGTGGCTGTGGTATACTTGGATTTTGAAAAAGTGTCTGTCAGTTTCCCACACGGCTCATGTGTAATGGGGCGTACACACGGTCGGACTTTTCGACCAGACTGGGCCGACGGACCAAATCTGGTGGACAATCCGATCGTGTGTGGGCTTCACCGGACCTTCAGCGGACTTTTCCAGTCGCAAATCTGACGGACTTTAGATTTGGAACAGGCTTCAAATCTTTACGTCGTAACTCCGCCGGACCCAAATATCCACTCGTCTGTATGCTAGTCCGACGGACAAAAAACTACGCTAGGGCAGCTATTGGCTACTGGCCATCAACTTTCTTATTTTAGTCCGGTGTACGTCATCACGTACGAAGCCTGTGTATCCCACGGCAGACATCAATTATTTGAAGGCCAAAATTGGTAGCCTGTGGAGTACATATAATAGGGAGCGCAAGAAGGTCCAGGATTCCCAGAGACCTGGAGCAGCAGCAGATGACATATATGTCCCCAGGCTGTGGTACTACCACAGCCTGAGTTTTTTGTCAGACCAAACTGAACCACCCCCACGATGCTCAACACTTCCTTCCACATCGGATGAGGCTCCTGAGGTCCACCCCGGTCCTTTGACACAGGCAGAAGATGTGGAGGAGCCCAGCCTAACCCAGGCATAGCATTGTTGAACATATTTGTTGGCAAAAATTGAATAATGGTAATTAGACGTTATTGATCCCAAATTTCTGCTTTAACAAAGTGATTTCCATATCAATAGACAGTAGTGGCCAAAAATGATTGGGACAAGTATTAAAAATGCTGGGGCCACAATGATAGTCTTTTCTATTTGTTAACATTCAGTTTGCAACAGCCATGAGCTCTAAACTGCGTGTGATTGATAACCAAAAATCTAAAAATATGTCCCATTTTCATACACTGGAAAGTCTCAGCCAAGAGAAGGCCATGCCGAGCAGCCAGACTGAATCCCAGGTTCCTCCCCACCGCCCTCCAACTAAATGGGCCAGGAAGTCGAAGAACCTGGATGAGGCCATGGCTGTGTTTCTCAGGCATGCCACAAGTGCTATTAGCATGCCCCCTGATGACCAGGAGGCTTTTGGATGCATGATGGGCAACAAATGAAAAGAGATGGAGGAGGACTAGTGCAGTATGTGTGAAGAGATCATCCTTCAGCCCCTCAACAAGGGCTTGTCCTTGCTTCCGAGCATGCGTGTTTGTACGTTGGACTTTTGTCCGACGGACTTGTGTACACACGCTCGAAAATTCCGACAACACACATTTGTCCACGGCAAATTTGAAAACCTGCTAGCCAACATTTGTTGGCGGAAAGTCCGACAACAATTGTCCGATGAAGCATACACACGGTCGGATTTACCGCCAACAGGCTCACATCGAACATTTCCGGTCGGAAAGTCGATCGTGTGTTTGAGACTTAAGTTGGGACTCTACAAACCGTTGGGGGAAGCCCCGGCGATTAGATCGCGCGGTGTTACATGTGCCAATTCCACATTAAAAAAGGTGAATAAAAGAGGCATGCTTGTTTAATAATTATCCATGTACAAGTGGTACCCCTTTTTGAATAAGGGTGACACCATGTCCCACACACTCGTACCAGCACCTCCCTATGTAGTCTGGGCAGTTCTCCGGCTCCACGTGAGCTCTTCCCTCGTAAACCATAAAACTATATGTATAGCCTGTTGCTGACATCTTGACCCGCTATCTGGCACGCTTGCTGGGAAGGTACTGTTAGATAGACAAGCTGCCAGAAATTTTAATCAGGGACTCGCCAACGCAGACAACATGATCGATAGTAAACAAGGCTGCAAACGGGCCGAATTTCGTACAGCAGATCAAATCCAGGGTCACCTCGAGGATGACACAGTGCATTGTCGTTGAAGTGCATAAATTGCAAGATCTGCTCGTATGGTGTCCTGGTCATGCAAGCAGAGAACTCTGGCATATGATGAATTGGGTCAGCGGACCAATATGACCATAATCTTCTTTTTTTTTTTGTTATGTCCATGAGAAGGGATAGGCCCAGGAAGGTCTTAAATTCGGAAACCGTAATAGGTTTCCATTCTCTGGCAAGGGCCAACTGGGGATTAGCGGCGATGAATTGACCAGCGTACAAATTGCTTTGGTCCACAATAGATCTATAGAGATCTTCCAGTGAAAAACAGCAAATAAAAATCAAATGACGTAAAATCCACCTGAATTCCAGGTTGGTCAGTGAATGGGGAGGTACGGGCGCTGCAGAAGCTGTGGGCTCCCAATTCGGATTGGCAAATGCAGCGGAAAGGGCACTTTGGGCTCGACGGGCCTGTGTTTGTCTTCTTGGTGGCTGCGGGACACTACTTGTGCTAGCCACCGCACCAGCTTTAATTGCACTTATGGGACTTGCCACGTCACCACGTGTTACTGCAGTGCTGGATGTACGACCAGAATGTACTAGGCTGATAGTGCTTTCCAGTTCACCAGAAGGATGAGCTTCACTAGTTCTGGCTCTCTGCTCCATACGTGAGCCCTGCGGTTCGTGCACCTCAACAGCAGGAGAACAGAGTCTGGTACGCCTGACCTTGGCAGGGACCACTACTCTGTCGTCAGAGCTATCTGTCAGGGTGCCGCTGCTGTCTACAGGTTTGTATTCTGAGCCTGAATCTGACAGATGAGTGACTTCTTCTTCACTCTCATCTGTCATGCTCAGAAACGTGTAGGCCTCTTCACTAGTGTACCTTTGATTGGACATTTTGGCCTCTAAATTTACTGGTACAACTAGTGGAGCACTTGATTGTCAGCGACTGCTTCCAACGCTACCGAAAAAACTGTTAGCGTACGCAGGGATCAGGCCTGACTCTGCGAATGCTGCAGTTATGTGTTTTGTGCTTTGTAAGTGTCAGTGATCGATTGATACTGCACTGGGGTGGACTGGGCTGGGCGGAGGGGCAAAACGCAGGTGCTAGCAGATATCTGGGCTGATCCCGCTAACGATGCATTTTTGGGAACCCTGAACTACTGGGGATGCTAGTATAGATGTGATAAGATCAAATATATTGATCCGTTCACACTATACTACTAAGGGAGGTGTATGGTGTGTGCGTGGGTGTTACCGCTACTGGTACTAATCTGATACTGCCTGGGGCTGACGCAGAATTCCAGAGAGGGAGATGACATCACTTCCCTTGCCTGTGTTTACACTTACAGGCAGGGGGACAGTCTCCCATTTGCCAGAACTGATCACCATGTCCAGGTCAGAAATCATTGGCCTAGGCCTGAAGACTGATCGGTTCTGAAGCTAATTCAATCGCCGCGGGTGCTCCAGGTGAACCCAGGAGAGCCAACCTGCCGCAGTAGAGTGGATGTAAACCCAATTCATGAAATTTGAGCCGGGCACATATATCTGTAGTGTTTTCTTATCTCTCTCCAAAGCACTGAGTCCCATGTATTTCTTCTGTCCCGTAGCTCTGTTATCAGCTTGACAAGTTCTCCAACACGGGAGATAAAAATAGCCTGAAGTTTGTGTCGTGGGAGGTTGCTTGCTATAAATAGATTAACACAGAGCTGCTTGATTCCCAGCAGAGCTCTGCACATTCCTTCCCTCCTTTACCAGTGCAGAGAGGGGGTGTGTGCCGTTCCTCCAATCAGCTGTCTTGGCTGTATGCCAATAATCCACTCCCAGTGCTGAACAGGAAGAGAAAATCTGTAACACCATGTGCACTTTCTAAAGAATTTATAAAGCTGAAGACAGCAAATATACAAGTAAAACTTATGTAAGGAGTTTACATCCACTTTAACCATGAACAAAACTATGTTTCGCCTGTTCTCACATTAGTAGCACACTAGATAGTGTTTCATCTATACAGTATATACCGGTTAGATAGATAGATGGAAAAAAAAGGTTCAAAAAAGATTCCACTTAAAAATACAAAAAAATTGGACCTAACACCAATAAAGTTTGTATTTCGAATGCAGTGGTTATTTTTACTTACAGAGCATCTTTAATGCTAAAGAGGTACTTGAAGCTCCATGTACATTTGTGGCTTTGCAAGTATATAATCCATGATCCCTGGATGATATGTCATGAAGGTCAATTTTCCCAGTTGGAGATGTGTTGTTCAGGTTTCTAGGAATTAGCCATGTTATTGTGGCTTCTGGAAAACTTTTAGAAAAACATCTTATGCCGCATACACACGGTCGGACTTTTCGTCTACAAAAGTCCGACAGCCCGTCCGACAGACTTTTGGCGGACTCGCAGCAGACTTTCTAACGAACGGACTTGCCTACATACGATCATACAAAAGTCCGACGGATTCGTACGTGATGACGTACACCGGACTAAAATAAGGAAGTTGATAGCCAGTAGCTAATAGCTGCCCTAGCGTCGTTTTTTTTCCGTCAGACTAGCATACAGACGAGCGGATTTCTGGGTCCGGCGTAGTAACGACGTAAAGATTTGAAGCATGTTTCAAATCTAAAGTCCGTCAAATTTGCGGCTGGAAAAGTCCGCTGAAAGTCCAGGGAAGCCCACACACGATCGGATTGTCAGCCGTATTTTGTCCGTCGGACTTTTGTAGACAAAAAGTCCGACCGTGTGTACGCGGCATTAGAGAAAGTGTTGATCCTTCTTGGACATAAATTGTGTTATGTTCATCAATAATGCAGTCTGGATGGAAGATGTAAATAGATTATACATATGTCTGTTATTGAGCTCATTCTATTCAGTCATTAATTTGTTCATTCATTAATTTAGTAATATATGTTCTTTATACATAAAATAGTAGCATGATTGGGAAGGGCAAATGATATCGGCTGGTTGACTTTATTATTGACAGTGGGGCTGATTTACTAAAATTGGAGACTGCAAAATCTGGTGCAGCTCTGCATGGAAGCCAATCAGCTTCTACCTTCAGCTTGTTCAATTAAGCTTCAAAAAAAACAAAAACAAAAAAAAACTTGAAGCGGATTGGCTACCATGCACAGCTGCACCAGATTTTGCACTCTCCAGTTTTAGTAAATCAACCCCTTAGTGAATATTTGAAAATCTGCTTGTCTGGCGATTTACCATGGGAACATTTGTTCCTATCATGACTTTATGATAGAATTCCCATTAATTTTGAGATTTTATCTCATTTCTTGCTGTGTATCCTAAACAAGACTCAGAGCACATTCTCTGCACAAAGGATAATTAAAAAAAAGATTACCACATTTTATTCATTCCTTTTTTATATAAAAAAAATACAAGTTTTGATGTTAAATATAGCTTAACCAATAACATCTCTATAAAAGAATATCTTAATAAAAGTTGAAAGGTTAGTAATGTCCAAGTATCTCAAGCTACTTCTTTTGCAACTGACCTGACTTCACTTGAGCTTGACACTCAGCAACCAAAGAGGGGTATTGGCACTGAGCAACCTTATATGCGCAAATCTGTGAAAGTTGACGGAACAGCCAGCTAAAAGGATTTCTCCCAGGGAAGAAGATAAGGAGTAGGTTGGAGCTGGCCTACTGTGCTAACTAGCCAGCTGAGGTGGGGAAGGTGGTGGTGGTGGTGGTGGTGGGGGTAATATACTTTAGGATGGATTATAGTTAGTTTTTTGGGAAGGGACAGCTTTACTTTAAAGTGTATTTCTATTTTTGCATCCATATAGGGATAATTGTGAATAATTGTGGGAGGAGGGAGGTGGAAGGGAGTTGGGAGCCCCATTCTCCTACCCCCTTTCATCTTTATAATAGCCGCTGGCAATATTTGCATGTAAAATCTGGCAGGCTGGTGTACCCAATCGATTGCTCAACTTGGGTACATTCAGCCTGCCCATACATGGTTCAATTCTCAGCCGGTTCCTGCTGAACCAGCCGAAATTTGAACAGTCTATGGATGGCTTTACTGTCAAATTTAACCCTTACTGATGCTTATACTTGAAATCTGAGTAATGGGTAGGATTTTTTGTACTCTTGTTCAGCTATGATGTGATGTGTATGTTTCTTGACTATTGTAAATGTTTTTTTTTTATGGTCAATAAATTCTTATGGAATGAATAAAAAGATATATATTGGTCTATTTCGTATAAACCTCCAGAATTACAAGAGACTTAAGGATTGAAGTTTAAGTGGGGATTAGCATAATACAAATATTGAACCTCCTCTGTCTGCTTTGGTCAGATGTCTATGACCCTAAAATGTACTTTGCCCATTCATGACCAAAAACTGGTTGGTTGGTTGATAAACTACCTCTTCTGTGGTTCAAAGGTTGCCTTTTTTTTTCCTAATCTGCATCTATATTCTTTTGCCCTTTCAAAATCTTTTTTTCCTGTTTGGCTCTGGGCCAGACATTCTAAGGCTTTGGCAGATTCCAGCACTGGGTGGTATGATAAATGGCAGCCCTCTGTACAGTAAGCTCTGCAAATGTGAAGGCATTTACCATACCCAGCAGACAAAAAGTGACATGGGTATAGAATGACAAACTGAATTTCAAATGCATTAATAATTACAACAGAAAAACAGATTCATTTTCAACAGACTGTTCATTTAACAAAGTGAATGTTCACATAGTTCAGTATATCAGGTGAAGCTTTCTTCACTTCAGTCTTCCAATCATCTGCAAACAAAAAACCCTTTTTTTTTTTATTTCCCTTGCGCATATTTGGTTATTCAGAATAAGTTCAACTTAATTTCGTTCAATATTTATAATTTTTTTCCCTGTATATTTTTTGTTGTAAATTTTCATTAAACATTATAAGAAATATCAAATAGAAATATATACAACAAATATATAATATATATATATATATAACAGTCTGATAGCATGACTATCAATGTCAAATCGTAAAATGTTCTACACTTCTGTAAGTTGAAGTCCAAAAATAAACACGACTACTTCTAGCCTAACAGAAGCAATGTCAATAACACCATAGTGGTTAGCTGTCTCGCAAATAATTTTTATTAGGAGAAATAAAACCATACATGAAATGAAGGCATAAAATATAGCAACCTAAAATCAAAAAATTACATTTCTTGATCAGGAATCATTACATATAACAAGAACATGTACCGACACGGTTTAGTTCAAAGCACAAGGTGAGTGGTCAAGCTTAGGGGGCTGCTCTAAAATTAAGACTAATTAAAATTTGCCATTCAAACCAATCTTCGTGTATATGGCCCAGGTAGTCCATGTTTTGGTAAATTGCTTAACCTTGTTACGTATCTTGCTGGCTAGTATTTCATGGGTCATAATCCAAGAGATTTTATGCTTGTTATGTATTATTTAGACTTGCTAGACCTTCCTACCTACACAACCTATTCTACCTACACAACCTATCCTACCTACACAACCTATCCTACCTACACAACCTATCCTACCTACCTTTCCCTTAGGCTTAATGTACATGGGACATTTTAAAACCTCACCTGAACGATTTAACTTGACAGATAATAACCAACGTTTTAAAACGTCCGTTTTGCCACATTTACACGTCGCGTTTAGCCGCGTTTGCGTTTAGAGATATTTTTTTTCAAATAGTCAAAAATGTATCTCCATTAAAAACGCCTGTAAAAGAAACGTGTCTAAACATAAGTTACCGTGTTTATACACGTTTTGGAAACTGTTACAGGCATTTGGCATTTCAAAAGCCTCTGAACATCGTTTCTAAACTCAACTGCCTAGAAATTACTATAAATGACCCTGTGTACATGTACTGATAAGATAACATAGAGAAGAGTTCAGTGGCAGCTGAAAGAAACGCACAACTGCTCCTAAACGTCCATTTACCAGCAGCAGTGTACATGAAGCCCCCTCCTTTTCCCCCCCTCCAACCATCTTCCATTCACCACCTACATACGTGTGTTGTGACCTTACAAAATTATCCCAGTTGTGAGTTATATTTTAGTATTCCCCCCCAAAAAAACTTTTCTCCCTACATAACTATACCCCATCAGAAAAAAAAAATGGGAAAGTGAAAATAAATCTGTATATTTTTCAACAGGAGATTTGTATATGTTCCAGGAGATCTCCCCTGATTACCCCCCTCAGGCTCTTACAGTCATTAGTACAACACTTATTTCAAGGCATATCTATTTCTTTAGGTGGGTTTGAACCAAAACATTAGAGATAAGAGGAAAAATAAAGTTTATTTTACTGTGTCTTTTCTTCTCCATGTGTCTCTTGATGAAGCAGAAGACTCCCAGTCCGAGCAAAACAAAGATCTTACCAATTATAATCCCAATTATTATTTGATTATCCATGCACCTAGAAGCTACAAAAACAAAAAAGACAGCATTCAACAACAATCTCAAAACAGTTTTAACTGTTTCAAATTTGACTGCAGTTTTTGCGTAAAGTGGTTGTAAGATGATTTGTTAAACTGAAATAATAAATATAGATTATTTGTGTAAATGTTTTCCTTCGCGCTAGTGGATGTGATACTATAAAAGTGATCAAAATAAGGAGTGCTCTATTTAAATAAACTGCTGTGCATAAATACTAATATTGCCGCAAAATGGGGGTGTTCACACAAAAAACACTATTGAAAATATATAATAAATAAAATTTCGCGCAATATTTAAGAAATAAAGTTCAACCTCTCATGGCTGCTGAATAATGAATTCCTTTTCCAGGCATACAATGGTTAATGCGATTAATTGAAAGGTGTGGAAAAAACAGTAATTATACCACCCTGTAACTAGCATGTGCATAAGCCTGTTACATAATCTGGTGATAATATAACCACACAATCTTCTATAAATCATAAATGCTGATCCACATTTAGATAAAAATTCATATATCAATTGTAATCTTCTATGGTTCCACTGACATAAAACCGTGCATTTAAAACAAGCGTGAAATCCAAAATTGCATAATATAAATGTGCAATCTAAATAATAAATAACAAATTCATAAAAAATATCTTAAAAAATCAATTTTGTTCGTGCGATTCCGTGCAACTTTCTGTGCTGTGAAAGTGAATTTAATATAGGTGAGTGAATTTTTAGGGAATTGTGAAAAGTTCTTATAAAGTTCTTTAGTGATAAGAAAATCCTTTTGCTGTGGGTGTCTCCCAGTGTGGTCTCCCAGAACTCTCACCTTACATAGGAGATAATCAGGCATTCAGTAGTGTGTCTTTATATAGAAGTGGTGTTCTGGCAACTTCTTCTTTCTTATGCTATATCTCCTCCAGCGTTCCTTTCCCTGCAGCTCCGCTCTAGTAAACTCAGTGTTGGTGAGATAAAATAGGTGGGGGAGAAGAGAAAGGAGGCTCCACTAGTGCATTAACGTTTTTAAAACCAAAGGGGTAGCATTTATTAAGTGTTGCTCTTACATTTAATATGATAAAAACAGGCAAAGTAATTAAAAGAACGATCTGGCGTTGTCAGCGCCCTCTCACTTGTGCTTCAGATACTGTGTGTCGCTCCAGCCAATCCCTACGCGTTACGACACGGTCACGTGTCTTCATCTGGGGATGATTAAATTCACTTTCACAGCACAGAAAGTTGCACGGAATCGCACGAACAAAATTGATTTTTTAAGATATTTTTTATGAATTTGTTATTTATTATTTAGATTGCACATTTATATTATGCAATTTTGGATTTCACGCTTGTTTTAAATGCACGGTTTTATGTCAGTGGAACCATAGAAGATTACAATTGATATATGAATTTTTATCTAAATGTGGATCAGCATTTATGATTTATAGAAGATTGTGTGGTTATATTATCACCAGATTATGTAACAGGCTTATGCACATGCTAGTTACAGGGTGGTATAATTACTGTTTTTTCCACACCTTTCAATTAATCGCATTAACCATTGTATGCCTGGAAAAGGAATTCATTATTCAGCAGCCATGAGAGGTTGAACTTTATTTCTTAAATATTGCGCGAAATTTTATTTATTATATAAATAAATATAGATTACTTACTTGCTCTGTGCAATGGTATTGCACAGAACGCCCCCAAACCTTCTCTTCTAGGGTCAACACTCTAGGCTCCTCCGCTTCTCTGTGCGACCACCATAGAATTCCTATGATGGGGACGCATGTGTGGGCTCACTCCCAAACCGGGCTGTGTGCGCCTATAGACACACACAGCGAGGCTCGGCCCCATCCCCTGCTCTCTGCTCGCAGGATTTGACTGACAGCAGCAGTAGACAATGGCTCCTGCTGCTCTCAGCCAAGCTTATGAGAGAGGTGAGGGAAGACCTGCAGTCCGACACAGTGCTGATCGATACAGGAGGGAGAGGTAATGGAGGAACAGCAACTGGGAGTTTTTCTACTAGACATGTGCAATTCATTTTGTTTCAAATACGTTTTTTAATGAATTTTGACAAATTCATTAATTTGGAAATATCCGAATTAATGAAAACCCGTTTGAGGTATTTTTCCGAATATTCGTAAATTTGAATATTCGAAAATTTGGAAATTCTAAATTCAAAAATCCAAAAACCCGAAAGTTCGAAAAACTGAAATAATAACTAATAATAACTTAACTATTACTTACTATTCAATTATAGGTATTGGAATTTCCTTTCAAATTTGGCTGTTAGTGAATGTAACGAATACAAATTTATCCGAAGTTACAAATCATCCGAAATAACAAATACCGTATCTAAACGAATGGCACGTAACACAATTAATAATAATAAATAACAATAATAATAATAAAAACATTTTATTATTATTATTTATTAATAATTTGTTCGGTTTCATTTGTTTAGATGTGGCATTCGTTATTTCGGATAATTCGTATTCGTTACGTTCACTAACAGCCAAATTTGAAAGAAATTCCAATACCTACAATTTAATAGTCAGCTATTATTAGTTAGTTATTCTTTCGAATTTTCAGATTTTCTTTCTTATTTTCGAGTTTTTGAATTTACGAATTTTTAAATTTATGACATTAGGAATTTTCGAATTGACTAATTTACGAATTGCGATCGAATGACCTGAAAAACAGAAAAAACAAACAAATGAAATGTAAAAAAAATTTTCGGCAATGTACACGTCTATTTTTTACCCTAATGCATAGAATGCATTAAGGTAAAAAAATGTTTTTGACTTTCGAACTACTTTAAATTATACAAAATATAAAAAGGTCTAATGAAGATTTGCAATTTATTTACCAGTTGATGATCGCTATTCTGATTTATCAGCTATCACCTAGTAGTCAAATATCATCTCAGAATTCAATAATACTGCAGCTATAGATTTAAGGCAGTGGTTCTCAACCTGGGGGTTGGGACCCCCTCGGGGGTCGAATGATGATTTGCCAGGGGTCACCGAATCCTGGGCTGTTTGTGAAGCCCGCACCGCTCTCCCACCCTTTTTGCGGCCACCCAGCAGGGCTGTCCCTGGAGCCTGTGGCCACCCAGCTGGGCTGTTCCTGGAGCCCACAGCTGCCCATTCAGTTCACTGCATGGCTGGGAGTCAGCTGACTGGTGAGAAATGTGAAGTGGGAGGGGCTGGAGGAGACCCTATCTCCTGATTTCGGCATAGGTGTCACTGCTATGAGACACCACAAAGTCTGAGACACAGTGAGTAACACTACCTGTGATTATAGTTGCCATTAAAAGTCCCCACTACAGTTCTCAGATAAGCAGATGACCTTAATTAAGAGCACCTAAGTTGGATGATCAGAACTCCCCCCCAGCATTGCCACTGATCCCAACTTCACACCAGCACTGCCAGCCATCCCATTCCCCCCACCATGGAATAAGAGAAGGAATAAAAATAGAGAATACATGGAAGGGAGAGGAAAAGAGAAGGATGACCAAAGAAAAAAAAGGAGAGAAAGAATAAGAGAACAAGAAAGACAGCTAGAGAGAGGGATGGGGATGTACCATAAGGGGTTTTAATACTGTACGAGTGGAAGGGACTCAGGGAGCGCTAAATGTCCGTGGGTTAGGGGCGAATTACTTGTCTTGCCCTGGGTGCTGACAACCCACGCTACAAAAATTTTACTGTGAGGGGTCCCCACAACTTGGGAAATTTTATCAAGGGGTCATGGCACTAGCAAGGTTGAGAACCACTGATTTAAGGGAACATATTATTTCCATGTAATCTCGGCTATATGCTGTTAGGCTTGGTTCACACTCCTGCAACTTGGGATCCGACTTGTGAGATCCAAAGCCGCTGGACATGTGAAATGCCATGTATCTCTATGAGAGCCGTTCCAATTGACACTACTGAAGTCACTGCAACTTCAGAAAAGGTTCCTGCACTACTTTGATATGACTTTGATATACTACTATCATTATCATTATTTGATTTTAACACTCTCTGGTATTGAAGCCATGTCAAAGTCGGGCTCCAAAGTTACGCTGAAAATCGCACAACTTTTGGAGTCAGCTAGTGTGAACCAAACCTTAGTGTTCTCTTAAGCAATAGGCCATTTGTTGCCAATTATAATAAAAAAAGCTAAGTAAAATGTCTTTGTTACAGACAGAAACCATTCAGATTCCAGGTTCCAATTTTCTACTCCACGATAGAGAAGAAAAGCTAAATAGGTCTGCTACTGGCGGCAGTATTGTCTGTCCATTAATGTTAGTTGTTGCAGCCTTATTGGCTCTGAGGTATAAGAATTTTGAGTCTTCTAGCCCAGCTATTGATAACTTAAGAAAACAAGAGAGGAGGGAGAGAGAGGCACAATATCCATAGTGTAGCACTTTAAAAACATATCTATTTAAAAGTGGGAATCACAATCACAATTGTTAAAATGTAGCTCAACATGAGAGTAGGGCAGACTCTGGGGCAAGAGTGGACATGGAGGCAACCAGGAAGATTTCCTTGGACCATCAGCAAGGGAGAGGTGAAACTGCGTGGACTGGGAGCCGCTGTCACTCTGGAGCCAATGTTGATAATGGAAACCAGAGCCCGGGTGTGGAAGCCGCCTAACGACGCTGGTGAGCACAGGAGCTGGGACAGGAACATGTTTTAAAGCAACCTTGCTGCTTCTTCAGCCTTGATAACTAAGGTCAAACACCAACACTACAGGTATGCAGCTGGATCATGAACAACATGGGCAAGATATCTTTTTCCTGTAAAGCTCAACACCCAATCGGAGCGCAGAGCATTGCACTCGGAGCCCACCCAGATGTGTTAGAAAAGCAAATTAATATTTGCTTTTCTAACACTGAACTGCCTCTCCGCCAATCAGAAAGCGTGGGTCTAATACCCGTCACCTGATTGGTTGAAGGCACAGGCATCCCTATTGGATGCCTAATGAAATTGAAGAAGAGACACATTGGAGGACAGAGAAGTAAGGAGGATGCAGGAGCCATCGCCTGACCTGCTGCATGTCCCACAGCTCGCTGCCGTCACCTGCTGCCTGACCCACCATCAGGATGGTGTGTGTGCCGGGCAGACGGCGAGCGGGGGGGTCACACTGGCTGCATATTATTGACACAGAGGCTGCATATGATGGGCACATCATATGCAGCCACTTGCCCATCATATGCAGCCTCTGTACCCATCATATGCAGCCACCGTGACCCCCCCACTCGCCCTTTTGCCATCTGCCCGGCACTTACCCCATCCCAGGTCAGGCAGCAGGTGATGGCAGCAAGTTGTGGGACATGCAGCAGGTCAGGCGATGGCTCCTGCATCCTTCATGCTTCTTTGTCCTCCCATGCATCTCTTCTTCCATTCCGTTCCAATAGGGATGCCTGTACCTTCAGCCAATCAGGTGACGAGTATTAGGCCCACGCTTCCTGATTGGTGGAGAGGCGGTTCAGTGTTAGAAAAGCAAATATTCATTTGCTTTTCTAAAACATCTGGGTGGGCTCCGAGTGCAATGCTCTGCACTCCGAGTCTACCTTTTTTTGAAGCCTGTTAGAGCATTTGGCTCTATTCAGGTGATTCAAAAAAACACCCCCATCACTATAATTCAGGTGCCTGTCATCCGAAAAGGGGCCGGACGCCTGAATAGGGAGTGGCTACAGCGCCCATGGATAGAGTCATGCTATGCATGACTCTATCCATTTTACATATGGGGGGTGGTGTGACAGAGGAGGCGGCGCCCATGTGCCCTTAATGGATGCACCACCACTGGTGGGAACACATAACAGTGCTTAGCAGCCTTTTACTGACACTTTTTTTTATTTTTACCTCCAGTAGTTTATTGTAAATAGTAGTGTGATGATTACCTATTATACTAAAGATTGGCATGTAGAATCAATAAACATCAACAGATTTCAGTTGTGCCCCACCAGACCGCCCCCCCATGGACAATGTGCCTGCCTGCTGAGTTCATCTCCACATCCCTGCACTCCAGTGCACTGATTGGCAGCACTGACAGGCAGCAATGATTGACACTGATAGGCGGCACTGATTGGCAGCACTGATAGGTGGCACTAGCATTGATTGGTGGCACTGACAGGTGGCACTGATTGGAAAAACTGATTAGCACTGACAGGCACTGACATGTGTTACTGATTGGCACTGACAGAGGGCACTGATTGGAAACACTGAATGACACTGACAGGTTGGACTGATTGGCATTGATTGGCACTGACAGGTGCCACTGATTGATACTGGCAGGTGGCACTGATTGGCACTGACAGAGGAGAGGGAGTTTCACACAGAGCCAATATTGATGCTTGCCAGAGTCACTCAGTGTGTGAAACTGTCAGGTAATGTAACTGCATGCAGAGAGAGACCAGCTGCCAAAATTTAGCGGTGATGTTAGGGGTGGGCGGGACCCAGCAGCTATCAAACACCAGCCAATGGGATGGGGTCTGGGCTTAGTGTGAAACTGTCTAACAGGCAGCAGGGGTTGCACACCATGCAGCCTTCCACAGAACTCCCACAGGCAGATCTCAGGAGACAGCTGGCACGGGTGATTAGGGTGTGCCCAGGCACACTCTGCACACCCCGTGCGCACGCCTATGGCCTGGTGCGCAGTCATGTTGGTACAGGAAGAGGCCATCCCCAAACTGTTCCCACAAAGTTGGGAGCATGAAATTATCCAAAATGTCTGACACCTTAAGAGTTCCCTTCACTGGAACTAAGGGGCCAAGCCCAACCTCTGAAAAACAACCCCACACCATAATCCCCCCTTCACCAAATGATTTGGACCAGTGCACAAAGCAAGGTCCATAAAGACATGGATGAGTGAGTTTGGGGTGGAGGAAATTGACTGGCCTGCACAGAGTCCTGACTTCAACCCGACAGAACGCCTTTGGGATGAATTAGAGTGCAGACTGCGAGCCAGACCTTCTCGTTCAACATCAGTGCCTGACCTCACAAATGTGCTTCTGGAAGAATGGTCAAACATTCCCATAGACACACTCCTAAACCTTGTGGACAGCCTTCCCAGAAGAGTTGAAGCTGTTACAGCTGCAAAGGGTGGGCCAACTCAATATTGAACCCTACGGACTAAGACTGGGATGCCATTAAAGTTCATGTGTGTGTAAAGGCAGGGGTCTCAATATTTTTGACAATAATATATATATATATATATATATATATATATATAATATACGTAGCACTAACTCTCGGTGGAGCTGCTGGTTTAAAGCGGGCTGTTACCTTCACTCTCGATACCTCTGTTTCACCAGCACCGGGTCTAGGGTCCCGTTGAGTTTACCTCTGGACGATATAAGCACCAAACACTTGAGTATATTTTCCAATGCTTTAATGAACAAGTAATAAAGGAAGTAGCAGGAAAGAGGCAGAAGGAAAGTTGCAGGGAAGCTCAAATACCTTTCCTTAGTATTCTTTAGAACATTCTTTGGAATTGAACACTTGTAGTTGAATGCACTCCCCTTGTGGGATTCAATCTTTGCCCGTCTGGATAGGCCTCTCTCACTTGCCTAGCAGCCAGTACGCAGCACGAACAAAAGTCTCTGCCACAGACTTGTTTGGAATAAAACCCGTACGATCCTCTGCCACAGGATGTATTGGTTTGCGATGAATGTCAGAAACAGTACTTGAACCTTTAAGCCAACCTGGCAGTACTATGCAGTAGGATTACTTCAGGATACGTCCTCCAACCAAGTCACCAGGCTCCTCTCCAGACCAGCACTACCCATGATCCTTCCATGACGGGTCCTCCACTGGGATCTCCTCGGTTGTCCAGCTTCTTCACTCCGGATAGACAGCTCAGGACCATTCCTCTGCCGCTGTGGTAGGCCCCAGACAGGCTTCTGGGCCCACCCACACGCCGCAGCGACGCGGGCCTCCGGAACAGAGGACCACGAGGTGGTACTCTTAACGCATACCTGTCGGCCAGGAGGGCCAGCAGGTGGCTGAAAACGAACCCCTAAACATGGTGTCTGTCCCATAAATACCCTCTCCCAGAATGCAACTCGGAGGACCACCTCCACCGAGTTGTCTCCGGGACAGAGGAGCACCCATCCGCTTCAACACGTTGCCTTTCCAACACTGGCCCATGGTGACAACGACACCCACCGGCACAGTGTGGAACTACACGTAACTCAGCCAAGCTGGAACAGAGGCAAATTTAACTTCCTCTAACAAGCAACCCACAAAATTTACCTATCAGCGAGCGGTAGATTAAAAATCTACCAGCGCTACACACATATTATATATATATATATATATATATATACATATATATACATATATATATACACACACACACACATTATATATATATATATATATATATATATATATATATATATATATATATATATATATATATATATATATATATATATATATATATACACACACATGCTAAGGGGATCCTTTCTGAGCCAGTCTGAGACTTCAGCCTGTAACCTCCCCCCAGACCTAGAGGGCCCTCAAGGCCACCGACAGGCTCCTCAGCACTCCATCTCCATCTTCCACCTGACTCCCCTTGTCAGCATGACTCATTCATACTTAAGGGCTGGCTCAGCCTCTCTGCCAGGCCCACTGCCTGGGGATTGGCCAAGCTCCCTTGAGTATGCAGAACGACCCTCCCAGTCTTCACCCTCCAGTTTCTGGAAGTTTCTCCCAGAACCAGGGGGAAGCACCAGAGACTTGCCTGCATGAGTCATCCGGCCTAAACTCAATAAACCCTGACCCAGATTCTATGACTCATGCTTAACCACTTCAGCCCCAGGAGAATTGGCCCCTTAGGCTCGGTTCACATATGGGCGGCACGACTTGCAGGTCGCCTCAGCGAGGCGACCTGCAAACGACTGCCGGGGCGACTTGCGAGACGACTTCTGCATAGAAGTCTATGCAAGTCGCCCCAAGTCGCCCCCAAAGTAATACAGGAACCTTTTTCTAAGTCGGAGCGACTTGCGTCGCTCCGATTAGAACGGTTCCATAGCGCAGAACGGGAGGCGACGGGAGGCGACTTGTCAGGCGACTAGGTCGCCTGACAAGTCGCCCCAGTGTGAACCGAGCCTTAATGTCCAGAGCACTTTTTACAATTTGGCACTGTGCTGCTTTAACTGGTAATTGTGCGGTCATGCAATGCTGTACCCAAACAAAATTTGCATCTTTTTTTTCCCGCAAATAGAGCTTTATTTGATGGTATTTGATTGCCTCTGCGATATTTACTTTTTGCGATATAAACGGAAAAAGACCAAATATTTTGGAAAAAATAGGATATTTTCTACTTTTTGTAATAAAAAGAAATGCAATAAACTCAATCTTGTTCATAGGTCAAAATGTATTCAGCCACATGTCTTTGATAAAAAAAAAATGTCAATAAGTGTTTATTTACTGGTTTGCACAAGAGTTATAGCGTCTAGAAACTAGGGTACATTTTCTGGAATTTACGCAGCTTTTAGTTTATGACTGGCTATCTAATTTCTTGAGGTGCTAAAATGGCAGGGTAGTACAAATCCCCCTCCCAAAATGACCCAATTTTGGAAAGTAGACACCCCAAGGAATTTACTGAGAGGCATTCATTGAATATTTTAAAATGACAAGAAAAAATTAACACAAAGTTGTCACTAAATGATATATTGCTCACACATGCCATGGTTATATGTGGAATTACACCCCAAAATACATTATGCTGCTTCTCCTGAGTACGGGGATACCACATGTGTGAGACTTTTTGGGAGCCTAGTCGTGTACAAGACCCCAAAAACCAATCACCGCCTTCAGGATTTCTAAGGGCATATATTTTTGATTTCACTCCTCACTACCTATAACAGTTTTGAAGGCCATAAAATGCCAGGACAGTTCAACCCCCCCCCCAAATGACCCCATTTTGTACAGTAGACACCCCAAGCCATTTGCTGAGAGGCATGTTGAGTCCTTGGAATATTTTATATTTTGCCACAAGTTGCGGGAAAATGACAAACTTTTTTTTGCACAAAGTTGTCTCTAAATTATATATATTGCTCAAACATGCCATGGGCATATGTGGAATTACACCCCAAAATACATTCTGCTGCTTCTCTTGAGTACAGGGATACCACATGTGTGGGAATTTCTGGGAGCCTAGCTGCATACGGGGCCCCCGAAAACCAATTACCGCCTTCAGAATTTCTAAGGGCGTAAATTTTTGATTTCACTCCTCACTACCTATCACAGTTTCGAAGGCCATAAAATGCCAAGATGGCACAAACCCCCCCCCCAAATTACCCCATTTTGGAAAGTAGACACCCCAAGCTATTTGCTGAGAGGCATGGTGAGTATTTTGCAGCTCTCATTTGTTTTTGAAAATGAAGAAAGGAAAGAAAAAATGTATTTTTTTTTTCTTTTTTCAATTTTCAAAACTTTGTGACAAAAAGCGAGGTCTGCAAAATACTCACCATACCTCTCAGCAAATAGCTTGGGGTGTCTACTTTCCAAAATGGGGTCATTTGGGGGGGGGGGGTTGTGCCATCTGGGCATTCCATGGCCTCCGAAACTCTGATAGGCAGTGAGGAGTGAAATCAAAAATTTACACCCTTATAAACCCTGAAGGCAGTGCTTGGTTTTCGGAGTCCCGTACGCGGCTAGGCTCCCAAAAAGTCTCACACATGTGGTATCTCCGTACTCAGGAGAAGCAACAGAATGTATTTTGGGGTGTAATTTCACATATGCCCATGGCATGTTTGAGCAATATATCATTTAGTGACAACTTTGTGCAGAAAAAAAAAAATTGTCTTTTTTCCGCAACTTGTGTCACAATATAAAATATTCCATGGACTCGACATGCCTCTCAGCAAATAGCTTGGGGTGTCTACTTTCCAAAATGGGGTCATTTGGGGGGGGGGGTTTGAACTGTCCTGGCATTTTATGCACAACATTTAGAAGCTTATGTCACACATCACCCACTCTCCTAACCATTTGAAGACAAAGCCCTTTCTGACACTATTTGTTTACATGAAAAACATTTTTTTTTTTGCAAGAAAATTACTTTGTGTACAAAAAATTGGTTCACCATAAACTATCCCCAACCAATAGTGAAACCAAATAGCAGCGCTAAATCAATTAACCTAAATAAACAAGAAATGAAAAATACAAAGATATGGAGAATAATCCTCCACAATACAGTACATCAAATAATGTGATCCGTATTCTAAGTAAATGTGCAAATAATCAATTAAGTGAATAAAAGATCTGTGAAAGCTTTCACAGATATATTGTTTCCATCAGCGCAGCGTTTGGAATTTAGGAGTGGGCGGATTTCCTATACACCATAATTTTGACAAGAAAATTACTTTGAACCCCCAAACATTATATATTTTTTAAAGCAAAGGCCCTACAGATTAAAATGGTGGGCGTTTCATTTTCTTTTTTCACACAGTATTTGCGCAGCGATTTTTCAAACGCATTTTTTTGGGAAAAAACACACTTTTTTAATTTTAATGCACTAAAACACACTATATTGCCCAAATGTTTGATGAAATAAAAAAGATGATCTTAGGCCAAGTACATGGATACCAAACATGACATGCTTTAAAATTGCGCACAAACGTGCAGTGGCGACAAACTATATACATTTTTAAAAGCCTTTAAAAGCCTTTACAGGTTACCACTTTAGATTTACAGAGGAGGTCTACTGCTAAAATTAGTGCCCTCGATCTGACCTTCGCGGTGATACCTCACATGCATGGTGCAATTGCTGTTTACATTTGACGCCAGACCAACGCTTGCGTTTGCCTTTGCAAAAGAGCAGGGGGGACAGGGGTGCTTTTTTTTTTTTTTTTTTTTTTTCTTTATTATTTTTTTTGCTTTTTTATCCTATTTTTAAACTGTTCCTTTCATTTTTTTTATTTTTTTAATCATTTTTATTGTTATGTCAGGGAATGTAAATATCCCCTATGATAGCAATAGGTAGTGACAGGTACTCTTTTTTGAAAAAAATGGGGTCTATTAGACCCTAGATCTCTCCTCTGCCCTCAATGAATGCATCTGACCGAACTAAGATCAGTGTGATAAAATGCTTTCCCAATTTCCCAATGGCGCTGTTTACATCTGGCGAAATCTAAGTCATGAAATGCTTGTAGCTTCCGGTTTCTTAGGCCATAGAGATGATTGGAGCCATTCTGGTCTCTGATCAGCTCTATGGGGTCAGCTGTCCGAATCACCAGCTGCATTCTCAGGTTCCCTGTTGGGACAGGAGAGCCAGAGAAAAACATGGAAGACGGTGGGGGGGGGGGACATTCCCTCCCACTGCTTGTAAAAGCACTCTAGAGGCTAATTAGCCGCTAGGATTGCTTTTACATGAAAGCCAACCACTGGCTGAAAAGAATGATACCAAGATGATACCTAAACCTGCAGGCATCATTCTGGTATAAACACTCAAAGTCCAGCAACATACCAGTATGTTGCTGGTCCTTGTTGGGCATATATTGTAATCTTTTTTTTCATGCAGCCTGTGGGCTGCATGAAAAAAAGATTGATTGGTGGGTATGCCCACCATTAGAATACCTCCCTTCATCCACCCACTTCTAATGATGGGCATACATGCACCATTTATATATGCCGAAGCATGGGGGCATTTGCCCCAAAAGTTAGGAGCAAATCGCTCCTCCGCCACTGCTGCCCCCATGCTTCGGCACCTCCGACAGCGCTGGAGTCACGGCTTTAGGTATCGTGGGAGCAAACGCTGTTGCTGTCAAGATAAATAAATCCGCGCTGCAGCTGAATGGCGTACCTGAAGACAAAAAATGGTTAACAATAAAACACAGTAAACAGTAAAGTATAAAAAATTGCATACCTGAAAAGCAAACATGATAAAACATAACAATAAAACATTGCAGAATAGAATACAGTAAAAAAGAGCAGAACAATAGAGAGAGAATAGAGAGAGAGAGAACAATAAAACGACAATTTTTTTTTACTTTATATATTTTTTTGTGTTTTTTTTTTTTTTTAAACTTTTTTTTTGTAACTGTAACTTTTATAACTGTAACCGGTTCCAGGTTCGGGTCTCTCAAAATGCGATGGCATCTTGGGAGACCCTGTGAAAGTGCGCCTAGTCTGTGCAATGCTGTACCCTACGCTAATACTCAACTAGTGTATGGTAGAGTTCAAAACATTCACCAATGCAAAGACCAGGATTGTCAGGACAGGAGGGACAATAATAGCGGGTGTCACGCCTATATCCGCGCTTGCTGCAGACACATCTTTTTGGGGGGGTTCGTTGGGTAGGGGTACTCGGGAGGACATAAAAATGCCTCTCATGCAGCCGACTGCATTTGGTTGGGGATGTGAATGGGGGAAGTACGGGCGCTGCAGAAGCCGTGGGTTCCCAATTAGGATTGGCGAATGCAGCAGGAAGGGCACTATGGGCACGACGGGCCTGTGTTTGTCTTTTTGGTGGCAGCGGGACACTACTTGTGCTTGCCACCTCACCAGCTTGAACTGCACTTATGGGACTCGCCACGTCACCAAGTGTTACTGCAGTGCTGGTTTGACTACGACCGGGGTGTACTAGGCCGCTGGCGCTTGCCAGTTTACCAAAACGCTACCAAAAAAACTGTTGGCGATCGCAGGGATCAGGCCTGACTCTACGAACGCTGCAGTTATGTGTTTAGTGTTTTGTAAGTGACAGTGATCGATCGATACTGCACTTGGGTGGGCTGAGCCGGGCCAGGCGGAGGGGCAAAATGCAGGTGCTAGCAGGTATCTGGGCTGATCCCGCTAACACTGCGTTTTTGGGAACCCTAAACTGCTGGGGACGCCAGTATAGATCTGATCAGATATCGATCCGTTCAGATACTATACCACTAAGGGAGGTGTATGGTGCGTGCGTGGGTGTTAGCGGTACTGGCACTAAACTGACGCTGCCTGGGGTGACGCAGACCCTATCTGACTCTAAAACCTAACTTATATCACCGCCGGGCGATCAGGGGGCTAAACCTTTATTGGGTAATAAACGGCGGGTGCCCTGACACTAACTAACCAGCGTCACCCATAACACTTATACGGTGATCACTGGTAAAAGTGTTAACCAGGGGGCAATCAGGGGGTTAAAACCTTTACTAGGTAGTATATGGGGGTCCCTGACGCTATAAAACGCTGAGGGCGAACCTAAATACTTATCTCCCTAACTAGCGTCACCAGTGACACCAATACAGCGTTAAGAAAAACGATCGCTTAGTGACACTGGCGACGGGGGGGTGATCAAGGGGTTAAAACTTTATTGGGGGGGTTAGGGGTATCCTAGACCTAAAGGGGGCTAATACTAGCTGCCCTACCAGTTATAACTGTCACAAACTGACACCAATGCAGTAATCAGAAAAAAAAAAAAAAAACTGCTATTGGTGTCACTGTGACAGGGGGTACAGGGGGGTGATCGGGGGGTGAAATGTGTGCCTAGTGTGTTCTACTGTGTGTGTTTGTGTTGTGCACTTACTCAGATGTCTTCTCTCCTCGGCGCCAGAACAGAAAACACCGACTCAAGGAGAGATGACATCACTTCCTCTGCCGCTGTTTAGATTACAGCAGCAGAGGAAGATTTTCATTCGTTGGGAGCGATCGCGAGGGGGTGGCCACGAATGAGTGGTCTCCCCCTCAGCCTGGATCGCTCCCCTAATGAAGCCGACTGCCCCCCGCCCACGGGCAGCAGATCACGTACCAGGTACGTGATTTTACCTGCCCGTGCCATTCTGCCGCAGTATATATGCGTTAGGCGGTCGGCAAGTGGTTAAAGTGGAACTAAACCTTCCTATCGTTTTCAGCCAAGGAAGTTGCCATCTTGTCCTCTGTTTGATCTTCAACTGCCATGATGCTGCACATGTGATCAGTTATGACACCAGACATTGGATGGTTTGACAGTTTGGTTCACAGTACAACCAATGTGATAGCTACATTCTCAGCAACAATTGTTGCCGATTCGTTGGATATCAATGCCCCCAAGTGTGGGACACATTCTGTGTGACCTGTCTCAGGTCGAATGTCTGAGGTGAGAAGCTAGGATCGTCTGTGGTGGACGGGCTGTATTCACTCTTGATCACTGTCTCATTTGACATCAGGCACAGTGCAAACAGAGGAGGACCATCTTGCATGTTGGGACTGTCATTTGATACATGCTATTTTTTATTATTGCGCTGCACTGATTGTGTTATTTAGTTATTGTGAGGTTTTAGTTTGAATTATCCTTGTAGTGTTCAGCTTGCAAACAATTCATATTTTCTTATTATCTGTGCTGCATATTTCTAATTATATTGAATTTTGAAAAAAAAAACCCAATGTTTTTTACTTTTTGCTATAATAAATTTCCCCATTTAAAAAACAAAAAAACAAAAACAAATTTCTTCATTAGTTTAGGCCGATATGTATTCTACATATTTTTGGTAAAAAAAAAAAAAAAAAAAAAAAAAAAAAAAAAAAAAAAAAAAAATCGCAATAAGCAAAGATTGATTGGTTTGCGCAAAATTTATAATGTCTACCAAATAGGGGATAGATTTATGGCATTTTTATTATTTTTGTGTTTTAACTAGTAATGGCGGTGATCTGCGATTTTTAGCAGGAACGCGACATTGCAGCGGACAGATCAGATACATGGCATTTTTATTAATAGTTTTTTGTTTTACTAGTAATGGCGATCAGTGATTTTTATTGTGACTGCGACGTTATGGCGGACATGTCAGACATTTTTGACACTTTTTTTGGGACCATTGACATTTATACAGCGATCGGTGGTATAAAAAAATTGCACTGATTACTGTGTAAATGTCACTGGCAGGGAAGGGGTTAACACTAGAGGGCGAACAAGGGGTTGAATGTGTTCGTTCCTGTGTGCTTCTAATGCCCTGTACACACGATCGGACATTGATCGGACATTCCGACAAAATCCATGGATTTTTTCCGACGGATGTTGGCTCAAACTTGTCTTGCAAACACACGGTCGCACAAAGTTGTTGGAAAATCCGATCGTTTTGAACCCGGTGACGTAAAACACGTACTTCGGGACTATAAAAACGGGGCAGTAGCCAATTCCTTTCGTCTCTTAATTTATTCTGAGCATGCGTGGCACTTTGTGCGTCGGAATTGTCCACACACGGTCGGAATTTACGTAAAACGGATTTTGTTGTTGGAAAATTTTATAGCCTGCTCTCAAACTTTGTGTGTCGGAAATTCCGATGGAAAAAGTCAGATGGAGCCCACACACGGTTGGAATTTCCGACAACAAGCTCCGATCGCACATATTCCGTCAGAAAGTCCGACCGTGTGTACAGGGCATAACTGTGGGGGCAGTGTACTGACTGGAGGAGGATACAGATAGCTGTTCCTAATTAGTAGGAACAGATCTGTCTCTCCTGTCAGAACAGGGATTTGTGTGTTTACACGCACAAATCCCCGTTCTGGCTCTCGTGCCTGCGATTGCGGGTGGCCGGCGGACATCGCCGCCCACTGGCCACACGCATTGGGTCCCCTGCCATGCAGCGGGTGCGTGTGCCTGCTATGACTCTTAAAAGGAGCCGCTGTACAGGTACAGTGATTCGTGCAGGGGAGCCAACCTGCCGCCGTAAATGTACGCGAGCCGGTCGGGAAGTGGTTAAAGGGTGACTCCACTTTTGTGGGGGGGGGGGGGGAAATAGCAAATAAAGAAAAAAAAAATAATAGAGCGTGTACAATTGCAACACAAGTCATATTGTAATTGAATGTTATTAAAAATGACCTTTCCTTTTTCAATCTGCTCCTGCTGTAATTTTCTGAAAATGCAAAGCAATATGGCTACCTGGAGTTGTTCTGTACACAGAATGTACTCAGAAACATAATTTTCTTCTGGTGTGATTGGCTCACCGATTTTTCCCAGAAGTCTACACCAAGATACAAGTCAGATTTCAGGCATCCCCTGGAACAAAAATTTAATTTTTGGTGATATACTCCCAAAAAGGAACACATCTAAAAGGGATGCAGGCCCAGCAGATTTCCTCATTAGTGCCCTGCCAGGTGCTGCAGATGACTGATAATTATGAAACCACGCCCATTAGATTAACTTTCCCACCATGGACACAGACAGACACACAGGGATTTCTTCAGAATAACAACAGGTAGGAATCTGCAACAAAGTTTGTTATAATCCTTGCAATGTACATAGATCACCCAGGGGGGAATGTTTTTTTTTTTCCTCAACAAAAGTGGAGTTACGCTTTAAGTCATTTTTTTTTAAGTCAGAACACCCGATATGCTGTATTGCTCTGGGAAAGAGAAGGCACTAGACATGTGCACACTGAAATAATTTGTTTCGGAATTTCGTTTTCGTCCAAAAAATAAATGTATTTATTTACTCCCGAAATTCGTTTATTTATTTCCTTAACCACTTGCCGACCGCCTCACGCCTATATACGTGAGCAGAGCGGCACGGGCAGGCAAAATCACGTACCTAGTACGTGATTGCCTTCCCGCGGGTGGGGGGTCCGATCGGACCCCCCCCCCCGGTGCCAGCTGCGGTCGGCATTTGGCTGGGAGAGTTAAGAGAGACGAGGGGGAGGCCATCCGATCGTGGCCCCCCCCTCGCGATCGCTCCCAGCCAATGAGAAACATCCCCTGCCTCTGTATAGTACACAGAGGCAGAGGATGTAATGTCATCACTCCTCGGCTGGCCAGTTTCCGTTCCAGCGTCGAGGAGAGATGACATGTAAGTGCACAACACACACACACACAACACAGTAGAACATGCCAGGCATACCTTACACCCCCGATCCCCCCCCGATCGCCCCCCCGATCCCCCCCCATCCCCCCCCGATCGCCCCCCCGATCCCCCCCCCAATCACCCCCCCCCTGTCACAAACTGACACCAAGCAGGTTTTTTTCTTTTTTTTTTTTTTTCCTGATTACTGCATAGTGTCAGTTTGTGACAGTTAGCAGTGGTAGGGCAGTGAGTGTTACCCCCCCTGTAGGTCTAGGGTACCCCCCTTACCCCCCCTAATAAAGTTTTAACCCCTTGATCACCCCCTGTCGCCAGTGTCGCTAAGCGATCATTTTTCTGATCGCTGTATTAGTGTCGCTGGTGACGCTAGTTAGGGACGTAAATATTTAGGTTCGCCGTCAGTGTTTTATAGCGACAGGGACCCCCATATACTACCTAATAAATGTTTTAACCCCTTGATGGCCCCCTAGTTAACCCTTTCACCACTGATCACCGTATAAGTGTTACGGGTGACGCTGGTTAGTTCGTTTATTTTTTATAGTGTCAGGGCACCCGCCGTTTATTACCGAATAAAGGTTTAGCCCCCTGATCTTCCGGCGGTGATATGCGTCGCCCCAGGCAGCGTCAGATTAGCGCCAGTACCGCGAACACCCACGCACGCACCGTACACCTCCCTTAGTGGTATAGTATCTGAACACATCAATATCTGATCCGATCAGATCTATACTAGCGTCCCCAGCAGTTTAGGGTTCCCAAAAACGCAGCGTTAGCGGGATCAGCCCAGATACCTGCTAGCACCTGCGTTTTTCCCCTCCGCCCGGCCCAGCCCAGCCCACCCAAGTGCAGTATCGATCGATCACTGACACTTACAAAACACTAAACGCATAACTGCAGCGTTCGCAGAGTCAGGCCTGATCCCTGCGATCGCTAACAGTTTTTTTGGTAGCATTTTGGTGAACTGGCAAGCACCAGCCCCAGGCAGCGTCAGATTAGCGCCAGTAGCGCTAACACCCACGCACGCAGCATACGCCTCCCTTAGTGGTATAGTATCTGATCGGATCAATATCTGATCCGATCAGATCTATACTGGCGTCCCCAGCAGTTTAGGGTTCCCAAAAACGCAGTGTTAGCGGGATCAGCCCAGATACCTGCTAGCACCTGCGTTTTGCCCCTCCGCCCGGCCCAGCCCAGCCCACCCAAGTGCAGTATCGATCGATCACTGACACTTTTTTTTGTAGCGTTTTGGTGAACTGGCAAGCACCAGCGGCCTAGTACACCCCGGTCGTAGTCAAACCAGCACTGCAGTAACACTTGGTGACGTGGCGAGTCCCATAAGTGCAGTTGAAGCTGGTGAGGTGGCAAGCACAAGTAGTGTCCCGCTGCCACCAAAAAGACAAACACAGGCCCGTCGTGCCCATAGTGCCCTTCCTGCTGCATTCGCCAATCCTAATTGGGAACCCACCGCTTCTGCAGCGCCCGTACTTCCCCCATTCACATCCCCAACCAAATGCAGTCGGCTGCATGAGAGGCATTTTCTTTATGTCCTCCCGAGTACCCCTACCCAACGAACCCCCCCAAAAAGATGTGTCTGCAGCAAGTGCAGATATAGGCGTGACACCCGCTATTATTGTCCCTCCTGTCCTGACAATCCTGGTCTTTGCATTGGTGAATGTTTTGAATGCTACCATGCACTAGTTGAGTATTAGCGTAGGGTACAGCATTGCACAGACTAGGCACACTTTCACAGGGTCTCCCAAGATGCCATCGCATTTTGAGAGACCCGAACCTGGAACCGGTTACAGTTATAAAAGTTAGTTACAAAAAAAAAGTGTAAAAAAAAAAAAAAAAACACAAACAAAAATAAAAAAAAATAGTTGTCGTTTTATTGTTCTCTCTCTCTCTCTCTATTCTCTCTCTATTGTTCTGCTCTTTTTTACTGTATTCTATTCTGCAATGTTTTATTGTTATTATGTTTTATCATGTTTGCTTTTCAGGTATGCAATTTTTTATACTTTACCGTTTACTGTGCTTTATTGTTAACCATTTTTTGTCTTCAGGTACGCCATTCACGACTTTGAGTGGTTATACCAGAATGATGCCTGCAGGTTTAGGTATCATCTTGGTATCATTCTTTTCAGCCAGCGGTCGGCTTTCATGTAAAAGCAATCCTAGCGGCTAATTAGCCTCTAGACTGCTTTTACAAGCCGTGGGAGGGAATGCCCCCCCCCACCGTCTTCCGTGTTTTTCTCTGGCTCTCCTGTCTCAACAGGGAACCTGAGAATGCAGCTGGTGATTCAGCCAGCTGACCATAGAGCTGATCAGAGACCAGAGTGGCTCCAAACATCTCTATGGCCTAAGAAACCGGAAGCTACGAGCATTTTAGGACTTAGATTTCGCCGGATGTAAACAGCACCATTGGGAAATTGGGGAAGCATTTTATCACACCGATCTTGGTGTGGTCAGATGCTTTGAGGGCAGAGGAGAGATCTAGGGTCTAATAGACCAATTTTTTCAAAAAAGAGTACCTGTCACTACCTATTGCTATCATAGGGGATATTTACATTCCCTGAGATAACAATAAAAATGATTTAAAAAAAAAAAAAAATGAAAGGAACAGTTTAAAAATAAGATAAAAAAGCAAAAAAATAATAAAGAAAAAATAAATAAAAAGCACCCCTGTCGCCCCCTGCTCTCGCGCTAAGGCGAACGCAAGCGTCGGTCTGGCGTCAAATGTAAACAGCAATTGCACCATGCATGTGAGGTATCACCGCGAAGGTCAGATCGAGGGCAGTAATTTTAGCAGTAGACCTCCTGTGTAAATCTAAAGTGGTAACCTGTAAAGGCTTTTAAAGGCTTTTAAAAATGTATTAATTTTGTTGCCACTGCACGTTTGTGCGCAATTTTAAAGCATGTCATGTTTGGTATCCATGTACTCGGCCTAAGATCATCTTTTTTATTTCATCAAACATTTGGGCAATATAGTGTGTTATAGTGCATTAAAATTTAAAAAAGTGTGTTTTTTCCCCAAAAAATGCGTTTGAAAAATCGCTGCGCAATTACTGTGTGAAAAAAAAATGAAACACCCACCATTTTAATCTGTAGGGGATTTGCTTTAAAATAATATATAATGTTTTTTTTGCAAAAAAAAATAATTTTTTCATGTAATCAAAAAGTGTCAGAAAGGGCTTTGTCTTCAAGTGGTTAGAAGAGTGGGTGATGTGTGACATAAGCTTCTAAATGTTGTGCATAAAATGCCAGGACAGTTCAAAACCCCCCCAAATGACCCCATTTTGGAAAGTAGACACCCCAAGCTATTTGCTGAGAGGCATGTCGAGTCCATGGAATATTTTATATTGTGACACAAGTTGCGGGAAAGAAACACATTTTTTTTTTTTTTTTTGCACAAAGTTGTCACTAAATGATATATTGCTCAAACATGCCATGGGCATATGTGGAATTACACCCCAAAATAAATTCTGTTGCTTCTCCTGAGTACGGGGATACCACATGTGTGGGACTTTTTGGGAGCCTAGCCGCGCACGGGACCCCGAAAACCAAGCACCGCCTTCAGGCTTTCTAAGGCCGTAAATTTTTGATTTCACTTTTCACTGCCTATCACAGTTTCGGAGGCCATGGAATGCCCAGGTGGCACAAACCCCCCCCCCAAATTACCCCATTTTGGAAAGTAGACACCCCAAGCTATTTGATGAGAGGTATAGTGAGTATTTTGCAGACCTCACTTTTTGTCACAAAGTTTTGAAAATTGAAAAAAAAAAAATTTTTTTCTGGTCTTTCTTCATTTTCAAAAACAAATGAGAGCTGCAAAATACTCACCATGCCTCTCAGCAAATAGCTTGGGGTGTCTACTTTCCAAAATGGGGTCATTTGGGGGGGGTTTGTGCCATCTTGGCATTTTATGGCCTTCAAAACTGTGATAGGTAGTGAGGAGTGAAATCAAAAATGTACGCCCTTAGAAATCCTGAAGGCGGTGATTGGTTTTCGGGGCCCCGTACGTGGCTAGGCTCCCAAAAAGTCCCACACATGTGGTATCCCCGTACTCAGGAGAAGCAGCTGAATGTATTTTGGGGTGCAATTCCACATAGGCCCATGGCCTGTGTGAGCAATATATCATTTAGTGACAACTTTTTGTAAATATTTTTTTTTTTTTGTCATTATTCAATCACTTGGGACAAAAAAAAAAAAATATTCAATGGGCTCAACATGCCTCTCAGCAATTTCCTTGGGGTGTCTACTTTCCAAAATGGGGTCATTTGGGGGGGGGTTTGTACTGCCCTGCCATTTTAGCACCTCAAGAAATGACATAGGCAGTCAGAAACTAAAAGCTGTGTAAATCCCAGAAAATGTACCCTAGTTTGTAGACGCTATAACTTTTGCGCAAACCAATAAATATACGCTTATTGACATTTTTTTTACCAAAGACATGTGGCCGAATACATTTTGGCCTAAATGTATGACTAAAATTTAGTTTATTGGATTTTTTTTATAACAAAAAGTAGAAAATATCATTTTTTTTTTCAAAATTTTCAGTCTTTTTCCGTTTATAGCGCAAAAAATAAAAACGGCAGAGGTGATCAAATACCATCAAAAGAAAGCTCTATTTGTGGGAAGAAAAGGACGCAAATTTCGTTTGGGTACAGCATTGCATGACCGCGCAATTAGCAGTTAAAGCGACGCAGTGCTGAATTGTAAAAAGTGCTCTGGTCAGGAAGGGGGTAAATCCTTCCGGGGCTGAAGTGGTTAAAAAATGCATTCATCTGAATTAATTAAGGTCAAATCTGTCATTGAAGGCTTATGGTGTCTGTCGAATGTTCTAAGAGGATTCGACGGAGCAGCTAAACTTTACGACGCCGCAATCGTACATTTCCGGTCGAATGTTCCTCCTACAAGCTATAGTAGAATTCTAATGTTGTATGACTAGTAATAATTAGAATTTATTAATTATTATTACTAGTCAGCCAACATTAGAATTCTTCTATAGCCTATGAGAGGAGCATTTGACCATAAATGTCCGCTCGCGGCGACTGCTTCGTCGAATCTTCATGTGGAATAATCTTGGACTAATAGAGTTAGGTTGGGCACATTCAACCTTTTTTGCTATTGTCTCTATAATGTCAAATCTTTTCTCTCTATGTTGAATCTTTTCTCTCTATGTAGAATAATCTTGGACTAATAGAGCTAAGGTTAGGCACATTCGACCACAGGTTCGATGGACACAGATCGCTATTGTCAGCGTAATGTCGAATCTCCTATCGATATTGAACTGTTGTCGCAACGAAAACGAAAATGAAGCATTTGTTTATGTCGGATCTTTCGGTTTTCGGATTCTGCACAAACGATAACAAAAATACCCGAAATTCGGACGAAAACGAATGCACATGTCTAGAAGGCACTAAAGCTGCTGCTGGATCAGCATAACAGCCAGGGAAATAGTATTTTCGTAAGCAGCCAATGGAAGCCAACATTAGAGAAAGTGATGTCAAGGCCTGAATTGCAAGCCTGGGGATTGGGCGTATGGCCAAACATGCCACGTGTTCCACGTTCTCCTATTTCCACACCCACATTGTATTTAGTATCACATCATATAAGACACAGACAGACGTAGTTAAAATATTTTTTATTCACACCGTTCTCTACATATGCAGCATCATGATATCACTTGCTGTAAATTAAATAATAAAGGGGTACATATTTCATAACCAGACAAAACATACAAAAAAACCCTCCAGAATGAGCTTACAGTCATTGAGGGGGGTGAAGTGGGTGCTACATAGAATAGATTAGGGTGATAGTGACCGCTGGAGGAGAGGGTAGCTGAAGACGTGATTATGAATAATTGGGGTAGGAAGATCAATAGGGCAGTTTGGAATTGCCTTCTAAAGTGGACCTGTGCTTTGTTTATGCGGAGTAAAACAACAGATCAACCTAAAGTGTTAGCTCACCTTTTCAGAAAAAAAAAAAAAAAAAAAAAAAAAAAAAAAAAAGGGATGAACCTTACATCCTCCCCACCCCCCCCAGGTCTCCGGAGCACTTACCTCCGTAGGTAATACAGTTTCACCATCCATGCAGCCTGGTGCAGCGGTCCTGAGATTTGAAAAATCGCACTGTTCTTCCTCTTCTTTCCCTAGCGACACCTGGATGGATCAGAGCAGTTCTGATTGGTCAGCACGGTCAAATGCCCCAGGACTGGGCTGCAAGGACATTAAAACTGAGGTAAGTACAGCGGGGACTGGGGAGGGTGTGGGATGTTAAAGTGTTACTAAACCCATATGCAGGAAAGCATGCTTGTTATACTCACTGTGGAGCCTAAGGGGTTAATCCTCTGCATTTGTGTAAAAGGGCTGTTTGTTCCTGTCTTCTCTGATCCTCCTCTTCTTCTACAGTTCCTAATGCATCCCCTGATACTACAGAGCCTTGGAGGCACTCTGCACATGCTCAGTTTGGGGTGTTTCGGTAGAGAGTATTTTTCTTTTTTTTTTCTGGGGAGGGTGCATGTGATCGATACAGGGCCAATCAGCAGTCATGCAGCCTCATAGGACAGTCAGAGGAGAATGAAAACTCCTTCTACAAGCTTTAATCAGTGCTGGACCGGACAGAAGTCATAAGACTGCTATATACTGCTGATGAGAAAAGGTATTTAGCCGTTTATATATTTACTAAAATAATTGCATGTCCATGTTCTGTGTACTGTGGGAAACCAGATATAGTGAATGCAGGTTCCTGGGTTTAGTAACACTTTAATTCATCTTTTCCAAACACCTTAATGAGACTCTGCTACTTGTCATGAATCTGCACATTTGTCCTCCTCCCAAGCAGCACATATCACATCTTCTTTTTGCTCAGCTCCCCATGTGTATTGGCCTGTACTAGATCACAGGGATCATAGGACTTTCTTCCACCCCCACAGAGCTTACACAGAAGACTGCAATTATTTTAGTAAATATAAACTGCTAAATATCGTTACTCATCAGCAGTATATAGCAGTCTTGTGACATCTATCAGTGTCTGGCTGAGCACTGGTTAAAGCTTGTAGGAAGAGTTTTCATTCTCCTCTGACTGTCCTATGAAGCTGCAGGACCCCTGACCCTCTGTCCGGACAGTGCTGCTTGGCCCTGTGCTGATCACATGCACCTTCCCCCCCCAAAAAATAAAATAAAAACTCTCTAGCAATACAACCAAACTGAGCATGTTGAGAGTGACTCCAAGGATCTGCACTATCAACAGATGGATTGGGGACAGTAAAAAAAAGGGCAGGATCAGAGGGGACACATCCCTCCTCGGTATATGGTCAGACATGTAAGCTTACACAGGCCGCCACCAACTGCATATTTGTTCCTAATTGGAAATAATTTAAAAATAGACTTTAACCGGTTCCCGACCGGCGCACGCCGATGTACGTCGGCAGAATGGTACGGCTGGGCAAATGGGCGTACCTGTACGTCCATTTAAATTCCCTGCCGTGCCATTGCGTGCGTGCGCCGGCAGCTCAGTGAGTCGGGTCGCGGGTCCCGCGGACTCGATCGCCGCGGGGATACCCACGATCGGCTCACGGAGAGGACGAACGGGGAGATGCTGATGTAAACAGCATCTCCCCGTTCTGCCTAGTAACAAGTATCACTGATCACAGCTTCCTATCATCGGGAGCAGTGATCAGAGTAATGACACACAGTCCATCCCCCTACAGTTAGTAATCACTCCCCTAGGACACACTTAACCTCTCCCCGCCCCCTAGTGGTTAACCCCTTCACTGCCATTTACACAGTAATCAGTGCATTTTTAATCGCACTGATCGCTGTATAAATGACAATGGTCCCAAAAATGTGTCAAAAATGTCCAACATAACGTCGCAGTCACAATAAAAAAAAAAAAAAAAAAAAAAATCACTGATCGCCGCCATTACTAGTAAAAAAAAAAAAAAAATTAATAAAAATGCCATAAAACTATCCCCTATTTCGTAAACGCTATAACTTTTGCACAAACCAATCAATAAACGCTTATTGCGATTTTTTTTTTTTACCAAAAATATGTAGAAGAACACGTATCGGCCTAAACTGAGCAAAAAAAAATGTTTTTTTTATATATTTTTGGGGGATATTTATTATAGCAAAATGTAAAAAATAATGCGTTTTTTTCAAAATTGTCGCTCTTATTTTGTTTTTAGCGCAAAAAATAAAAATCGCAGAGGCGTTCAAATAACACCAAAAGAAAGCTCTATTTGTGGGAAAAAAAGGACGTCAATTTTGTTTGGGAGCCACGTTGCACGACCGCGCAATTGTCAGTTAAAGCGACGCAGTGCCGAATCGCAAAAAAACGCTCTGGTCAGGAAGGGGGTAAAATCTTCCGGGGCAGAAGCGGTTAAACAGTGAGGGTTTTCCCGCATCCAATTCGCATGACAGGAGAGCGTGACCGGCTTTCAATGGAGCCGGTTCACACAGCTCCGCGGCCGCCGTCCTCCGCATTTAAAAAGGGTCCTGTGCGTCTTTGGTTCCGAGTCAGGTGCAAATTCAGGCAAAAACTTGCACCTGAAATCGGTGAACAGGGACTCACCAGACCCCATGCTGTGTACCACAGCCGCAGCATAGGTGAACCCAGCCTTATGCAATGCCAGCTCGTCCTTCCTATCCGCTTCCTGTAATTACAGAAAGTTGCCCCCAGCTGCTGGGAAGAGATTTTCAACATTCTGTGCAGATGCTGTGGAAGCTTGTAGTAGGAAAAAGAAACAGTAAGGACGTGCAACTCATTGGGGGGAGATTTACTAAAACTGGAGCTCTCGGAATCTGGTGGAACTGTGCATGGTGGGCATTCAGCTTCTAACTTCAGCTTGTTCAGTTCACTACTTCTGGACTGCCCACCGCACATAAACTGCGGCACGGCAGCACCAAACAACGTACCTGTACGTTGTTCACGCTTCCTAGTCTCAGGCGTACGCGCGTGCCGCCGGAGACCCGCTCCCATTGTGATTGGACTTGGCGGGAGCCAATCAGTGGGTCCGGCGGCCGCGATGGCCACCGACCAGCCGCGATCCTTAGGGGCAATGACAGAACAGCGGTCTGCCCATGTAAACAAGGCAGACCGTCGTTCTGTCACAGAGGAAGAAAGAGATCTGTGATTCCTACTAATCAGGAACACCGATCTCACTTTGTCTAGTGTCAGCATCCCCCACACAGTAAGAAAGCACACATAGGGAACACATTTAACCCTTTGATTGCCACTGGTGTTAACCCCTTCCCTGCCAGTGTCATTTATACAGTGTCAGTGCATTTTTTTTTAAGCACTAATCAATGTATTGGTGTCACTGGTCCCCAAAAAGTGTCACTTATGCCGCATACACACGACCAGACTTTTTGGCAGCAAAGGTCCAACAGAACGAATCCGTCGGACAATTCGATCGTGTGTGGGCTTCATCGGACCTTTTTTTGTGTCGAAAAATCTGACGGACTTTAGAAATAGAACATGTTTAAAATCTTTCCGATGGACTCGAATCCTATAGAAAAATCAGTTCGTCTGTATGCTAGTCCGACGGACGAAAAACGACGCTATTGGCTACTGGCTATCAACTTCCTTATCCTAGTCCGGTCGTACGTCATCACGTTCGAATCAGTCGGCCTTTGGTGTGACCGTGTGTAGGCAAGTCCGTTTCGTCGGAACTCCGTCGAAAAGTCCTTCGGAGTTGAGTCCGACGAAAAGTCTGGTCGTGTGTACATGGCAATAGCGTCCAATCTTTCTGCCGCAATGTCACAGTTCTGCTAGAAAAAAAGAAGAATAAAAAGTCCCTAAATCCATATCATAGTTTGTAGACGCGATAACTTTTGTGCAAACCAATAAATATATACGCTAATTGGGATTTTTTTTCCCCTAACAATATGTAGCAGAATGGAATACAAATTGGCCTGATCATTAAGGGGGTAAATCCTTCCGCGGCTGAAGGGGTTAAGCTAACGAGAATTGTCATGCAACTTTGGACAATTCACAGCCCACTGGTTTCAATATCACCGTTCCAATCTAAGCGACTTAAAGTTGATGCGACTTGAGTGCCAGAGAGTGAAGTCGCATCAAGGTTGCACTCAAAAATCGCACGACTTTGGAGTCGCACTAGTGTGAATGGAGCTTTAGGCTTTGACAATAAAACCTGGAAGCTGATTGGTTTGCGTCAGATTTTCCACACTCTAGTTTTAATAAATCCCCACCATTGTTTCCAAGTTCCCATGAGATTTTATTTTCACTATTGCTTCATATTGTAATGTGAAAGGTCAGTTTATTTCTGAGTATCATCATCTCCGTAATGTTTCTCAGCTGCCACTTCCGGACTCAGAAACGTCTTGTCCCTTGTGTGAACTCAGGTGTGTCATGAGGGAAAACCGCTCTGAAAACTGTTTGCCGCATTCAGAACACGAATAGGGTTGATCCCCGGTGTGAATTTTTTCGTGTCTAACAAGGTCAGACTTCTGGGTAAAAGCCCTCCCGCATTCAGAACATGAATAGGGGCGATCGCCAGTGTGGATCCTTTGATGAGTGACCAGGTTTGATCTGTCGGTAAAGCATTTCCCGCACTCCAAACAAGAATAGGGCTTCTCCCCTCTGTGAACCTTCTCATGGGTGAGAAGATATGACTTCCGAGAAAAACATTTGCCACATTCAGCGCAGGAGAACGGTTTCTCCCCTGTGTGGGACCTCTGATGTGTTATGAGCGTTTCTTTCCGGGTGAAACATTTGCCGCATTCTGAACAGGAAAAAGGCTTTTCAGCTCGGTGGCTTCTCTCATGAATGACGAGATTGCTCCTCTCTGTAAAACACTTCCCGCACACCGAACAGGTAAACGGCTTCTCGTCTCGGTGGCTCCTCTGGTGCGTGAGAAGTTGTTTCCTCCATGAAAAACATTTCCCGCACTCAGCACATGAAAAGGGCTTCTCCCCCGAGTGGTTTCTCTGATGTGAAATCAAGTGCCCTCTTTGGGTGAAAGATTTCCCGCACCCAGAACAGGAAAATGGCTTCTCGGCCCTGTGCGTTCTCTCGTGGGTGACAAGGTTGGATCCCACACTGAAGCATTTCCCGCACACGGAGCAAGAGAATGGCTTCTCTCCGGTGTGAACTTTCTCATGTGTGATGAGATTTGACTTCCGGGAGAAACATTTCCCGCACTTGGGACATGAGAATGGCTTCTCTCCTGTGTGAGTTTTTTGATGCCTGATGACGTCTGACTTCTGCACAAAACACTTCCCACATTCGGAACAGGAAAAAGGCGTGTCACCACTGTGCCATGCTTGATGCCTCCGGAGAAGACATTTCTGGGTAAAACTCTTCCCACACTCAGAACATGAATACATTGTCCCTGCTGCGTGAGTCTTCTGGTGTGAAGTGAGTTCATCTCTGCTATCAAAACGTTCGCCACACCTAGAACACGGAAACATTCTCATTCCTTTGTGTACAGTGATAGATGAGGGATCAGGAATGTCATCTTCTTCTGTTTTACTGTCGGACGAGACAGTGGGATGTTTCTCCGTGTTGTATCTTCTATATCGTCCATCTGGAAGACAAGCAAAGACAAGGACAAAAAGGATTGTTTAACCACTTGCCTACTGTGCACTTCCCCTCCTTCCTGCCCAGGCCAATTTTCAGTTTTAAGCGCCGTCACACTTTAAATAAGAATTGTGTGCTCATGCAACACTGTACACATATGACATTTTTTATCATTTTTTATTTTTTTTTTTTTTTAGACAGACAGAGCTTTCTTTTGGTGGTATTTAATCACCACTGGGGTTTTTTATTTTTTGCTGAACAAACAAAAAAAAGACCGAAAATTTTAACCCCCCCCCCCTGTTTTTGTTAGCTTCTGTTATAAAATTTTGTAAATAGGTCATTTTTCTTCTTCACTGACCTGCACTGATGAAGCTGCACTGATGAGGCGGAGCTGGTGCATACTGATAGGCACTGATATTCAGGGTACTGAGGATCATTGCCCTGATTATTAGTGTAAACAAAGTACTGAAAATCTTGCCGGGTATCAGCTGTCCTTTCCTCACACAGACAGGGGGCTTGAGGAAAGGACTGCCGATAACCAGCCAGTCGGTTTACATGTGATCAGCTGTGATTGGGCACAGCTGATCACATGGTAAAAGGCCGCTGTGATTAACGCTTTACCGCGATCTGTGGTCAGCTGTGTCCAAAGGGGGCATGCGGGAGGCGGGGTTTTGGGAGGACGTCTATGGACACCCTCTCAGAACAAGACAAAAGACGGCTACAGCACAGTCGGGAAAAGTTACTGTGTGTGTCGTATTTATATATATATATATATATATATATATATATATATATATATATATATATATATATATATATATATATATATATATATATATATATATATATATATATATATATATATATATAACACAGTTAGGTCCATATATATTTGGACACAATTTTAGTATTTTCAGGTATTTACCAAAACATATTCAAGCTATAGTTTATATAATGTACAGTATCTCACATTTTTGTAAATATTTTATTATATCTTTTCATGTGACAACACTGAAGAAATTACTCTTTGCTACAATGTAAAGTAGTGAGTGTACAGCTTGTATAACAGTGTAAATTTTCTGTCCCCTCACCCCTAAGTGAAAATGTCCAAATTGGGCCCAATTAGCCATTTTCCCTCCCCGGTGTCATGTGACTCGTTAGTATTACAAGGTCTCAGGTGTGAATGGGGAGCAGGTGTGTTAAAATTTGTTGTTATCGCTCTCACTCTCTCATACTGGTCACTGGAAGTTCAACATGGCATCTCATGGCAAAGAACTCTGAGGATCGGAAAAAAAAGAATTGTTGCTCTAAAGATGGCCTAGGCCAGGGCTCGACAAACCCCGGGCGCCAGGTCGCATTTGCGACTAGAATTAGCGCCCTGGCGCCTGGGGCGGCACAGCTGGGGTATCCTGTGTCCGTTCGACACCCCCCCCCCTCCTGGCGCGATCACGTTGGGCCGCGCCGGTAATTGAGGCCCCGGCTTTGCGGCCTACTGCAGTCCTATGGTTCCTTCTGCAATCGGGCGCCCTCTGGTGGTGGCCGTTGGTATGACAAGACATCCACCAATGCTAATGGAGCTTTCCCTACCTGTTTTCACTGCCTGCTCATCTCCTTATCTCCTTCCCTTTACTTAGAACCCCCGAACATTATATATATTTTTTATTCTAACACCCTAGAGAATAAAATGGCGGTCATTGCAATACTTTCTGTCACACCGTATTTGCGCAGCGGACTTACAAGCGCACTTTTTTAGGAAAAAACCTTTTTTTTAATAAAAAAATAAGAAAACAGTAAAGTTAGCCCAATTTTTTTTATATTGTGAAAGATAATGTTACGCCGAGTAAATTGATTCCCAACATGTCACGCTTCAAAATTTCGTCCGCTCGTGGAATGGCGACAAACTTTTACCCTTTAAAATCTCCATAGGCGATGTTTAACAAATTCTACAGGTTGCATGTTTTGAGTTACAAAGGAGGTCTAGGGCTACAATTATTGCTCTCGCTCTAACGATCGTGGCGATACCTCACATGTGTGGTTTGAACACCGCTTTCATATGCGGGCGCTACTCACATATGCGTTCGCTTCTGCAAGCGAGCAGCTCGGCGGGACGGGGCGCGTTTAAAAAAATTATTTTTTCTCTTATATATTTTACTTTTTTTTTTTTTAAACAAACAGTGTAAAAATAAAAAGTGTCACTTTTATTTCTATTACAAGGGATGGGGCACATTTAAATTTTTTTTTTTCTTATTCATTTTAACGTTTATTTTTTCACTGTTCTTTTAGAAAAGAAAAAAAAAGTCACTTTTATTCCAATTACAAGGAATGTAAAAATCCCTTGTAATAGAAAAAAAAGCATGACAGGACCTCTTAAATATGAGATCTGGGGTCAAAAAGACCTCAGATCTCAGTCATATTTACACTAAAATGCATTAAAAAAGAAAAAAAAAAAAAATGCCTGCCGCCGATAAAAGTGATCACGCTGCGAATCTGCTGCAGAGACCACTTTTATCTGAAAGAGAACCGCCGGCTCTTGAAGAAGATACTGGGGTTATGGTAGCTAGCTGCTACCATAACAATGGTATTTCTCTTCAAAGACAGGACGTATATATTCGTCCTGCGGGAAGGAAGTGGTTAATTAAAATGAATTTATTATTTGTCATCTCCCTGCTTGGCCCCTTTCACTCGGGCTGTCTGATCAGGTTCGTCTGTCAGTTTTTCAGGTGGACCTGATTGGATCCTTAGCGGGAATATGGCGGTCTTATGTCCCTGCGTGGCAGGAAATAAAAGCAGTCACATTCGTTCTAGTCGTCTCTGTGTAAATTTAAGATTGGTTAATTTTTATATTGAAAATAAAGCTTTGTCGGTCGTTTAAAAAAAAAACAAAAAAACCAACCTGGCTCCTTACATTTTTAGCTGGCTCCTAGATTCCAAGCAAATTTGTCAATCCCTGGCCTAGGCTATAAGAAGATTGCCAAGACCCTGCAACTGAGCTGCAGCACGGTGGCCAAAACCATACAGCGGTTTAACAGGACAGGTTCCACTCAGAACAGGCCTCGCCATGGTCGACCAAAGAAGTTGAGTGCACATGCTCAGCGTCATATGCAGAGGTTGTCTTTGGGAAATAGACGTATGAGTGCTGCCAGCATTGCTACAGAGGTCGAAGGGGTGGGGTGGGGGGGTGGGGGGTCAGCTTGTCAGTGCTCAGACCATATGCTGCACACTGCATCAAATTGGTCTGCATGGCTGTCATCCCAGATGAAAGTCTCTTCTAAAGATGATGCACAAGAAAGCCCGGAAACAATTTGCTGAAGACAAGCAGACTAAGGACATGGTTTACTGAAACCATGTCCTGTGGTCTGATGAGACCAAGATAAACTTATTTGGTTCAGATGGTGTCAAGTGTGTGGCGAGAACCAGGTGAGGAGTACAAAGACAAAAGTGACTTGCCTAGTCAAGCATGGTGGTTGGAGTGTCAAGGTCTATGGCTGCATGAGTGCTGCCAGCACTGGGGAGCTACAGTTCACTGAGGGAACCATGAATGCCAACATGTACTGTGACATACTGAAACAGAGCATGATCCCCTCCCTTCGGGAGACTGGGCCGCAGGGCAGTATTCCAACATGATAACGACCCCAAACACACCTAAACGACCACTGCCTTGCCAAAGAAGCTGAGGGTAAAGGTGATGGACTGGCTAAGCATGTCTCCAGACATCTCCTAAACCCTATTGAGCTTCTGTGGGGCATCCTCAAACGGAAGGTCTCTAACATCCACCAGCTCCGTGATGTCAGCAGGTCTCTAACATCCACCAGCTCCGTGATGTCCGATTTCTTCATCAATTAAGCAGGTAAAAGGTCTGAAGCTGATTCTAAGGGTTTGATTTACTAAGGGCAAATACACTTTGCACTACAAGTGCACTTGGAAGTGCAGTCACTGTAGATCTGGGGGGAAGATCTGAAATGAGGGGAAGCTCTGCTGATTATCCAATTATGTGCAAGCTAAAATGCTGTTTTTTAATTTCCTTGCGTGTCCCTCAGATCTACAACGACTGCACTTCCAAGTGCACTTGTAGTGCAAAGTGGATTTGTTTTAAGTAAATAAACCTCTAAGTGTGGCATTTGCATTTGGAATCTATTGCTGTGAACCAGGTCAAGTGAAACAGGCCATTGTAAAGCTTCACAAACTAAACAAATCCATCAGAGAGATAGCAGCAACATTAGGAGTGGACAAATCAACATTTTGGTACATTCTGAGGAAAGAAGAATCCACTGGTGAGCTCAGCAACATAAAAAGGTCTGGACTTCCACGGAAGACAACAGTGGTGGATGATTGCAGGATCCTCTCTATGGTAAAGAAAAACCCATTACCAGCACCCAGACAAGTGAAGGACACTCTCCAGGAGGTGGGCATATCATTAAAGTCTACATTCAAGAGAAGACTTTGTGAGAGCAAATACAGAGGGTTCACGCAGGTCCCGGAGTGACGGGCTGCATTGGAGAGCCAGCTGGCTTGTTTTTTATGCTTTATATATTCCACCAAACTGTAAGTGCAATACTTTTTTTACCTATTAAATTACCAGAGAGATTGTACACTATGGAAGCCTTTATTTCTTTAACGGGATCGTATGGCAATATGTACCTTTGAGTGGTGTTATCCAGGAAGACGCTGAGACAATTGCTGTGTTTACCAAAGGCCCGGGCTGGGTATTAAGCCGAAAGCGCTTGTGATCTCCTGTGATAGGAGATCATTGGAAGTCGGTAAGCGGCAGTGTGTGTAGTGGTGGAAGTCATCTCTCTCCTATCACATTCTTTGGGTGCATCGTTTGTCAGCTTTACATCAATTTTTCATTTGATGGACTTTATTTGTGAGACATGCTTGGCCAGTCCATCAGCTTTACCCTCAGCTTCTTTAGCAAGGCAGTGGTCGTCTTGGAGGTGTTTGGGGTCGTTATCATGTTGGAATACTGCCCTGTGTCCCAGTCTCCAAAGGGAGGGGGATCATGCTCTGCTTCAGTATGTCACAGTACATATTAGCATTCATGGTTCCCTCAATGAACTGTAGCTCCCCAGTCCCGGCAGCACTTATGCAGACCATGACACTCCCACCACCATGCTTGACTGTAGGCAAGACACACTTGTCTTTGTACTCCTCACCTGGTTGCCGCCACACACGCTTGACACCATCTGAACCAAATAAGTTTATCTTGGTCTCATCAGACCACAGGAAATGGTTCCAGTAATCCATCTCCTTAGTCTGCTTGTCTTCAACAAGCTCTTTGCGGGCTTTCTTGTGCATCATCTTTAGAAGAGGCTTCCTTCTGGGACGACAGCCATGCAGACCAAATTTGATGCAGTGTATGGTCTGAGCACTTACAGACTGACCCCCCACCCCTTCAACCTCTGTAGCAATGCCGTCAGTACTTAAAGGGCTATTTCCCAACCTCTGGATATGACTCTGAGCATGTGCAATCAACTTCTTTGGTCGACCATGGCGAGGCCTGTTCTGAGTGGAACCTGTCCTGTTAAACCTCTGTATGGTCTTGGCCACCGTGCTGCAGCTCAGTTTCAGGGTCACAGTAATCTGCTTATAGCCTAGGCCATCTTTATGTAGAGCAACAATTCTTTTTTTTTCAGATTCTCAGAGTTCTTTGCCATGAGGTGCCATGTTGAAGTTCTAGTGACCAGTATGAGAGAGTGAGAGCGATAAAACCATATTCAACACACCTACTCCCCATTCACACCTGAGACCTTGTAACACCAATGAGTCACATGACACCAGAGAAGGAAAATGGCTAACTAGACCCAATTTGGGCATTTTCACTTAGGGGTGTACTCACTTTTGTTGCCAGCAGTTTAGACATTAATGGCTGTGTGTTGAGTTATTTTGAGGGCACAGCAAATTTACACTGTTATACAAGCTGTACACTCACTACTTTACATTGTAGCAAAGTGTCATTTCTTCAGTGTTGTCAAATGAAAAGATATAATTAAATATTCACAAAAATGTGAGGGGTCTATTCACTTTTGTGAGATACTGTATATACACAAAGTCTGTAAGTTGGGAATGATGTGCATATTGTCCTTTGTAATTGCAATCTACATCAGGGGTCTCCAATTTTTATAAAGAAAGGGCTAGTTTACTTCAGACCTTATGGGGGCAGGATTGTGGCCAGTGTGAGTAGAAAATGCCCTGGCATTAGTGGGAGTAAACAGTGCCCCATCACTGGCGCCAGTGGGAGGAATAGTGCCCCATCACTGGCGCCAGTGGGAGGAATAGTGCCCCATCACTGGCGCCAGTGGGAGGAATAGTGCCCCAATCTTTGGTGTCAGTGGAAGGCGCCAAAGGACCACCCACAGTCCAGAGTGGAGAAGAGCGCCAGAGGTAAAAAAAATACAACCTCTTCCTCAACCCTTGCATTTGGGGGCCCCACCAGAAAGTGTTTTTCTTTTTTCCCCATGCTGAACCTTAAACTGAAATTTACATAAATAAGTGAATGAGTCAGGGTAGTCACACCTCTCATTCGCTCCATCCTGAGGTTTCAATTAGATACAGAGCATCTAAAAGGAAGCAGCCTCTGCTGTTCTCTCACACTAGAAAACCCATATTGAACCTTAATGGGGACACAGCCTACAATTAAAACCTGACAGGTCTTCTAACTCTTCCCTGCTCTATCCAAAACTGAAAAAAATACAAATTCTGGCTGAAGTTGGGCTTTAACAGTTCATTACTCACCCGAGCCTATCTCTGAAGATTTTTCCTCCTCCTTACAGGGCTCATCATCGATCCCATACGTCTCTTCTGCTTCTGCTTTAACAGTAATTTGATTTGTACCCTGAAAAAAAAAAAAAAAAAAAAAGACACAAAAGTAACTTAAAGCAGAACTTTTTAAATAGTTTAAACAAAAACAAGATTAAACAGCTAATCAGATGTAAAATTATGAAAATCAGCTTTTGCTGCAATACTCACTCTTTAGCACTGATCCCCACAGAAAGTCCTCTCTGCTGCCTTCCATGTTAAATGATAGCCATTGTCATTCAACCCACTTCCTGTGAGCCCAATACATCATAGTGTCACCACGTCACCCTTCAGACCTTTTTTAGAGCCAATAATCATCTCTCTTGTAAAAGCAATCCTGGCAGCTAAGTAGCCACTGGATTGCTCTTAAAAGCAGCGGGGGGGGGGGGATGCCCCTCCCCCCCCTCCCACCACCTTCTGGGGCCTTACCAGGATTTCCTGTCCCACTGGGAGTCCCGATTGTTGAGCCAGCCCTTTTGCCGGCTGATCACAGAGCCGTACAAAGACCTGTTCAGCTTTCTCATCCATAGGATCTCTGAAGGCAACCAAGTTATAAAAAGGCAAAGACACTTGCTGCATCAGATACTAGTGGGCAGCATCCACCACTGGAAGTGCAGTGCACAAACATACAGCAGCCATCATATATGGATAAAGTTTAGAGAACCTGTTACTGTAAATTATTCTTCTGACAAGGTATCTGTCATCTTTCATCAACGAGCGCTTTACACTCTGCCATTATGGGAAAATGTCATCCTTCATGAACAAGCACTTTACGCTCTATCATTATGGGTGTTGCTTGTGGTGTGGATATTTGTAGCATCCTTTCCACAATAGCTGCCTTAATAGGGCTTAGAATTTTGCACAACCACATCCTTGTGAGGCAACCTGTGCAATTTCATTTCTCTGCCACTGTAGACTGCATGCAGGCCCAAAATGCATCGTGAGCTAGGTGAGGCATTCTCTATCATGCTGACATAAACACATTTGTGCCAGTTTCCTGGATCCTGCCCCTTCTCAGGATAAGTGGAAACAACTCCTTTAGAGTATATAGACCACATGCTTAAAGAGGAGTTCCACCCAGGGGCTCCATTAAAAAAAAAAAAAAAAAACTAAAAGTCAGCAGCTACAAATACTGCAGCTGCTGACTTTTAATTGGACACTTACCTGTCCCAGGGTCCAGCGTTGCGGGGGATCGAAGCCCCGCTCATCCCCTCCCCTCCGCTCGTCGGCGCCGGCATTTCAACTGTGGGCGCCGGGCTGTGGCTTCACGGCCTGGCACCCACTGCGCGAGCGGCGCCGCGCGCCATGATTGCCCGCTCAATCACCTGGGACCCATTACAGATTGACAGGAGGGAGGGAGCAGAGCCGAGCCCTTCCTGTGCCGAGGGGGAAGTGATGTCACCAGCCCAGGCAAAGGAAGAGGCAGACTACGAGGGACCACCTAGCAACAGGCATTTAGAGGTAAGTAAAAAAATAAAAATATCCAAATGTTTTTGTTTTTTTAGAATTTTTCAGGTATTTTTGTTTTTTTGGGTGGAACCCCACTTTAAGTGGATGTGAACCCAATTCATGAAATTTGAGCTGGGCACATATATCTTCAGTGTCCTGTTATCTCTCTTCAAAGAGATAAGTCCTGTAGCTCTCTCCTGACCCATTCTTCTGTTATCAGCCTGATAACTCCTGACAAATTCCTGGACACATCAGAAAAAAAAGTAGCCTGACATTTCTGTCTGGGAGGGGCTATAAATAGATTAGCAGGAAGCTGGCCCTGCAGAAAACGTGATGTGTGCGCCTTTCCTCCAATCAGAAATTTACGCTATCTTGGCTGTATGCCCAGACATCATACTCTGTATTAAACAGGAAGAGAACATTTCCTAACACGATCTGAACTTAAGCAGTATATAAATGTGAAGACAGCAGATATACATGTAAAACCTATGTAAGGAGATTTGGTTCATCCCTGTGTATCATCTGAGGCTGGTCACTTCACTGGGTGTATGGAGGGTTTACATCCATTTTAATGAATGTGACAACCTGTTAGGTGTCATTGTCCTGGTCAGGACAAGATGATTGTTGGCAGGTTTTATGTTTTTTTGGAGCATTTTGCATTCAGGGTTTCTGATTCTAAAATAATGCAAAACCCCTAAATTTGAATAACCTCCTTGGGCACTCTTTTAAGAACCATGTCCCACGTCGCCCCCTCCTACCTTTGCTAATCTTCTGTGCCACTAACAGGTGTGGAAAGCTCATATTTGCACAAAATATATGGAGAAAAGCATATTACCTATGGTTGCCACCTCATCCCTTTAAACCCGAACACATATTAATTACACAGGTTCTGTGGCTGATTAAGGTGGTAATCAAACTCACTTGTTGCCTTATCTGCATTTAATTAGCCTCAGAACCTGTGTAATTCATATGTGTTTGGGTTTAAAGGGATGAGGTGGCAACTCTAATATTACCTCTCACCAAAAATATGGTACCCTGTCTCTTTAAGAGCCATCTGCCTTCATCCACTCACCTTAGAAGCATCGGGCAGCATTTCCAAAGGCAGACATCAGACACACACTATACAATCTTCTCTGGATTTACTTCCCTCAGATTCACTAAAAATCACACAAGAGGCCAAACCTTAAGAGTCCTGATTTGTATGCAATCAGGCAGGCCCTTGCACCACATGGCTCTGCTAAATCTAAAGGAAACCAGACAAAAGTTGCATAGTGTAGGCCAAACCTTAAGAGTCCTGATTTGTATGCAATCAGGCAGGCCCTTGCACCACATGGCTCTGCTAAATCTAAAGGAAACCAGACAAAAGTTGCATAGTGTGTATGGGGTCTCAGAGTCTGAGACAAAAGAACCAGTCAGACTGTCAAGCCCACAGGAGTAGACAGCACTGCAAGGGAGCCAGGACAGACATCCAGAGACAGACAGGAGACTCAGAATCTGAGGTAAGTCCTTTATCTGGCAGGACTGCAGAGAAAGAGGGAGAGAAGCCCTCACAACTGTAGACCTCCAAGATCATTACACCATTGCATGGTGTCTGGCAGTCCCATCCTGTGCTGCCCATCTCCCCACACTCTGTGACACCATTCACAGCCACTCTCACACTGACAATAAAGCCAGGAGAGCACTGTGTTCTGCTGCATATAAAGAAAGGAAAAAATAAAACCAAAGGGAGAGACAATGATAACATTGCAGAACTCTTATAATACCCCACCTGTACAATATCAATGCTGTTTAAGCATCATTTTGTCCATAGCCTTGCAACAAAAAGGCACCCAGTTTATAAAAAAAAAGGATTTACCTTCAGCATTCAGGGTCTTCCAACTCCATGAGAGGCTGAACATGGAGGGGTAAGTTCGGCAGGGGGGATGCAGCAAAACAATTTGCTTACCAACTGCACTCAACAGGTGGCCTGAAGCAGACCAAAAAAGAACTATCTTAGTTGGGGAGGAGCTGCCTTTTATTCAGCTATACAGGTGGTAATTGGGGCTCCAGAGGAGATGTTAACCCATTGTATGCTGACGGGAGGATGGGCCAGGAAATATATATATATATATATATATATGCAACTGTTGTTGTCATACAGCTTACAACATCAAATAGCGTGAATATACATTTAATAAAATATAAATATTGATACAAAAATGTGATCCATATCAGACAGATCAGCTGCCTCCAGTCCCCTCCCCTAAATGTGTCAATACAAGGGAAATATCGTATCTTTATCATCCCCCTGATGAAGATACGTTATTTCCCTTGTATCGACACGCGTAGGGGAGGGGACTGGATGGTGCAGGAGGCAGCTGGTCTGTCATATGGAGTAGGAGCACACGATCTCATCCACGGCTTGGCACTATTAAGGCATGCTATAGAGCGGTGCACTAACGCACCAGACCCATGTGAGTACCATATAATAGGGCTTTGTTTGCATTAAATAAAATATTTGAAAGCGTTATTACACTATGGAAGTCTCTTTTTGATACCTATATATGAGGATGCCACATCTTTGAGCAGTATTTGGACCGTGCAACCTGACCTGGAATCCATTTTGACGATTAAAGAGCGTGTAGTGACCAAACTTAATTGAGAGGTCACACGCTCTGAGGTGAGCGGCCATTACCTTGGGGTGGGGAGCACCTGAGTGTAGTCACTACTGAAGATCGCTATATTCACAGTCACCTATCAAGTTTATTATCTTTAGATTAAGGATGCTGAAAACTGACTTTATGGATCACTTTTGTATCAATATTTATATTTTATGAAATGTATATTCATGCTATATGATGTTGTAAGCTGTATGACAACAACAGTCGCATATATATATATATATATATATATATATATATATATATATATACTGTGTATATATATATATATATATATATATATATATAATATATAATTTTTTTTTCTTTTATTCTTGGAATTTATAGGCACATCACTTTAGTTAACAATTTAGTTTTTTAGGTTTTTTGCTGCAGGTTCAGGTGATCATTAAGGGGATAGCGCAGGACATGATTTATTTAATTATCTGTGATTCTCACACGTTAGTATGGGACTTGATTAGTGCTAGTAGCTGTCATTATACTATTATAAGATAGGAGATCTTTGATTTGGTAGCTCGCAAGACCTTTACTACTATGAGAGTTCTTACATCCATTTATCTGAACCCCCCCCCCCCATCATTTGATGACGCTCTGGGTTCCACCTACCTGATCATCCTGAGGGATCTTGTGACGTCCCTGTTTGTCATCTTGGGAATAAAGAGGATTGGGACTTCTCTCTGGGGTATTTCTATTACTAGATCCAACTGCAAGAAACATGCTTATATGCATATGATCTTAATTAATATAGAGAACAGAGTCATAAATCAGTAGAGCAGGGTGTAGAGTCAGAAGTCAGTAATGCAGGTGCCAGAATGAGGAGTCAGTAATGTCAGTAATGCATGATGCAAAGGCAGAGCGTCATTAGCCCAGGGGTCAGAAGTCAGTAATGCAGAGTGCAGGATCTGGAGTTCAGGATGCAGGGGTCGGGTGTTATTAGTGCAGGGCACAGTTTTAGAAGTCTGTAATGCAAGGTCAGGAGTACCTTATGCAGAAGGAGTCAGTAGTACAGGGTGAAAAGCTAGCAAGTCACTAACGCAAAGTGCAGGATCAAGAGTCAGTAATGCAGGATGCAGAGTCAGTAATGTCAGGTGCAAGATCAGGAGTCCATAATACAGGGTGCAAGGTCAGCAGCCAAAAGTGGTCAGAAGTCAGCAGTGCTGGGTCAGGAGTCAGTAATGCAGGCATAAGGAGTCACTGCAAAGTTTAAGGATAAAGACTCAGTAATAAAAAGAGTGCACGATTTAAGAGTCCATAATCCAAGCTACAGGGTCAGTTGTTAGTTTTACATGGTGCAGGGGTCAGGGGAGAGTGATGCAGGGCACAGGGTCAGGAATCAGTAACACAGGGTTAGGAGTCAGTAATGTTGGGTGTAAGTGTAATTCAGTAACACAGGACACAGGTTTAGGAGAGAGTGATGCAGGGCGCAGGGTCAGAAGTCAGTAACACAGGGCACAGGTTTAGGAGTCAGTAATGCAGGGTTCAAGGGTCAGGAGTCAGTAACACAGGGCACAGGTTTAGGAGTCAGTAATGCAGGGTGCAAGGGTCAGGAGTCGGTAATGCAGTGTGAAGGGTGAGGAGTCAGTAATCCAGGGTGTTGGGTCAAGAGCTAGCAGTGTTGGTTCACGAGTCAGTAATGCTGGGTGGGGAGTGAATGCAGAGATCAACGGTGAGGAAGCAGCTGTGCAGAGTGCAGGGCTCAGGAGTTAGAAATGCAGGGTGTAGGGTCAGGAGCCAGTAATGCATTGTGCAGGGGTTTAGGAGCCAGTAATGTAGGCCACAGGGTCAGGATTCAGTAATGCAGGCCACAGGGCCAGGATTCAGTAATGCATGGTGCAAGGGTCAGGAATCAGTAATTAAAAGTGCACGGTCAGGAGTCTGTAATGCAGGGTTTGGAGTTAGTAGTGCTGGGTCAGGAGTCTGTAATGTCTGGTGCAGGGTCAGGAGTCTGTAATGTGGGGTGTAGGGTCTGGAGTCAATAATGCAGGGTCTTGAGTTAGTAGTGCTGGGTCAGGAGTCTCTAATGCAGGGTGCTCAGGCAGGAGTCAGTACTGCAGGGTGAGGAGTCAATGCAGTTCAAGTTCAAGGGGTGAGGCATCAGTAATGCAGAGTGCAGGGCTCAGGAGTCCTTTATGCAGATTGCAGGGTCATAAGTTAGTAGTGCATGTTAAGCAGTTTGCAATGCAGCTAGCAAGGGCATACACTTATGTGCACGTTTTTTTTCTTCCTCCAGCACCCCTTTCCCCCCCCCTTATGGAGAGCAGCGCAAAGAAGGGGAGGTGAGGCATAGTTACCCGTCCAATACAAGTGTATGGGATGGGCAGAGAAAGTGGATCAGCAGTAAATAGCAAACCAAAAGCTGTGTCCCACCCTCACCTCCCTGCGCCAGTTTGTAGTTTTGGGGGGAAGATGTGTTCCACCAGAGAAGGCTTTGTGTTCCACCTGTGACACGTGTGCTAGGAGTTGCTGGCATCTACATCTGTCCTCTGAGCAAAAATATTCTGTGCAAATTTCCTTTATGGCTCACCTGTGCTGATTTCTATAGGAATTTCCTCCTCTTTAATCCTCACATGTCCATCTTCCTTCTCCTCAGTTTTGATATCTCTCTGAGTCTTTCTGGTGTCTTCGGGGTCTGTAAATAAAGATAAGAGTAAAGCCCCCTGTACTGAGATGTATGAGAGACCCCAGAGAGTGTGTGTGGGGGGAGACTGGTCACATCTCTTGGCTGGTAACACACAATGACATGATGTGAGGAGGAGAGCCGGAGTCTAATAGAGGTTGATGTCTCCTGACTCCCCCACTGGGCACATACTGTCTCCCCATTACTGTCTACTGACAGAGGAGGGGGGAGAAGAAGAGATTGTTGTAGTGACTGAACAAGGAGAATCTGGGACTCTTCTCTGGATTTACTGTTTATTCCTCACCTGTGTTGATCTCTGGAGGAACGTCTTCCTTGTATTGCTGATCACCCATCTCATACATCTCCTCTTCTTCTTCTTCTTCCTCTTCTTCAACTTTGACAATAGTGACTCCTTCACCCTGGGTAAGACATGTCCTGTTCTTTGTAAAATCTTTCTTATTATAAAAAGAAACATAATAATATGAATTTTAATTTAATCGCTCAATTTCTCTTACCTGATAGTCCTGGATAATCTTTTGATCCTCCTGTGTGGAGTCCCGGGAATACAGAGGACGGGGACATCTCTCTGGTGGATTTCTTTTACTGGATCCATCTGTAAGAAACACACATACATTTACTTGAATACTCTGAGGGGAGCAGCTGTTAATGGCAACCAATCAGCTTCTAGTTTTCAATTACAGAGCTTAACTGAACAAGCTGAAGCTAAAAGCCGATTGGTTACTATGCACAGCTGCTTTAGATTCTGTCTGCTCCAGGTTTGGGAAATTCCCCTATTGTTTCTATGGGGGGAATATATTAAAACTGAAGCAGCTGTGCATAGTAACCAATAAACTTCTAGTTCCAGCTTGTTCAGTTACCCACTTTAATACCGGGCACTTTCACCCTCTTACTGCCCTGGCCAATTTTCAGCTTTCAGCGCTATGACACTTTGAATGACGATTGTGCGGTCATGCAACACTGTACCTATATGAAATTTTTATCCTTTTTTGAGACAGATAGAGCTTTCTTTTGGTGGTATTTATTCACCACTGGGTTTTTTTTTTTTTTTTTTTGCTAACAACAAAAGAGTCTGACATATTTTGAAAAAAATAAAATAAAATTTTGCAAATTGCACTGATGAGCTTCACTGATGAGCTTCACTGATGAGGCTGCACTGATGAGGCTGCACTGAAGGGCACTGATAAGCTGCACTGGTGGGGTGGAACTGATAAGCACTGATGGGTCTGCACTGATTATCAGGACACTGATGGGGCTGCCATGATTATCAGTGTAAGCAGTGTGCTGACAGGCTTGTCGGTTATTGGCACTCCTTTCCTCACACAGACACAGCGTGTGAGGAAAGGACTGCAGATAACTGGAAAGTCTGTTTACATGTGATCAGCTGTGATTGGACACAGCTGATCACATGGTAAAGGGCCTCTCTAATTGGCCCTTTACCCCGATCTGTGATCAGCTGTGTCTGAAGAACACAGCGGTCACAGAGCACGCCCGATGCATGCCGCAGGGGGGTTGGGTTCTGGCAGGAGGGACACCAGATGGCTACAGCAAAGTACTAAAGTGATTAAAGTGTATCTATGGTAAAAATGCAAAATCATATATTCATGTCCATATTGTATTTCAATTATTTCTAGCCTACTCCTAAACCTAAACTATCTTGAAGTCTGTACACATGTGATCCCCACACATTTATTGCCTTGAGTTCTGTGCCTCGTATTCACTGTGCCCTGTGGGTAGACACTGCCGTGTCACACATTTCACCGAGCCTTCCTTCTAAACTACAGAGGAGGAGAGGTATCAATGTTTGCAGGTAGCAATGTACCATGGGACACGTAGCCCTTATAAATTCAATGTAAACATCAGAGAAGAAGCTGCATGTACGAAGGAAAGTGTATGCTGTGACCATGGAACTACTTAAAGCTTTGAAAATAAATGATAGAAGATGACATGGTTGCCATGCACAGCTGCTCCAGATTCTGGCCGCTCCAGTTTTAATAAAATCCTTTCTATGTCTTTATACGAGAGGATGTGTGTATCTAGGTGGATCCTCAATACTCTTCTCTCCTTTACAAGAAATGAAAGTCTACTCTTACCCTTTAATGTGAAGGGAGGCCGGTTCTCCATCATGATGTCCTCTTACAGTTCCTTCTAAATATTCCCCCAACTCCTGCTCCTGCCTGAGTTTGGAGTACAAGATACAAATGTAAATCATAAAAAAGCATTAAAATAAACAAAAATAAATTATAAAAAAAATATTTCCAAACTGTATAACATAATTTATATACTATTTATTAGAACTATACAGCTCTATCATCTGGGTGAGAGTCTCTATAAGAACACAGAGATGTATTAATAAAAAATATGCAGAGCTATTCATCCTGTATAACTACATTTTTTCTATGTGAAAGGGACAAAATCAAATGTTATTAGGCTATTTCCTCTCCAGGTTGAATGTTCTTCATAGAATGAACCAGACAAATATTGAATCAAGGCTACTAGATGGAGCTGATGATCATAGGAAATAACTACGTATTTACTATGACCGCTAGCTACATCTAGGGGCCATAACGCGGCATGTTCCCGATTGCCTTAAAATTAGCTGCAATTTGTCAGCTGTCGTGCAAGCTCCTTCAGTTGACTGCTGGACTCCCTATGTGATGGATCGAAAAGGCAGCCCAATGCCCAGCTGATGAAGCGCACATGGCCGACTGACAACACTACTACTAATTGACAGGCAATGGCTTGGGGTTGTCAGCCTGGAACACAAAGTGGTGCTACTGGCAGGACCTCCAGGTAAGAAACTATATAACAGATACACAAAAACATATTTGATTAAACCTGATCTCAGGGCTCCCCTTTACCTGCCTCACAACTCCTCCACTCTCTAGCTCAGGGGTCTCCAAAATTTCCAAACAAAGGGCCAGTTTACTGTCCTTCAGATTTTAGTATAGGGGGGGGGGGGGACAGACTTGGGCCAGTGGGAGTAGAAATTGTCCTGGCATCCAGCTAGAGTAAACAATGCCCTGTCAGTGGAAGGAACTCCGCCCTATCTTTGGTGTCAATGGAAGGAATAGTGCCCTATCGTTGGTGTCAATGGAAGGAATTCTGCCCCATTGTTGGTGTCAATGAAAGGAATTCTGCCCCATCATTGGTGTCAATGGAAGAAATTCTGCCCCATTGTGGGTGTCAATGGAAGGAATAGTGCCACATCGTTGGTGTCAATAAAAAGGAATTCTGCCCCATTGTTGGTGTCAATGGAAAAAATTCTGCCCCATTGTTTATGTTAATGGAAAGAATTCTGCTCCATTGTTGGTGTCAATGGAAGGAATTCTGCTCCATTGTTGGTGTCAAAAGAAGGAACTCTGCCCCATCGTTGGTGTCAAAGGAAGGAACTCTGCCCTATTGTTGGTGTCAATGGAAGGAATTCTGCCCTATTGTTGGTGTCAGTGGGAGGAATAGTGCTCCATTGTTGGTGTCATCAGAAGAAATAGTGCCCCAAGGGCCAGATAAAAGCAAGCAAAGGGGAGCTTCTGACCCCAGCCGCAGTTTGAAGACCACTGCTCTAGCTAAATGTTGGAATAAAAATGAAAAAACCTAATCATAATGCCCCTTTTTACTCACCTAAATCCATGGTCGCAAGTTTTGAGTCTTCTCTCTCCTTCCGTGCACAGGAGGTAGGGTCCTTCTTTGTGTTTTCACATCATCACCTGCAAGACCTGGACACTTCTTACTGGCTGTCCAGAGTCATGGTCCTCTTAGGATCCAGCAGAGGCCTGCAGGTGATCACAGCATAGAAAGTGGACCGGCTGGTGTGGGCAAATCTTCAGCTCTGGATTATAGGACACCCCCCAGCACCTGCGAGGGTGGACTTAAAGGGGAACTAAAACCTCCTAGCCTTTACAGCTGAGGAAGGTGCCATCTTAGCCTCTGTTTGCAGTTGCCATTGTGCTGCACATGTGGTCAGTTATGACACCAGCCATTTGAGGGCTTGAAAATTTAGTTGAGAGCTGACATATGCACGCTGGCAACTGTGACTGTTATCACCAGAGGCATGCTTTGAATTAGTAATGGTTTTGTGAAATTTGTGGGTTTTGCTCAGTTTTAACCTCTCCATGAGCTACTAAAAAAATTGTTTATACTGGCCGCAGACTTCCTTCCCCCAGGTGCTAGGATCTAGCAGGCATGTTGTGCTTGTCTTCCCACCCTGTGCCCCCTAGAGACAAAAAGCTTGCCCCTAGCCATGCACCTGATGTGGCTATGTGGGAAGAGGATGGAGCCTGTTGCCTGGGAAAACTGATGCTAAGCATTAGCTTTCCTGGACAACAAGATCACGCCCCTGCTCAGATAAATCTACCTGGCGAACCTCTTGCAGTGCCTATTACTGCCCAAGGATCATCATCCCTTTCTGTGCCTATTACTGCCCCGAGGATCACCTCCCCTTGCTCTGGCTATTACTGCCCTGAGGATCATCATTCCTTGCTGTGCCTATTACTGCCCCGAGGCTCACCTCCCCTTGCTGTGCCTATTACTGCCCTGAGGATCACCTCCCCTTGCTGTGCCTATTACTGCCCCAAGGATCATCATCCCTTGCTGTGCCTATTACTGCCCTGAGGATCATCTCCCCTTGCTGTGCCCATTACTGCCCTGAGGATCACCTCCCTTTGCTGTGCCTATTGCTACCCTTGGGAGCATCTCCCCTTGCTGTGCCTATTACTGCCCCAAGGATCATCTCCCCTTGCTGTGCCTATTACTGCCCTGAGGATCATCTCCCCTTGCTGTGCCTATTACTGCCCTGAGGATCACCTCCCCTTGCTGTGCCTATTACTGCCCCAAGGATCATCATCCCTTGCTGTGCCTATTACTGCCCCAAGGATTATCTCACCTTGCTAGATCATCATCCCTTGCTGTGCCTATTACTGCCCCAAGGATTATCTCACCTTGCTAGATCATCATCCCTTGCTGTGCCTATTACTGCCCTGAGGATCATCTCCCCTTGCTGTGCCTATTACTGCCCTGAGGATTTTCCCCCCTGCTGTGCCCATTACTGCCCTGAGGATCACCTCCCTTTGCTGTGCCTATTACTACCCTTGGGAGCATCTCCCCTTGCTGTGCCTATTACTGCCCCAAGGATCATCACCCCTTGCTGTGCCTATTACTGCCCTGAGGATCATCTCCCCTTGCTGTGCCCATTACTGCCCTGAGGATCACCTCCCTTTGCTGTGCCTATTGCTACCCTTGGGAGCATCTCCCCTTGCTGTGCCTATTACTGCCCCAAGGATCATCACCCCTTGCTGTGCCTATTACTGCCCTGAGGATCATCTCCCCTTGCTGTGCCTATTACTGCCCTGAGGATCATCTCCCCTTGATGTGCCTATTACTGCCCTGAGGATCACCTCCCCTTGCTGTGCCTATTACTGCCCCAAGGATCATCATCCCTTGCTGTGCCTATTACTGCCCCAAGGATTATCTCACCTTGCTAGATCATCATCCCTTGCTGTGCCTATTACTGCCCTGAGGATCATCTCCCCTTGCTGTGCCTATTACTGCCCCAAGAATTATCATCTCTTGCTGTGCCTATTACTGCCCCAAGGATCATCATCCCTTGCTGTGCCTATTACTGCCCCAAGGATCATCTCCCCTTGCTGTGCATATTACTGCCCCAAGGATCATCTCCCCTTGCTTTGCTTATTCCTGCTCCAAGGATCATCTTCCCTTGCTGTGCCTTATACTGCCCTGAGGATTATCTCCTCTTGCTGTGCTTATAACTGCCCTGAGGATCACCTCCCTTTGCTGTGTCTATTACTGCCCTGGGAATCATCACCTCTTGCTGTGCCTATTACTGCCCAAAGGATCATCTCCCCTTGCTGTGCCTATGACTGCCCTGAGGATCACCTCCCTTTGTAGTGCCTATTAGTGCCCGAGGATTATTTCCCCTTGCTGTGCCTATTACTGCCCCAAGAAACACCTCCCCTTGTAATGCTTATTACTGCCCCAAGGATCATCATCCCTTGCTGTGCCTATTACTGCCCAGAGGATCACCCCCCCTTGCTGGGCCATATAGCTACCCATGAACTGTGTTTTCCATGCTGTGCCCATTGATACTCCATAGACTGTCTCTTTACACCATCCCTCCCGTACACCCCAATTCCTCAATAAACGAGAGGCGTGTATACATGTGGCTATAGAGAGGGAAATGCCTCGGCCTCTTATGATTGGATAAGTAGAGTGAAAGCTTCCTGGTGAGATCGCTCAGGTGGCTTCGGACTAGGATCCGAATGTGCCTCAGCCCCTATCAATGACATTGACTATATATAGGAAGGTGTCCATAAAAGGTGCTGACATCACCAGTATCCCAGCCCTTTGTTTATGTGTGCTGGGAGCCCAGAATGACCCAGCCCTCAGCTGATTGGAGTGAAAAAAAAAAACAGTGATTCTGATGTTCAGATTTACCCATCCAACCACTATTTTTTGTAAGAACATCTATGAACCATAAAGAAAACCTGAATATTAACTATAGATCAGCTACAAACTACTCGGGGGCTCACAAATGCGTTTAATCGCTTGCTGCCTGCCCACAGTAGTTGTACTGGGAGCCGACGGCAGCTCCAGGCCAGGTAACGTACTGGCATGTCGCGGCCTTTCTTCCGGGTTTGAGGCGCATACCACCGCGCTGTGTCCAATCAGTTTGGCAGCTGATTTCAGTCAGTGGTGTAGCCAATCACACACAGAGTTCTGTGTTGTGAACAGGGATCTGGCTGTTTCCTCTCCCTGCAAACCAGATGGTCAAGTAAAGCCGCACACATTACACGTTGTTAGGCACATAATTAACCCCTTGATTGCCCCTGGATGTTAACCCCTTCCCAGCCGGTGTCATTAGTACAGTGTCAGTGTCCAGTATCATCACTGATCATTCTATTAGTGTCACTACTGATGTCAGAGTCCGTTAGTGTACCTCCCAGCCAAAGTCAGCTAGTGCCAGATTGCCCACCACCCTATCACAGTCCCACTATAAGGCACTGATCACCGCCATTACCAATATAGCATTTACAGCTGTGTAAATTCCAGTATATATACCATAGTTTGTAGACTCTATAAATTTCACACAAGCCAATTAATATACACTTATTTGGATTTTTTTTTTTTTACCAAAGACATGTAACAGAATACATTTTGGCCTAAATTTATGAAGAAATTTATATTTTTTAAATTTTTGTATTGTATATGTTTTACAGCATATTGGTTTTTTTTTTTAAATTGGTCTTTTTTCATTTATATTGCAAAAAATGAAAAAAACAGTGATTAGATATCACCAAAAGAAAGCTGTATTTGTGTGAAAAAAATGATATAAATGTAATTTGGGTACAGTGTTGCATGACCGTGCAATTACCAGTTAAAGAAATGCAGTGCTGAATAGCAAAAAATGCCCTGGTCATAAAGGGGGGTACAACCTTCCGGAACTCAAATCGGTTAAAGAATTACAAACTTGTATCACCATTAGGCCTGGTTCAGATGTCAAATTTCCAAAGCTCGATTTACATTTGTTTCCACGCGTCGCACAAAGGTGAGCCCATTCACTTCAATGGGCAGCCCCATACATGTTTGTCGCCTAAAAGACGCTCATGCTCCTTTTTGAGTGACAAGCTTTGCGTGATTTTTAACCACTTGCCTACTGGGCAATTTCATCCCCTTCCTGCCCAGGCCAATTTTCAGCTTTAAACGCTGTCACACTTTGAATGACAATTGCGTGGTCATGCCACACTGTACCCATATGACATTTTTTATCATTTTCTTCACACAAATAGAGATTTCTTTTGGTGGCCTTTAATCACCACTGGATTTTGTATTTTTTGCTAAACAAACAAAAAAGGCTGAAAATTTTGAAAAAAATAAATAAAATTTCATAGTTCGTTTTAAAATTTTGCAAACGGGTAATTTTTCTCCTTCACTGATGTGCGCAGATGAGACTGCACTGATGGGCACTAATAGGTGACACTGATGAGGCTGCACTGATAGGTGGCACTCAGTGGCGGCTGGTGCTCAAAATTTTTGGGGGCGGCGCAAACAAACTGAAAAATACTGAAACTCCCCCCATCAATTGCAGCCTCACTGTGCCCATCATATGTAGCCATTGTGCCCATCATATGTAGCCCCTTGTGCCCATCAAATGCTACCACTTGTGCCCATCAAATGCAGCCACTTGTGCCCATCATATGCAGCCATTGTGCTCATCATATGCAGCCACCTGTGCCCATCAAATGTAGCCATCTGTGCCCATCAAATACAGCCACCTGTGCCCATCAAATGTAGCCACCTGTGCCCATCAAATGCAGCCACTGTGCCCATCATATGCAGCCACTGTGCCCATCATATGCAGCCACTGTGCCCATCATATGCAGCCACTGTGCCCATCATATGCAGCCACTTGTACCCAATAAATGCAGCCACCTGTGACCACTGAGCCCCCCCCCGCGCGCGGATCCGGCACCCCCCCCCCGGATCTGATAGAGCCGAGGGGACTTACCGCAGCACTGTCCTCTCAGAGCGGCGGCTCCAGCATGTATCTACTTGCTCCTCTTCCAAAGCGCCAGGCATCCAATAAGGTGGCCTGGCGCTTTGACCAATCAGGAAGCAGGTCTGACGTCCTGCCTCCTGATTGGTGGGGGGGGAAGGTTAGTGTGAAAATAGCGAATGCGCCCTGAGCCCACTCTATTTTGAAGCCTATTAGAGCCCCTGACTCTAATCAGGTGCTTCAAAATGTACCACCCCCACCATAGGAATCCATGCGCCTGGCGTCCTGAAAGGGGCCGGGCACATGGATGGAGGGGCAGCGTCCGTGCGCCCACGGTGCATTAACCACTTCAGCCCCGGAAGGTTTTACCCCCTTCCTGACCAGAGCACTTTTTACAATTCGGCACTGCGTCGCTTTAACTGCTAATTGCGCGGTCATGCAATGCTGTACCCAAACGAAATTTGCGTCCTTTTCTTCCCACAAATAGAGCTTTCTTTTGATGGTATTTGATCACCTCTGCCGTTTTTATTTTTTGCGCTATACACGGAAAAAGACCGAAAATTTTGAAAAAAAATGATATTTTCTACTTTTTGTTCTAAAAAAAATCCAATAAACTCAATTTTAGTCATACATTTAGGCCAAAATGTATTCGGCCACATGTCTTTGGTAAAAAAAAGTCAATAAGTGTATATTTATTGGTTTGCGCAAAAGTTATAGCGTCTACAAACTAGGGTACATTTTCTGGAATTTACACAGCCTTTAATTTATGACTGCCTATGTCGTTTCTTGAGGTGCTAAAATGGCAGGGCAGTACAAAACCCCCACAAATGACCCCATTTTGGAAAGTAGACACCCCAAGGAATTTGCTGAGAGGCATGTTGAGCCCATTGAATATTCATTTTTTTTGTCCCAAGTGATTGAAAAATGACAAAAAAAAAAAAAAAAATTACAAAAAGTTGTCACTAAATGATATATTGCTCACACAGGCCATGGGCATATGTGGAATTGCACCCCAAAATACATTTAGCTGCTTCTCCTGAGTACGGGGATACCACATGTGTGGGACTTTTTGGGAGCCTAGCCGCGTACGGGGCCCCGAAAACCAAGCAACGCCTTCAGGATTTCTAAGGGCGTACATTTTTGATTTTACTCCTCACTACCTATCACAGTTTTGAAGGCCATAAAATGCCCAGATGACATAAAACCCCCCCAAATGACCCCATTTTGGAAAGTAGACACCCCAAGCTATTTGCTTTGAGGCATGTTGAGTCCATGGAATGTTTTATATTTTGACACAAGTTGCGGGAAAGTGACAAATTTTTTTTTTTTTTTTTGCACAAAGTTGTCACTAAATGATATATTGCTCACACAGGCCATGGGCATATGTGGAATTGCACCCCAAAATACATTTAGCTGCTTCTCCTGAGTACGGGGATACCACATGTGTGGGACTTTTTAGGAGCCTAGCCGCGTACGGGACCCCGAAAACCAAGCACCGCCTTCAGGATTTCTAAGGGCGTACATTTTTGATTTTACTCCTCACTGCCTATCACAGTTTCGGAGGCCATGGAATGCCCAGGTGGCACAAACCCCCCCCAAATGACCCCATTTTGGAAAGTAGACACCCCAAGCTATTTGCTGAAAGGCATGGTGAGTATTTTGCAGCTCTCATTTGTTTTTGAAAATAAAGAAAGACGAGAAAAAAAATGTTTTTTTTTCTTTTTTCAATTTTCAAAACTTTGTGACAAAAAGTGAGGTCTGCAAAATACTCACTATACCTCTCATCAAATAGCTTGGGGTGTCTACTTTCCAAAATGGGGTCATTTGGGGGGGTTTGTGCCACCTGGGCATTCCATGGCCTCCGAAACTGTGATAGGCAGTGAAGAGTGAAATCAAAAATTTACGGCCTTAGAAAGCCTGAAGGCGGTGCTTGGTTTTCGGGGTCCCGTACGCGGCTAGGCTCCCAAAAAGTCTCACACATGTGGTATCCCCGTACTCAGGAGAAGCAACAGAATGTATTTTGGGGTGTAATTTCACATATTCCCATGGCATGTTTGAGCAATATATCATTTAGTGACAACTTTGCGCAAAAAAAAATAAAAAAAATAAAAAATTGTCTCTTTCCCGCAACTTGTGTCACAATATAAATTATTCCATAGACTCAACATGACTCTCAGCAAATAGCTTGGGGTGTCTACTTTCCAAAATGGGGTCATTTGGGGGGGTTTTGAACTGTCCTGGCATTTTATGCACAACATCTAGAAGCTTATGTCACACATCACCCACTCTTCTAAGCACTTGAAGACATAGCCCTTTCTGACACTTATTGTTTACATAAAAAAATAATTTTTTTTTGCAAGAAAATTACTTTGAACCCCCAAACATTATATATTTTTTTTAAAGCAAATGCCCTACAGATTAAAATGGTGGGTGTTTCATTTTTTTTTTTCACACAGTATTTGCGCAGCGATTTTTCAAACGCATTTTTTGGGGAAAAAACACACTTTTTTACATTTTAATGCACTAAAACACACTATATTGCCCAAATGTTTGATGAAATAAAAAAGATGATCTTAGGCCGAGTACATGGATACCAAACATGACATGCTTTAAAATTGCGCACAAACGTGCAGTGGCGACAAACTAAATACATTTTTAAAAGCCTTTAAAAGCCTTTACAGGTTACCACTTTAGATTTACAGAGGAGGTCTACTGCTAAACTTACTGCCCTCGATCTGACCTTCGCGGCGATACCTCACATGCATGGTGCAATTGCTGTTTACATTTGACGCCAGACCAACGCTTGCGTTCACCTTAGCGCGAGAGCAGGGGGGACAGGGGTGCTTTTTTTTTTTTTTTTTTTTTTCTCTTTATTATTATTATTTTTTTATCTTATTTTTAAACTGTTCCTTTCATTTTTTTTTTTTTAAATCATTTTTATTGTTATCTCAGGGAATGTAAATATCCCCTATGATAGCAATAGGTAGTGACAGGTACTCTTTTTTGCAAAAATTGGGGTCTATTAGACCCTAGATTTCTCCTCTGCCCTCAAAGCATCTGATCACACCAAGATCGGTGTGATAAAATGCTTTCCCAATTTCCCAATGGCGCTGTTTACATCCGGCGAAATCTACGTCATAAAATGCTCGTAGCTTCCGGTTTCTTAGGTCATAGAGATGTTTGGAGCCACTCTGGTCTCTGATCAGCTCTATGGTCAGCTGGCTGAATCACCGGCTGCATTTTCAGGTTCCCTGTTGAGACAGGAGAGCCAGAGAAAAACACGGAAGATGTTGGGGGGGGGGGGGGCATTCCCTCCCACTGCTTGTAAAAGCAGTCTAGAGGCTAATTAGCCACTAGGATTGCTTTTACATGAAAGCCGACCGCTGGCTGAAAAGAATGATACCAAGATGATACCTAAACCTGCAGGCATCATTCTGGTATAACCACTCAAAGTCGTGAATGGCATACCTGAAGACAAAAAAATGGTTAACAATAAAGCACAGTAAACGGTAAAGTATAAATAATTACATACCTGAAAAGCAAACGTGATAAAACATAACAACAATAAAACATTGCAGAATAGAATACAGTAAAAAAGAGCAGAACAATAGAGAGAGAATAGAGAGAGAGAGAACAATAAAACGACAACTATTTTTATTTTATATTTTTGTATGTGTTTTTTTTTTTTTTTACACTTTTTTTTGTAACTAACTTTTATAACTGTAACCGGTTCCAGGTTCGGGTCTCTCAAAATGCGATGGCATCTCGGGAGACCCTGTGAAAGTGTGCCTAGTCTGTGCAATGCTGTACCCTACGCTAATACTCAACTAGTGCATGGTAGCGTTCAAAACATTCACCAATGCAAAGACCAGGATTATCAGGACAGGAGGGACAATAATAGCGGGTGTCACGCCTATATCCGCGCTTTCTGCAGACACGACATCTTTTTTGGGGGGGTTCGTTGGGTAGGGGTACTCGGGAGGACATAAAAATGCCTCTCATGCAGCCGACTGCATTTGGTTGGGGATGTGAATGGGGGAAGTACGGGCGCTGCAGAAGCGGTGGGTTCCCAATTAGGATTGGCGAATGCAGCAGGAAGGGCACTATGGGCACGACGGGCCTGTGTTTGTCTTTTTGGTGGCAGCGGGACACTACTTGTGCTTGCCACCTCACCAGCTTCAACTGCACTTATGGGACTCGCCACGTCACCAAGTGTTACTGCAGTGCTGGTTTGACTACGACCGGGGTGTACTAGGCCGCTGGCGCTTGCCAGTTCACCAAAACGCTACAAAAAAAACTGTTAGCGATCACAGGGATCCGGCCTGACTCTGCGAACGCTGCAGTTATGCGTTTAGTGTTTTGTAAGTGACAGTGATCGATCGATACTGCACTTGGGTGGGCTGGGCCGGGCCGGGCGGAGGGGCAAAACGCAGGTGCTAGCAGGTATCTGGGCTGATCCCGCTAACACTGCGTTTTTGGGAACCCTAAACTGCTGGGGACGCTAGTATAGATCTGATCAGATCAGATATTGATCCGATCAGATACTATACCACTAAGGGAGGCGTATGCTGCGTGCGTGGGTGTTAGCGGTACTGGCGCTAATCTGACGCTGCCTGGGGCTGGTGCTTGCCAGTTCACCAAAACGCTACCAAAAAAACTGTTAGCGATCGCAGGGATCAGGCCTGACTCTGCGAACGCTGCAGTTATGCGTTTAGTGCCTTGTAAGTGACAGTGATCGATCGATACTGCACTTGGGTGGGCTGGGCTGGGCCGGGCGGAGGGGCAAAACGCAGGTGCTAGCGGGTATCTGGGCTGATCCCGCTAACACTGCGTTTTTGGGAACCCTAAACTGCTGGGGACGCTAGTATAGATCTGATCGGATCAGATATTGATCCGATCAGATACTATACCACTAAGGGAGGCATATGCTGCGTGCGTGGGTGTTCGCGGTACTGGCGCTAATCTGACGCTGCCTGGGGCGACGCATATCACCGCCGGGCGATCAGGGGGCTAAACCTTTATTCGGTAATAAACGGCGGGTGCCCTGACACTATAAAAAATAAACGAACTAACCAGCGTCACCCGTAACGGTTATACGGTGATCAGTGGTGAAAGGGTTAACTAGGGGGCAATCAAGGGGTTAAAACATTTATTAGATAGTATATGGGGGTCCCTGTCGCTATAAAACGCTGACGGCGAACCTAAATATTTACGTTCCTAACTAGCGTCACCAGCGACACTAATACAGCGATCAGAAAAATGATCGCTTAGCGACACTGGTGACAGGGGGTGATCAAGGGGTTAAAACTTTATTAGGGGGGGTTAGGGGGGTATCCTAGACCTAAAGGGGGGTAATACTATCTGCCCTAACACTAACTGTCACAAACTGACACTATGCAGTAATCAGAAAAAAAAAAAAAAAAATACTGCTAATGTCAGTTTGTGACAGGGGGGGGGGGGTGATTGGGGGGGGATCGGGGGGCGATCGGGGGGGGGATCGGGGGTGTAAAGTATGCCTGGCATGTTCTACTGTGTGTGTGTGTGTGTTGTGCACTCACTTGTCATCTCTCCTCGGCGCTGGAACGGAAACTGCCAGACCGGGGAGAGATGACATCACATCCTCTGCCTGTGTGAAACGACACACAGGCAGAGGAGGATTCCCATTGGCTGGGAGCGATCGCGAGGGGGGGGCCACGATCGGATGGTCTCCCCCTCGCCTCCCGACGCTCCCAGTCAGATGCCGACCGCCGATGGCACCGGGGGGGGGTCCGATCGGACCCCCCGCCCGCGGGAGGCAGATCACGTACGGGTACGTGATTTTGCCTGCCCGTGCCGCTCTGCCGCAGTATATATGCGGTAGGCGGTCGGCAAGTGGTTAATGGGCACTGATAGGTGACACTGATGATAAGGCACTGAAGGATGCAGATAGGTGGCACTGGAGAGCACTGATTGGCAGTACTGATTGGCACTTATAGGTGGCACTAGTGGGAAATGTTGGGACTGATGTCCCTTTGGTTATCGGTTTTCTTCTTCTGCTGTCAGCGTGAGAAGAAAAAAAAGCAGATAACTGACTTCTGTTTACACCGTTTGATCAGCTGTCATTGGCTGACAGCTGATCATGTGGTAAAGGGCCGCTGTGATTGGCCCTTTACCCCGATCTGTGATCAGCTGAGTCTGAAGCAGTCAGCGATCACAGAGCGGCCGCATGCATGCCGCAAGGGTCACACGGGCAGCACGAGCGCAGGAGGACGTCCATGGATGCCCTCCCGGCATTGTAAGCCCATGCTGTAGTCATCTTTTGGCTATAGCGCGGGCAGGAACTGGTTGAACGCGCGTTTTGGCGCATAACAATCGTGAAAAAATTGCACCACGTTTTGGAGTGCCAGTAAGATTAGAGACACACAAACGCAGGCATTCTTTGCCTCAATTTGGGGTCGCAGGCAGAATCGCTGTGACAATTCCAAAGTGTGAATGGGTCCTCAGAGCCTTGCTCCAAACATCACATTTTCTACTACTGAGTTTCCCTTTTGTGTCCCGATTGATGGGCGTGTTTCTTTAAGATGCAAGTCATGACTTTCTGGAGAGTACGCCCCCGCCACCAACACACCCTGCCCCAGCGGAGCTCCTCTTCTGATGTTCTACACCTCAGAGGAAGATGATGATGTATGGAGGTGACATGATCCCCCCATCCAGTCCACACACAGTGATGGGACCCCCTTCTCTTATAATAAGAAGACATTATTACCTCCTCCTCACTGGGCACACACTCTCCAATCTCACACCCCTTCAGAGGGATTCCACTGCTGCATATCCTTCCTTTCTCCTCCTCCGGGCTACAACAAAATGGCCGCCGCCCTTCCTGCATTGGGGACAGTTGTCTCAAAACACACGGTTCTATACTTTTAGCCTTTTATAATTACTCTTAAAAGGAAACTATAAACTCGATACATATTGGGTTAGAATCTGACTATTTGTCTGAATGAATTAAACAAATGTCTACTTTAGCTATAGTTTGCGCCCCTGCTCGTCAACCAGGAAGCAGCTGTAGACCCGTGGAACGCACACAACGAAAGGACTAAACCACAGAGGGAGAAGTGATTGGAGTGTTTCCTGTTCTGAGTTAACCACTTGCCATCCGGGTCCTTTTTGAGACTTCACTCCTATATGTAAAAAATCGACTTTTTACTTTTTTTTTGCTAGAAAATTACTTAGAACCCACAAACATTCTATATATTTTTTTTAGCAGAGGCCCTATAGAAAAAAATGGTGGGTGTTGCAATTTTTTAAGTACGCGGTTTTTGCGCAGCGGTTTTTCAAACACAATTTTTTGGGGGAAAAAACACTTTCATGAATTAAAAAAAAGAACAAAAGTTAGCCCGAATTTTTGTTTAATGTGAAAGATGATGTTACGGTGAGTACATAGATACCTAACATGTCATGTTTTAAAATTGCGTCTGCCCGTGGAATGGCGTCAAACTACGGTGCTTAAAATTCTCCATAGGCGATGCTTTATACGCCTTTACAGGTTACCAGTTTAGAATTGTAGGAGGTCTGGTGCTAAAATTATTGCTCTCGCTCTGACGTTCGCGACAATACTTCACATGTGTGGTGCGATCACCGTTTACATATGCGTGCGGGAGTAACATATGCGTTTTCATTTTCTCGTAAGCACGGTTGGACTTTTTTTTTATTAACTTTATTGCTATCACAAGGGATGAACAACATCCCTTGTGACAGCATAGGTTGTGACAGGTCCTCTTTATGGAGAGATTTGGGGTCTATTAATCGCCAAATCTCTGTTCTAGCCTCCCTTGTAGCCGATCAGACACAGATCGGTCTGATGGGCTGCTTTCCTGGCGGCCAGGTAAACAAAGAGGTGGAACCAGAAATGACAAACTTCTGGTCACTCCCAGTTTCCGGGGTTACAGAAAGAGAGGAACGACGTCAGTTCCTCTCTTTCTGTTCAGGGCAGCCATCGCCACCAGCCGCATCGCTCCTGGGCTCCGCACTGGGACTGTAGAGCCCGGGAAAGGTGGCGGCTGCCCACGGTAGGGGGGTGGGATCCCCTTCTGCCACCCGCAGAAGTGGTCGAGTGGCTAACTGCCTGAAAGGGAATCGCCGGCTGAAAAGATACATACCAGGACGATGCCTGTAGGTGAAGGCTTCATCCTAGTATAACCACTGAAACCCAATGATGTCCATGGACATCCTCCTGGCAGGAAGTGGTCAAAAAATAAGTTTGATAAAATTCTTGGTGTCACGGTTGTAAAGATGCCAGAAGAAGCCAGTCTATGAGCTGGAGCAACTTCCTAACTCCCCTAACATCTGCTAAAACCTGTTCAGTTACCAAATGTCCTTCTTTCTGTAGGTCATTGTGTAAACAGACCCTTGTCCTGTAAAATGCTGTCTGTCAATGGTTGGCACAAAAGTAGTCAGGCAGGTAGGACATGCACCACACACGGGATCAGACACGATAAGTCATTCCACCATCCAACAAGTAGGTGCTCCAAGAAGGTATTTGGTAACCTATGTCTCTACTTTTATAGGTCAACTAGTAGTCCATAGGATATAGAAGATGCTGCACCACCTGGGCCACCTGGATATCTGCCACCATTCTTCAGAACGGGTACAGCATATGGACCCCTCTTGCCTAGTTGGATATGTTTATGGCCGACTATGTTTGGTTTGAATTCCCATAGGCTATACATTGCCTAGATGGTTACCGTCCCATTTTTACATTGATATGTAAACGTTTCATAAAAAAAGTATTTGCAGTGCATTTTTGGAGTCACCATATCCACGTTTCACTGGTGCATGCTTGGACTCAGGAATCCAGATAATGATCAAAAACGCATCAACATAGAAAAGTGGCAGCCCTTCTGTGTGTCCCCTTCTGGGGGACACACAGAGGACACGACATCCTGAGCTGCGGGCCAGCTGGAACGGAAGTACACTTAGTACTTCAGAAAGGGTGAGTTAGGAAAAAAAAAATAGCTAAAAACCAGTGGTGGAGGTGTCGTCTTTCCTTTAAGACAAAGTTCTAAAAGTGGGCGGAACTCCACTTTAACTTTATTGTCTGACTATAGATCGATGTTTGTCCCAAGCACGTTTGAAGCCATTTACTGTTGACTGTCTCGCTACCTCTGCTGAAAGGTTATTCCAAGCATCAATTACCCTTTCAGTAAAATTATACTTCCTAAAAATGAGTTTTGAACCTCCCTCCAGTTAGTTTGAGGTTATGTCCCCGTCAGTGGGGGTGGTGCTCAAAATTTTTTTGGGGGGCACAAAGAAACTGAAAAATTCTGAAAAACACTGAAAAAAAAACGATCAATGCAGCCTCACAGTGCCACCAATTTCAGCCACTGTGCCCACCATATGCAGCCACTGTGCCCATCATATGCAGCCTCTGTGCCCATCATATGCAGCCATTGTGCCCATCATATGCAACCCCTGTGCCCATCATATGCAGTCTCTGTGCCCACCGTATGCAGTCTCTGTGCCCACCGTATGCAGCTTCTGTGCCCACCATATGCAGCTTCTCTGCCCACCATACGCAGCTTCTGTGCCCACCATATGCAGCTTCTGTGCCAATCATATGCAGCTTTTGTGCCCACCATATGCAGCTTCTGTGCCCATCATATGCAGCCTCTGTGCCCATAATATGCAACCACTGTGACCCCCCCCCCCCCCGCTCGCCCCCCATCAGACCAGCACTTCCCCCACTAGGGTGACAGCAGTGAGCTCTGGGATGGGCAGGCGACGCCTTCTGCATCCTCCATGGTTCCCGTGTGTCTCCTCCTCCATTCCACAGGGCATAGGGCACGCACGCCGACAGTACTACCCCCCGCACGGGAGGAGGTCAGGCACCTACTGGGCTGTTGGGTCCTCTCCTCCTGTGTCTCAGTGTGGGCAGCAGCAGCAGCGGCGGCGAAGGAGTCCGATCCTCCTGTGTGTCTCTTTCACCAAAGCGCCGGGCATTCTATTTAGCCAATCGGGAAACAGGTCTCACTGATCTGCCTCCTGATTGGTGGGGAGGCACTGTGGTGTAAAAATAGTGAAAATTAATTTGCTATGGTCACACAACAACAGGGTGGGATCAGGGCGCACTCTCTGCGCCTGGGTCCACCTTTTTTTGAAGCCTATTAGAGCCTCAGGCACACCCCCTCCCACACTACCATAGGAGTCCATGCGTCCAGCGTCCTGAAAGGGTTTGGGCGCATGGATAGGAAGGCGGCGGCAGGGATTGAGGGGGGGTGGCGGGGCCCGTGCGTCCACAATGCACGGGCTGCCCCTGGTCCCCATGTTCTTGATTTTGGTTTCATATTGAAAAAGACTGCCCTCCTGAACTTTATTCGCTCTCTTGATGTATTTAAAGATTTCAATCCCCCTTTCTCTTCTTTTCTCCAAACTGTACATATTAAATTCCTGAAGAAGCTCTCGATATGTTTTATCTCCCAGACCTTTCACCATCAAGAAAGCATTTGCTGTGCGTTTCTGGAGTCACATATCAATGTTGCACAGGTGCATGCTGGGAGTCAGGAAGCCATAAAAGACACCAAAAAACACATTGATAATGCAACAGAAACACAACATGCTTTTTGCAAAATACCTTTATAAGCGCACTGGTAAGTGGGCGCGGTTAGCAAGGTGTTTTTGGATTTCATTTTGATAATCTGGTAACTTGCCTGTTGTAGCCAATGGTACTACAGTGGTAGCGCCAACCTTCCCCATCCTGTGCTGAGCACTGCCGCCCATTCACAGAACGTCTTGTGTATACTCTGATTCAACGAGGTGGAGAGGCAGGGTGACGGCATCATCAGCTCCACCGCATCTGGAGAACACCTTGTATTCACTGAAGAAAATCTGAGGCTTTCTATTAATGTCGGTACTACAGGGTCCGGAAGATAGCTTCTATCATTGTAGTAGCGATAACTTCTACAGGGGCTGTCAGCTTCCCCAGCAATGGCTCTGGTCTGAGATCTACATACATACACTAAATTAACAAAAGTACTGGGGCACCTGCCTTTAAACACACGTGAACTTTAATGGCATCCCAGTCTTAGTCCATAGGGTTCAATACTGAGTTGGTCCACCCTTTGCAGCTATAACAGCTTTAATTTTTGTGGGAAGGCTGTCCACAAGGTTTAGGAGTGTGTCTATGGGAATGTTTGACCATTTTTTCCAGAAGCCCATTTGTGAGGCCAGGCACTGATGTTGGACGAGAAGGCCTGACTCACAATCTCGGCTTTAATTCATCGCAAAGGTGTTCTATCGGTTTGAGGTCAGGAGTGCTGGCCAGTCAAGTTCCTCCACCCCAAACTCGCTCATTCCTGTCTTTATGGACCTTACTTTGTGCACTGGTCCAAATCATTTGGTGGAGGGGGATTATGGTATAGGGTTGTTTTTCTGGGGTTGGGGTTGGACCCTTAGTTCCAGTGAAGAGAACTCTTAAGGAGTCAGTCTACCAAGACATTTTGGACAATTTCATGCTCCCAACTTTGTGGGAACAGTTTGGGGATTCTGGTAAACTCATGTCGCCGTTTCTCCCACTGCTCCCCCTCCGGAACAACCCCATGTTTCCTCCTGGCTTAGAACAACCACACGTTATCTAGTGGTGTCCTGCCCATGGGCTCTCGCAGGTCCGACATTTTCTCGGATCTCACACCTTCCTTTCCTGGTCCTCGATCCAAGCGACCAACGAAGCTCCTTCAGTCAAATTCTTTCGTTATATTCAGCTACGGCATTGGATCACCTCTCTTCACGTCCATGACACTTTCCCATACCAGAAAACCACCTTCGAACATACTTGCCTGCATTCCCCAGGTGCCTCTGGCACCATCTCTATGATATATTCCTCCCTCAACTCTAGCAGCACCTCTGCTTCCCTCTCCTATGTGCTCAAGTGGGAGCGAGACCTATCCCTAATTGAGCTTGCAGATTGGAGCAAGGCCTGGTTTAGCATAGCAAAGTGCTCCTTCAATACTGCTACGCTGGAGGAAGCCTATAGGGTTCTCTTTCAGTGGTATTGGGTCCCGGCTCGCATCGTCAAGTTAAATCCGTCTCATAGTGATAGATGCTTCTGTGGCTGTGGTCAGCGAGGTGATGAAATCCATATTTGGTGGCCCTGTCCCCGCTTGGTTGGATTCTGGTCAAGAGTTTTCTGGCTTCTGTTCACCCTTTTCCACGTACCCATCCGCTAGGACGCCAAACTAGCATTACTCCATTGTCAGATCCCGGGCCTCTTTTCCTATCAGCATAAATTGGCCACCTATTTATTCATAGCTGCTAAACTTACAATAGCGCGGGCCTGGAAGAAAACGGTTATTTAGTTCGCAGAGGTGAAGAGTACCTTGACGACCCTCGTGATCCACGAAAAAAAGGCAAGTATCCTAAATGACACTTATGCTAAATTCCTTAAATTGTGGACTCCATAGTGGTCTTACACCCTTCCCTTCCCATCCCTGCGCCCAACCAGCCTAGGCCTCCCAAACTAATCCTCCTCAACCCCCAGCCTGGGGGAACTCCCCTCCCTTTCCTCTGCTCCCCCGTCTTTCACTGTTCTTCTTTCCCTCTATCTGCCTCCTACTTTATTTAACAACACCCCCCCCCCTTTTTTTTTTTTTTACTCATTTATTTATTTTTATTTTAGTTACCTTAGCTCCCTTTGCTTACCTTAGCCCCTGAGTCTTATGGCTCATGGCTCAGGCACAGGGGCGGACTGACCATTGAGCCACTCAGGCACTGCCCGAGGGCCCTGGGCCACTAGGGGGCCCCATCAGGGTTGCCAGCCTCAGTAAAACCAGGGATAGTATGTATAAAACTGTGTTTTTTTACATCTGTCTGTGTATGCTGTGTGTACATGTATGTGTATACTGTGTGATTGTATACTGTGTGTGTGTATACTGTGTGGCCCCATAATCTCTGATTGCCTGGGGGCCCCATAATCTCCTATTGCCCGGGGGCCCCATGAGTTATCAGTCCGCCCCTGCTCAGGCATTATACGTTGGTCCCCGATCTGGGTCAGTGAATCATGGTTTGTTAATAGTCTGTACTTTAGGACACACCTTTTTCTGTGTTTTCATGCAAAGTCTGCATTGTGTCTAATGTTCATTACCCCATGCATGGGAATTCTATATCTGTTCTTTCTATATACAATATGCTAATAAAAATCATTGTACCAAACATTCCCATAGACACACTCCTGACCCTTGTGGACAGCCTTCCCAGAAGAGTTGAAGCTGTTATAGCTGCAAAGGGTGAGCCAACTCAATATTGAAATATTAAAGTTTACGTGTGTGTAAAGGCAGGTCTCCCAATACTTTTGGTAATATAGTGTATATTGTGCTAAGCTGGACCAATCTAACTATGCAGTAAAAATCAGGCATGGAGTTCAGCTTTAACCACTTCAGCCTGAGCCTCTTTTTTGACACTTGTTGTTTACAAGTTAAAATCGTTTTTTAATAAATAAATTAATAAAATGGCGGTCGTTGCAATACTTTCTGTCACCCCGTATTTGCCAGCGGTCTTACAAGCACACTTTTTTTGGAAAAAATAAACTTTTTTGAATTAAAATACAAGACAACAGAAACATTAGCCAATTTTTTTTATATTGTGAAAGATAATGTTATGTCGAGTAAATTGATAGCCAACATGTCACGCTTCAAAATTGCGCCCGCTTGTGGAATGGCGACAAACTTTTACCCCTAAAAACTCTCATTAGGCGATGTTTAAAAATTTCTACAGGTTTTGAGTGACAGAGGAGTCTAGGGCGAGAATTATTTATTTTGCTCTAACGATCACGGCGATACCTCACATGTGTGGTTTGAACACCGTTTTCATATGCGGGCGCTACTCACGTATGCGTTCGCTTCTACGCGCGAGCTCGTTGGGACGGGGCGCTTTAAAACATTTTTTTTTGTTTACTTATTTATTTTACTTTTTATTTTGACACTGTCTTTTTCACAAAAAACAAAAATTGGGTCACTTTTATTCCTATTACAAGAAATGTAAACATCCCTTGTAATAAAAAAAAGCATGACAGGACCTCTTAAATGTGAGATCTGGAGTCAAAAAGACCTCAGATCTCATATTTACAATAAAATGCAATAAAATAAAAAATAAAAAATGTCACTTGATAAAAAAAAAAAAAAAAAAATCTCCTTTAACCACAGGGCACTTACACCCCCTTCCTGCCCAGGCCATTTTTCAGCGCTGTCACAGCTTGAATGACAATTGCGTGGTCATGCTACACTGTAACCATGTGAAATTTTTATCATTTTCTTCACACAAATAAAGCTTTCTTTGGTGGAATTTAATCACTGCTGGGATTTTTCTTTTTTTTCCTAAAGAAAAAAAGTTTTTCTTAGTTTCTGTCAGTAAATTTTGTAAGTAATTTTTCTTCCTCTCTGATGTGCGCTGATGAGGCGGCACTGATGGGCACTAATAGGCTGCACTGATGGGCACTGATGAGATGGCACTGATGAGGCGGCACTTATGGGCACTGATTAGGTAGCACTGATGAGGAGGCACTAATATTCTGCACTTATGGGCACCGACAGGTGGCACTGATATGTGGCACTGATAGGCGGCACTGATGGGCTCGGATAGGCGGCACTGATGGGCTTTACCGATGGGCATCGATTGGCATCACTGATAGGTGGCACTGAAAGCCAACACAGACTGGCATCTCTAATGGGCAGTGATTTCTGGCTGTGGTGGGCACTGATTGTTGGCACTGGTGGGCATTGACTGCTGGCACTGGTTGCTGGCACTGGCGGGCAATGGTTGCTGGCACTGGTGGCGCTCTAATGTAATCAGGGCACTGATCAACAGTGCCCAGATTACATCTCTCACTGTCTCCTGCGAGGAGATGCCGCTGATCAGCTCTCCTCGCCACGCACTCTGTCAGTGTGAGGCGAGGAGCGCCGATTATCGGCACTTCCTTGTTTACATGTGACTGGCTGTGATTGGACACAGCCGATCACATGAATAAAGAGCCAAGTCAGCAGCTCTTTACAGAGCGACCGCCGCGCTGCGCGCCTCCCAGAACTAGAGCCGCACCGTCCAGCTGTCATTTGACAGTGGGCAGGCGGCAAGTGGCTATGGGCGGAAGTGACGTTTGACGACGTCGCTTACGCCCTCCCATGCTATGGAGCCAAGCGGGCGCCATCTTCCCCTCAGTCAGCAGCGAGACATCCATGGGAAAGGACGCGATCGTCTCCGCCGCTAACGGCCGGTCCGGTAAGAGGCAGAGACGACCGGAGCGCAGTGGGAGGGGGGTGCTCACCTCTCCCGCCACAGATAAAAGTGATCTCCTGGTGAATCCACCACGGAGACCACTTTTCTCTTAAAGAGAAACACAGCTAGCTGCTGCCATAACCCCGGTATTTAGTGTCAAAGTACTGACGTACGGGTACGTTGTTTGGCGTGAAGTGGTTAAAGAGGTTGTAAACCTCCAACCCCCCCCCAAAAAAAAAACCTGCAATACAAAGGTATGATGAGCTAGTATGCATCGTACCTTAGAACAATGCCCTGGATCGGCACCGGCACACCACTCACACGTAGAGTTGCCACCTCATCCCTTTAAACCCGAATACCTTTGAATTACACAGGTTCTGAGGCTAATTAAATGCAGATAAGGCACCAAGTGAGTTTAATTACCACCTTAATCAGCCACAGAACCTGTGTAATTAATATGTGTTCGGGTTTAAAGGGATGAGGTGGCAACCATACTCACACGGCCGACATGTTTCCCAGAGTTACTTCCGGGTTTGCGGGCTCCGGTGCTGTGATTGCCTAGAGCTGTGATTGCGTCACTCCCACGCATGCCGCCAATCACGGCACGGGCCCTAAAGAAACGGCTTAGCGGGCTGTTCCTTAGGTGCGCAGGCGCCAATGATGTCGGCGGCAGTGTATATGGTAAATATCTCCTAAATGTTGCATGTTTAGGAGATATTTACAGTATTTATAGGCATACCTCCCAACATTTTGAGATAGGAATGAGGGACACCTACTAGCAAATGTATGTAGACATAGGACACGCCCCCTGCCACACCCCCTTAAAGGAGAACTAACCAAAGAAAAAGTTAATGTAATCCACAAGGGACTTTTAATTACCACTACTATTCATTTATTTTGGCTTCTAAAATTTACAAATGCAGAAATGTATAATTTGGATGAAAGGTTTAGCACTGGGAAACACTTTTTGAAAGATAAAAAGTGCATTTTATTTACAACTATGTAGATCAGACCAAAATGAGGGACAAATGAGGAGGAATGAGGGACATTGCTCCAAATCAGGGACAGTTGAGAACTATGCCTATAGGTAAGCCTTATTATAGTCTTACCAATAGGTACAACTTCCCCATGGAGGTTTACAACCTCTTTAAATAATTCTGACTGATCACTCTGGCCCCTCAGCCCTAAACACCTGTCTATTTTCTTCTCTCTGCCCCCTATACAGGAAACACTCTCCCACTTCCGCCCTAAGGCTCTTGCATTTTCCACTGTGTGCGTTCCACGACTGCGCAGCCGCTTCCTGGTTGCCATAGTGACGCCCTGCAGCGTGATTGGATACTCTTCCAGCTGACAGTGACTGTGTGGAGGCAAATCTACCACTAGAGGGCGAACGTGTGACGTGTAAGAGGAGGAGACGCGTCCTCAGTAGAAGCGCGGTTGACGTTCTGTGGTGAACCAGGGAAGAAAGGTGAGGGGGGGAGGGGGAGGTGATTACCTCAGGAGACTTCCTGGGCTGGGATTGGTCTTCGTCCTGGAGGAAGAGGTAATCAGGTCTTCTTATGAGGAGATGGAGAGTCCTGTTGTGGGGTCAGAAATCAGTATGGCGCCGTGACTGGCTTCTTGTTGATGTCTGAATGGTTTCCTAATGTCAGATGTCTGACCCTCCCCCTTCTCTTCCTTCCTCTTCCATCCTCACCCGCCCTCCCTTTTCCTTCTATTATATATTTGGTTACCCTTTCTTTTTTCTTTCCTTCCCCTCCCCCTCACTTCCTTCCCTTTTACTTCTTTATTTCATCTCCCTCTCTTCCTTCCTTCCTTCCTTCCTTCCTTCCTTCCTTCCTTCCTTCCTTCCTTCCTTCCTTCCTTCCTTCCTTCCTTCCTTCCTTCCTTCCTTCCTTCCTTCCTTCCTTCCTTCCTTCCTTCCTTCCCTCCTTCCTTCCTTCCGTCCCTCCTCCCCCCTTCATTTTTCTCCCCCCCCTCCTTCCTTTTCCTTCTTCCCTAAAGTCCTCCACCTTCATTTTTCTTCCTTCACTTCCCATCCCTCTCCTCTCCTCTCTTTCCTTCCTCTCCCTTTTCTCTCCCATCCTTCCTCGCTCCCTTTCTTCTTCCTTCCTCTTAACCCTCCCGTCCTTCTTTTCTTCCTTTTTGCCTACTTTTCTTCCTCTTTGTTTTTCCTTCCTTCCTTCCTTCCTTCCTTCCTTCCTTCCTTCCTTCCTTCCTTCCTTCCCTCCTCCTCCCTTCATTTCCCCCCCCTTCCTTTTCCTTCTTCCCTAAAGTCCTCCACCTTAATTTTTCTTCCTTCATTTCTCTCCTCTCCTCTCCTCTCTTTCCCTCCTCTCTTTCCTTCCTCTCCTCTCTTTCCTTCCTCTCCCTTTTCTCTCCCTTCTTTCCTTACTATCTCCCATCCTTCCTCTCTCCCTTTTCTTCTTCCTTCCTCTCTCCCTTTCTTCTTCCTTCCTCTCTCCCTTTCTTCTTCCTTCCTCTCTCCCTTTCTTCTTCCTTCCTCTCTCCCTTTCTTCCTTCCTCTCTCCCTTTCTTCTTCCTTCCTCTCTCCCTTTCTTCTTCCTTCCTCTCTCCCTTTCTTCTTCCTTCCTCTCTCCCTTTTCTTCTTCCTTCCTCTCTCCCTTTTCTTCTTCCTTCCTCTCTCCCTTTTCTTCTTCCTTCCTCTCTCCCTTTTCTTCTTCCTTCCTCTCTCCCTTTTCTTCTTCCTTCCTCTCTCCCTTTTCTTCTTCCTTCCTCTCTCCCTTTTCTTCTTCCTTCCTCTCTCCCTTTTCTTCTTCCTTCCTCTCTCCCTTTTCTTCTTCCTTCCTCTCTCCCTTTTCTTCTTCCTTCCTCTCTCCCTTTTCTTCTTCCTTCCTCTCTCCCTTTTCTTCTTCCTTCCTCTCTCCCTTTTCTTCTTCCTTCCTCTCTCCCTTTTCTTCTTCCTTCCTCTCTCCCTTTTCTTCTTCCTTCCTCTCTCCCTTTCTTCTTCCTTCCTCTTAACCCTCCCGTCCTTCTTTTCTTCCTTTTTGCCTACTTTTCTTCCTCTTTGTTCTTCCTTCCTTCTCTCTCTTTCCCTTTCTTATTTCCTGTCTCATTCTCTTCCTTTCTCCTTCTGCTCTTCCTCACTTTGCCCCCCCCTTTCTTCATTTCCTTCTTTCCTTTCTCTCTCTCTTCTCCTGTTTATCACCATATACAGTCCTGTCTCTCTTTCCCCGTGCTCCCTTCTGAAAAGGGATTCCCCAGATTACACACTTATGTGCTTCCCGTATATGTTGGGGATTTGTTTGGAATGTTCATTTAATGTTAAATCGTTTTTTTTTAATGACCTTTCAATGTCAGTTTTTACTAACTGATCTTAAAGCAACCATTCATTTAAATGCTATGAGGCAGGTTTTGGACACGCAGCGTTCAGACGTAGTACCAGGTGAATAGTGGGCGTGATCAGAGAGTTAAGACTTGTCAATAGATGTCTCGGAGACCAGAGAAAGGTCCTTGTGTTGGATTATAATGCCGTGTACACACGACCGGACTTTTCGACAGCAAAGGTCCGACGGAACGATTCCGTCGGACAATTCGATCGTGTGTGGGCTTCATCGGACCTTGTCTGTCGAAAAATCTGACAGACATTAGAAATAGAACATGTTTCAAATCTTTCCGACGGACTCGAGTCCTATCAGAAAAATCTGTTTGTCCGTATGCTAGTCTAATGGACCAAAAGCGACGCAAGGGCAGCTATTGGCTACTGGCTATGAACTTCCTTATTCTAGTCCGGTCATACGTCTTCACGTTCGAATCAGTCGGACTTTGGTGTGATCGTATGTAGGCAAGTCTGTTTAGTTGGAACTCCGTCGAAAAGTCCTTTGGAGTTCAGTCTGTGGAATAGTCTGCTCGTGTGTACGCGGCATAACTGTCTAATCTGAAATCTGTGTGTGTGTGTCAGTAAGTAGTACTTCAAGTCTTTCACCTGGTAGATGGAGAATCATCCAAGGATTCATCAAATGTAGTGAGTTCCACTTTTTTGAAGTAGGAGAAAGACCGTTGGAAGAATCCTTAGCTATGTCCAGGAGGGGGTGAAAGGCGAAGTTGAGGTCCCCCCATCAGCAGTACAACTTCTCCAAATTCTAGCAATTGTGGAGTTAGGTTATGCAGGAAAGGCAGTTGGTCTAAATTAGGGAAGTAGACCTTTAGCTCAGGAAACTACGCTATGGCAGATTCCCCCTTTCACAAAAATAAAGCAGCCTTGATTGTCTTGTTTCAAGCCTAAAAGTGTATTAACTCCTTTTAGATTTAGATTTTTTTAGATCCACTTACTGTGGAGAAATCTTTCTTTGTAAGTTTCCAAACAAAGTGTTACGTACCTAAAGGGTGAGCCCGAATTGCAGAGCATCCTCCGACTCGAGGGCCCCTGGTAGTGGTGACAGGGGTGCAGGAGTGCGGAGTGGTATGAGTGCCTGGCAGGATCAACAGCAGAAGGATCAGATGGCCGGCAGGGCTGATGGGATGGATCAGTAGACAGGAACTGCAGACTGGACAACTCAGCAGACAGGCCCAGCAGACTGGATGGATCAGGCAGACAGGCTCAGCAGACTGGATGGGAGTCCAGGATCGTCAGACAGGCCGGGTCGATAAGCATGCTGGCAGCAGAGGTGCAAAATGAGCAGGCAGAGGGATCGTCAAACAAGCCAAGGATCAGGTACAGGAATAGTCTCAAAGCAAGCCGGGTCAAAACAGGAGCAGATATCAGGTTTTCAGGGAACACATACACAGAGCTGCAGAGCAAACAGCAATGATGCAAGTCCCAGACAGGTTTAAATAACCCGCCAGACACTAACGAGTGCATGTGCGCGTGCGCATAGACGCCCGCAATCGTGCACCGATGGGTCTAATCTGCCTGTTACTGGCAGGATCTTCGTGACACAAAGTGAGTTTCTTGTGGAAACACTATTAGTATGTGTGACTTTTTCAAATCTGACAGTAGCCTAGAATGTTTTTCCAGAACATTCAGGCCTCTGACATTTAGAGACGCGAATTTGCTTGGACCATAATTTGTTATAAGTTTGAGGTTCCCTCAAGAGAGACGCAGTAATGTGGTTCAGTGGAAATGGGAGATAGGGGTTGGCAAGAGGGGTACTTAGGGGTAACTGGATGAGAAAGGTGTTGATGAAAGATGTGATCCTATCTGTGTGGTGAAAGGAGAGGAGTTTACCTGTGCAGGTGTTAAGGGAAGGGTCAAAATGCACACAATTTTTTTTTCAATTGCTTCCCCTACCTTTCTCCTCTACCCCCCTCTTTACTTACTTCTTTTTTCTTTCTTCTCTTCCAGATATATATATATTTTTTTCATGTTGTATGTAGCGCTGCTTTTTGTTGGAGGTAAGAACGTTACTCTGTACGGTCACCGCTGAACAGATTACCTTACTAAGCATGGATACAGAGCGGAGTTACACAACTGAGCGAATACTAAACCTCACTCTGGAAATCATCTACCTTCTAACCGGAGAGGTGAGGAGGATTCTGGGAGGTCACATGACATCACTTATATCTCTATTAACAAAACACAGACCTGACCAGAGAGGTGAGGAGGATTCTGGGAGGTCACATAACCTCACTTTTATCTCTAATAATAAAACTGACCTGACGGAGAGGTGAGGAGGGTTCTGGGAGGTCACTTGACATGGCTCTTCTCTCTATTAAAGCACAGACCTGACCGGAGAGGTGAGGAGGATTATGGGAGGTCACATGACCTCACCCTTATCTCTATTTAAATGGTTGTAAACCCTTACAGACCACTTTGTGCTACAGGTAAGCCTATAATAAGGCTTACCTGTAGCTACTCAGGATATCTCCTAAACCTGCACGGCTTAGAGGATATCCCCTGTATTTGCAAGTGCTGACGTCATCGCCACATGCGCACTGACACAAACTGAAGCAACGGCCCAGTGAGTGTGCCGTTACTGCGCGCATGCGCAGGAGTGACGTCATTGCGGCTCCGGCCAATCACAGCGCCAGAGCCGCAATACCCGGAAGTAACCCCTGGGAGTGATGTCGCCGGCCGATGCTGTGTACGGGCACCACAGCGAGGGCTTCGATCTCAGGTGAGTATTACATAATGAGCTAGTATGCTAGGCATACTAGCTCATTATGCCTTTGTCTTGCATTTGTTAGTTTTTTTTCTTTAAAATGGGTTTACAAACACTTTAATAAAACGGACCAGAGAGGTGAGGAGGATTCTGGGAGGTCACATGACATCACTCTTATCTCTATTAATAAAACACAGAGCTGACCAGAGAGGTGAGGAGGATTCTGGGAGGTCACATGACATCACACTTCTCTCTATTAATAAAACACTGACCTGACCGGAGAGGTGAGGAGGATTCTGGGAGGTCACATGACATCCCTCTTTTCTTTATCAACAAAAGACAGACCTGACCGGTGAGGAGGATTCCTGGAGGTCACATGACATCACTCTTATCTCTACTTAAGGAGAAGTACACTCATCCATTCCCCATCCCTGACTTTTTATATGTCAATGTTTTTATTTGTTTTCAAGATTATACAAAGATATACATACAACCAAAGAACTTTGGTAGCATATTTACATTACAAGGGGGGAAGGGAAAGGGCTGATGCACTTAGTAAAACAATCACAGAATCAATTGTAATTAGAGTAGATCACACAGAGAGAAGAATAGGTTTTACAGTATATGTTATGAAAAGACATTAACATAGTATTTACTATCCATCCAAGGTTTCCACATTTTGTTGAATAATGCACATTTGGAAATCATGTGGGAATACATTTTTTGTATGAAAATTGTATGCTGGTTAAATCTACAACTTCTGAAGGGTTGGTGCCAGATTATTAGTCCAATGCCTAGCTATAACAGTTTTTGCTGCCACTAAAATGTAATGCAACAGTTCTTAGACTACGATGGAAGCCATCTATGCCCAGGTGCAGGATTACGAGAGCAGGGTTGGGGTTGGTTAAAACCCTTGTTTCTGAGAGGATGGAGAATATTTTCTTCCAGAAGCTAGTGAGGTTTCTGCATGACCAAAAGGTGTGAATGAGATTACCCACTTGTTCACATCCCCTCCAACAGAGAAGAGAATGGGACTTGGAAAATTTTGGAATGGAGTTGGGTACCATCTGGTTAGCAGCTTTTGTGATTGTTCCCAGTGGGCTACACAATGTGTTAATGTATAGTTACAACGAATAGCTCTAATCCTTTGGGTCTCAGGGAAAGATGTGTGGAGATCTTCTCATTTAAGCATAGGGAGTGTTTTAGAGAAGATCAATTTATGTTGTAAAGAGTTGTAAAATAGGGATATGCCCTTTTGAGTAGGGTGTAGAGAGCAAAGGAATTTCCAGATCTTACTAGATATCTGCAGGCTGGGAGGAGCGTGTTTGGATAGAAAACTAGATACTCTCATGTATGAGTAGTAGGCAGATTTGGGGTGATCATACTCTGCTTGTAGGGATTCAAAAGATTTCAGCTGGTTACTTTGGTATAGGTAATCTATCCAGTGGATACCCGCTTCATCCCATTGCTGAAGAGCTATACAGGGGATAAGGAGTTCCAATGATCTTAGTGGGAGGCGGATGTGGTGTTGGAGATGGTCTTGAACTGATTGGGAAATTAGCTTTCTCCATGCTAGCATCAAAGCCTGAGTAGGTAGGGGGAAGGATTTCATGTTTAGAGGGTTCCAGGAATCTGCTAGTAAGATATGGTACAGTTTGTTGGTGCTTGTAAGTGTAGTTTCAGTATCTGACCATAATATCTCTTGTGAATTCTGGAACCAGTGGCGTAGGGGTGCGAGTTGTGAAGCATAAAGGTAATCATTTATGTTTGGTAATCCAAATCTGCCTATTTGTCTGTGTTTGATAAGGTGGGGGCACGAGCATCTAGCTCGTTTGCCTTTCCAGATGAAGGTTTTTAGTATTGATTTCAGTGATGCAAGATAATGTAAGGGTATTGGGATCAGGAGTGTGCAAAAAATATACAAAATTTTGGGCAGGACTTGCATTTTAAATGCCGCCAGTCTTCCAGACCAGGACATCTCAATTTTAAAAAGTCGCTGGGTGTCTCCGTGTACTGTTTGGATTTAAGGTTTAAGGCATCTGCCAGTTTAGAGGTGTAGGAGGTTAAGGTGATTCCCAAATATAGGATACTATTGTCAGTCCAGGAGAATGGCAGTTGTGATGAGAGATGTTTCCCGAGATTCTATATGGACTCCTAGATCTAAAATTGGATTTAGAAAAATGTACTTTTATAGTATGAGATGTTGATAAATGTTTGAAGGATCTGGTGGGCAGAAGGGAGTGATATGAGAGGTTTGGTAAGTATTAGGATTACGTCGTCGGCAAATAAGTTACTTTATAGGGTCTATGGTTGAATGTGAATCCAGAAATAAGGGGCTGGGAGCAGATAGATTCTGCCAAGGGTTCAATCATGAGATTGAATATTGATGGGGATAGGGGGCATCCTTGGCAAGTGCCGTCAATTATTGGGAAGGATTTAGAAAGTACACCAGACGTAAAAACATGTGCAGATGGGGTAAAGTAGAGAGCTAGAATTGCAGACAAAATAGGGCCCTTAAAACCGAACTTGGTTAGCACTGCGGACATGTAAGCCCAATGGACCCGGTTAAACACCTTCTCCACATCGATAGACAGAAACAGAGAAGGCGCTCGGTTCATCTCTGTATGGTAGATAAGGTTGCTCAAGCGTATGGTAGCATCGGTTGCCTGTCTCCCCCTGATGAACACTAGTTGGTCTGGTTTGATTAGGGCGGGTAAGATGTTTAGAAGTCTGGTGGCTTATGCCGCGTATACACGACCGGACTTTACGGCATACTTGGTCCGGCGAACCGGAGTCTGTCGGACAATTCGATCGCGTGTGGGCTCCATCGGACTTTTTTCCCCCAAAAGTTTGACGGACCTAGAAATGAAACATGTTTCAAATCTTTTTGATGGACTCGAGTCCGGTCAAAAAGTCCGCTCGTCTGTATGCTAGTCTGACAGACAAAAAACGACGCTAGGGCAGCTATTGGCTACTGGCTATGAACTTCCTTGTTTTAGTCCAGTCGTACGTCATCACGTACGAATCTGTCAGACTTTGGATGATCGTGTGTAGGCAAGTCCGTTCATTCGGAAAGTCCGTCGTAAAGTCCGCAGGACAAAGTATGCCGTAAAGTCCGGTTGTGTGTACGCGGCATAAGAGTTTTGCAAACACTTTTATGTCTGAATTTAGAATGTAGATTGGTCGGAAATTTGCAGACATATTTGGAGTTTTCCCTGGCTCCGGGAGGGTCACTACGTGTGCTTTTAGCCATTCCGAAGGAAGGGAAGCAGTCTCAGAGGCTTTAGCGAAAACTGGCTATAGGAAGGGAGCGAGGATATCTTTAAAGGTTTTAAGGTATTCATTGGTTAGGCCGTTAGGGCCTGGTGATTTGCCCAGGGGTAGGGTGTAAATGGTGTTCTTTATTCCTAATTCTGTTAGCGGGGCATTGAGAGCTTCTAAGTGGGAGTCACTCAGGGTCGGGAGGGGAAGGTGTGCAAGAAATGTTTGAATGTCATTATCTAGTGGCTGTGGCGTGTTAGGATCGCATTTCAAGTTGTAGAGTGATTCGTAGTAATCAACGAATGCGTCCACCACTGCTTGAGGATTTATAATCTTTTCATTAGTGTGTGGATGAAAGATGTATGGAATCCTAGTTTTGGTTCTCTGGGAGTTCAATCTGTTTGCTAGGAACCTTCTAGCTCTATTGTTAAGGGCCTAATAGTTCATTTTTCAGCGATACAAGTATTTGTCGTGCTGTTCACATAGTAGCCTTCTCAAGTTGTTACATAATTGTAGTAGTTTAGCTGCTGTAGTAATAGATGGGGATGTTTTGTTTGAAGCGTCTAAACAATGAATTTCAGATAATAGAGCATCTAATTTGGTGGTGTAGAGTTTTTTTAGCTCTGGAGCCAATTTGGATCAATAGACCTCTCACAAAGGCTTTGTGAGCATTCCACACTGTGAACGGGTTGGTGTCCGGAAGGCTATTGTGTAAAAAGAACTCGTCGAGTTGATCGTCAATGGTTTTTTTGGAATTCAGGGTTTTGAATTATAGAATTGTTGCAACGCCACGGGTACATAGGTGAACAGGATTCGACCTCCACCAGAGATATACATATGGTCACATGGTCCGACCACAGGATATTGGATATGGTGGAGGAGGCTACCTTTTGTAGAAGTAACTTGTTGACCAGAAACATATTGATGCGGGTAAATGAATTGTGTTGCGGGGGAAAATATGTTAAATCATGTTCATTTGCATGTTGGCAGCACCACACATCATGTATGTCCTCAGTATGAATAAAACTCCCCAGGGATGGTGAGTGGGATTTCGATCGTGAGGAAGCATCCATGATAGGGTCTGCTACAAGATTGAAATCCCTGCACACAACAAGATAACCCTGACGTACCTTGGAGATTATGGTAAATAGCTTATACAGGAATTTTAATTGATGTGAATTTGGGGCGTATATGTTAGTCAAAGTATACATACAAATATTAATGTTGCATATGAGTATGATTTATCTACCCTCCGGTTCTTGTGGGAGCAGTGAGGTGTGGAATCTTTGTGGAAGTGGGTATCCTGTATAGCAATGATATCAGTTTTGTTGGAAGTTCCTTCCATAGAGAGTGGCGCTTCGCTGGATGTTTAGGCCTCCGACATTTAGGGACATGAGCTTAAGTCCCATTTGCATGTATCGAGGTGATATGTATAGCATTGTTGTAGATGTCTTGAAGAAGGATGAAGGTAATCTTGGGTGGTAAAGTGGGAGTGTCAGGAGGTGTCGATGTATTCCGTGTCCGGATGAAAGTTAAATGCAGTCTAAGTCATACAGCCAAGATGATGTCAGGGAGTAGAATACAAAGGTCATATCACAAATGGAGTCAGGTCCCCTGGTTGTAACTGGAATGAATTGGGCAGGGAAAACGGATGAAATTCTTGTAGTATTAGCACAGGTTTGCAACGAAAAACAGAAAACGTAACTTGCCCAAACCAAACGTTGAAAAAGAACAAGTAAAAAGAAAAGGTCCATGTAGAACCAAGAGTGCAGTGTCCACTGCAAATTTTTGTTGGGTATTCGGTACGGTGGAAAGTATTCCATTTAGCTTCAGGATTCCTTTCTGGAACCGGGCGAGGACGTAGAGATGTCATCTCTAGGTGTTTTGTTGAGGCTTCGAAGATTTCATGGACACTACTTGCCAGCCAGATTGAATGTGCTTAGACCCTTGACGTGAGGCATTAGTGGAAGTAGATTGTATTTCAAGAATAATTTCCCATTGTTTGAGAAGCTTAAGACCCTCATCTGATGAAGTAATGAGGTGTGATTTTCCTTGGGGGGTCACACTCAGCTTGGCTGGATACTTCCATTTGTAGATAAGCTTGTTGTTTCACAGAGCTTTAGTGATAGAATCTAAGTTGCGTTGAAGTTGCAGAGTGTATTGGGAAAAATCTGGTAGAACCTGGATATTATCGGCTTGTGCTGGAATCTGATCATTATGGTGGAACGCTTTTAAGATTTTTTTTTCTTTTGCTTGGAAAAAATGGATCCGATTTAGGACATCATGAGGTACTTCTGCAGGGAGGAAGGAATGCGGTGGATCCTGTCGATGGTAAGATCCTCCTGACGTTAGATTGGGTACCGCTGCCTTAAATAGGTCCCGCACAAAGTGAGGTAGTTGATGGGTCTGTACTGTTTCAGGTATACCTCTGATTTTTAAGTTATTACGTTATGACCTATCTTCAAGGTCAGCCACTTTGGCCTTCAGGAACATCAGGTCATCTTGCTGTGATGTACGTGAGTCAACCAGGGCGTTGAATGAGGAGGTCACTTCACACATTTTGTCTTCCACTTGGTTCACTCTCCCTCCTAACTCACATGCTTCAATTTGGCATTGGTTCAGAGAGAATAGAATATCCGATTGAATAGATGTGCGGGATACTAGCATCTCTTTTAAACTGGGGTCAGAAACAGGCTGTCCTGATGTGGGAAAGGATGCAAACGGGTCAAGTTGTGCAACATTGGACTGTGCTTTGGATTGTATGTTGCTCACCTCCATCAGTGGGTCATCCTCAGCTGAATCTCATCTGGGCTTTGATTTGGTTGGGCTCTGGGTAGATGGTGTGGAGCTGCCAGATTGCAAGGAGTCTCCTGCAGAGCCCATTGTGTCTGTGTGTTGCCGTTGTAGGGCCAGGGCCGCCGATTAAGGTCCGGGATCTGCATCTGCAGTCATGACTCAGCCGCCATTTTGTTGAGGACCAGCTCTCATAGATGGGAAGAGGCTGGAGAGTTTTTGAATATTCATGTCCTGTCAGTGCCTCCGCATCTCTGAAGGTAGAGCGGGTGTTCAGAATGGGTTGAGAGATGCCTAGAGATCGGCGTATATGTGGTAGAGCCCGGGAACAGACAGGAGCTGAGAAGTTATGCAGCCATCTTACCAGGCTGTTGCCATGCCCCCCCCCCCCCAACCTTTACTGGCCCACCTTTCCCAGATATATACCTACCTCATTCTGATAGCCAGTGTACTGGTCATACCTGCTTATTAGATACCTGTAGATCCTTATGAAGTCATCTAACAAGGCTGAAAATACTCACCACACAGAGTGGTGAAAGACACTGTAGTAGGAATGTATTATTAATGTTTACTTTAGTTTGGGTGGTGTTTATAATCCAAGTATTTTTTTGCTTTAAATATAGAACTATATAGCTTTTAAACTTTCTGATGGCTTGGTCACATCCAGTTTGATGAAGACTCGAATTTCAGTTATAGAGCCCCCATCTCACTCTATAAGTAAGGACAACAAGAAGATTCGAGAATTCACAAGGGAGATCATTGAGCTGCTGGCTGTAGAGGTAAGTGGTGCTTGGAATTAAGGGACATTATAATTGAAGGGATAGGTCTTGGTGGTGACTGTATTGTTGTGTGTGTGTCAGGTTCCTGTAAGGTGTCAGGATGGTACTGTGTGTTTTTCTGTGGAGGAGTGGGAGAATTTAGAAGGACACAAGAGTTTGTGTGAAGATGTCATGATGGAGAATCGGCCGCCCCTCACATCACCAGGTAAGAGGAGACTTTCATTTCTTGTAAAAGAGAGAAGAGTATGGAGTATCCACCTAGATACACACATCCTCTCATATAAAGACATAGAAACAATGTAGTCAGTCTGTGTGTCTGTTTCCTACAGATGGATCCAGTAACAGAAATACCCCAGAGAGATGTCCCCGTCCTCTGTATTCCCGGGATTGCACACAGGAAGATCAGGAGATCCCTCAGGAGGATCAGGTAAATAGAGTTCAAAACTGAATACTACCTTTGTGATCATTACAAAAACAACATTGCTTATATCCAATGTCAGTCACTGATATAATTCAACAGTTAAAGTTTTTTCTTAATTTTTTTTCTCGGTTATGTAGGAAGAAAACTGTATTCTTTCTGTAACAAAAGCTAGAGAGGAAGCAGAAGAGACACATGTAAGAGGTGATGGGCCACATATGGAGAAAGAAACTCCTCCAAAGAAAAGCACAGGTGAGTAATAAACACTAAATGAAGAGAAGAGTCCCAGATTCTCCTTGTTCAGTCGCTACAACAATCTCTTCTTCTCCCCCCTCCTCTGTCAGTAGACAGTAATGGGGAGACAGTATGTGCCCCGTGGGGGAGTCAGGAGCCATCAGCCTCTATTAGACTCCGGCTCTTCTCCTCACATCATGTCATTGTGTGTTATCAGCCAAGAGACGTGACCAGTCTACCCCCACACACACTCTCTGGAGTCTCTCATACATTTCAGTACATGGGGCTTCACTCTCATCTTTATTCATAGAACCTGAAGACACCAGAGACACTCAGAGATACATTGGATCTGAGGATGAAGAAACCGACTTGATGATTAAAGAGGAGAAAACGTATTCAGAGATCAGTGCAGGTGAGTAATAAACACTAAATCCAGAGAAGAGTGCCAGATTCTCCTTGTTTAGTCACTACAACAATCTCTTCTGCTCCCCCCTCCTCTGTCAGTAGACAGTAATGGGAAAACTGTATGGGGGGAGATTTACTAAAAATGGTGCACACAGAATCTGGTGCAGCTCTGCATAGTAACCAATGAGCTTCTAACTTCAGCTTGTTCAATTAAAGCGGTATGGAAGTCTTGTTTGTTTTTTTCCAAAATAACAAACATGTCATACTTTGACTGCTCTGTACAATGGTTTTGCACAAAGCAGCCTAGACGCTCCTCTTCTCAGGTCCCACGCCGGTGCTCCTGGTCCCTCCCTCCTGCCAGGTGCCCCCACGCCAAGCATCTTGCTATGGGGGGCAACCAAGCAGGCACACTCCTGAGCCGCAGCTCTATGTCTATCCACACAAGGAGCCATGGTTCGGCTCCGCCCCCTCTGTCTTATGATTGGCTTTGGCTGTCATTCACAGCCAGTGAGCTAATCAGGAGTGTGAGCCCCTGGAGAGCCAAGGCTCTCGTGGACATCACGGAATTGAGAGATTGAGAGGGGGCTTAGGCAAGTATGGGGGGGGGGGGAGGGTGCAAATGTGTCTATATCATATAACATACATAAACATGTATACACAACCAAAAGATATCCACAATCACATATGATAAATGTCTCTATAGGAAAACTGTAAAAAAGAGATAATTTCAGTTTCTCTGTGCAAAAATATACTGTGTAAATCTGCAGGTCGTGATACTAAAACAGTCTAACTCTAGCTGTGAGTCGGAGAAACAAGGAAGCTGACATGTCAGCTGAGCGCCCAGAGTGCAGCTTATACAGGTACAGATCAGCAGATTTTTTTTACATTACACAGGCACAGGGACACATGTTGTTATGATACAGAGGGGATAAGAAGATTTTATTACAGTGGGTTAGCAACCACTTTAATAGATATCTTCATTAAATTCCACCGTGCTTACTCGTTTACTCTTAACAATGTGCCACCCCCACCGTTTAAGATGTACCCTTACCTTAATACGGTAGTTCATACTCCTTTAAGATTTATCCCTAATTTTATATATCGATCATTACCGGATTAATTGTCAGCATGCCCCACACTCCTCGCTCTGCATATAGCGATCTCCAGCTCTATAGCTCAATATGATCATGCAAAATAATAAGGGTATGCGATAGTGCTTTATTGTTTTAAAAAACTTTTACCTAATAAGCATGTGCCTAATGAACACTCACATTGACATCATAGAACATACTGTATGTATAGTAGCCAGGTTAGTTACTTGCTGCCAGTCTTGCAGTACTAGCAATAAGAACAACTCGTTCGTGGCTCGTACACTGTCCTGCGCCTCTAGTAATCCTTTCTGCCTCTAGTAATCCTTTCTGCGTCAGCCTCTCAGGTCCCTCCTACGTGTTTCGTCACACCTCGTGACTTCCTCAGGGAGATATCAGAAGGTTTTTTACCTACATGCGTAAAATGCATGTAGGTAAAAAAACCTTGTTCCTTTACAACCACTTTAAGCTTGGACACTAAAACCTAGCAGCTGATTAGTTACTATGCACAGCTGCACCAGATTCTGTGTGCACTGGATTTAGTAAATCTCCCCCTATGTGCACAGTGGGGGAAATCAGAAGCCATCAGCCTCTATTAGACTCCGGCTCTCCTCATCACATCATGTCATTGTGTGTTACCAGCCAAGAGACGTGACCAGTCTCCCCACACACACTCTCTGGGGTCTCTCATACATGTCAGTACAGGGGGCTTCAATCTCATCTTTATTCACAGACACCGGAGAGACTCGATATGTTGTATCTGAGGACAAAAGAAACCACCTGACGATTAAAGAGGAGGAAACTTCTCCAGAGAATAGCACAGGTGAATAATATAACTATTATTATTATTATATAGCGCCAACAGTTTATACATTGCTTTACAACATGACGGCAGACAGTACAGTTACAGTACAATTCAATACAAGAGGAATCAGAGGGCCCTGCTCATTAGAGTTTACTATCTAAGAGGGAGGGTCAAGAGATACAAAAGGTAATAGCTGTGGGGGATGAGCTGATGGAGAAAATAAATGTACAGTTGTTAGGTGGAGGCAGCATATGCTTCTCTGAAGAGAAAAGTTTTCAGGGATCGTCTAAAACTGTACTGAGTAGGAGATAACTCAGACAGATTGGGGTAGGGAGTTCCACAGGATATGAGAGGCTCGGGAGAAGTCCTGGAGGTGAGAATGGGAGGAGGTGACGAGGGAACTAGATAGTAGGAGCTCTTGGGAGGAACAAAGAGAACAATTAGGTTGGTATTTTGAGACCAGGTTGGTGATGTAGCTGGGGGCTGAGTTGTAGATGGCTTTGTATGTTGGTTGTTAGTATTTTGAATTAAATGTGTTGGGTGAGCGGGAGCCAGTGGAAGGATTGGCCGAGAGGGGTGACAGACACTGAACGGTTGGTAAGGTGGATCACCCTGGCAGCAGCGTTCATGGTGGACTGAATAGGGGATAGCCTATGTATCGGTAAGCCAATGAGAGGGAAGTGGTAGTAGTCGAGGTGAGAGATGACCAGGGAGTGAATTAGAAGCTTTGTGGTGCCATTGGTTAGAATGGGACGTATTTTGGAGATGTTGTGGAGGTTGAGGCAGCAAGCTTTGGACAGTGATTGAATGTGGGGCTGAAAGGATAGTTCAGAGTCCAGGATTACATCTAGCATTCTGGCATGCAGGGATTGGTGGATGATTGTGCCATCGCTCTTGATAGGGAAGTCAGGGGAAGGGGCACATGGGGGAGGAAATATTATGAGCTCAGTTTTGGATAGATTGAGTTTGAGGAAGTAGTGTGACATCCAGACTGATATGTCTGTTAGTAAATTGGTGATGCATGAGGAGACTGATGGAGTGAGATGTGAGATGTGATAGCCAAACATAAAGTAGAACATAATTGTGAAGTGGAAGGAAAATGATAAATGGTTTTCAAATTTTTTTACAAATAAATATGTAAAAAGTGTGGCGTGCATTTGTATTCAGCCCCCCTAAGTCAATACTTTGTAGAACCACCTCTCTCTGCAATTACACCTGCAAGTCTTTTTGGGGATGTCTCTACCAGCTTTGCACATCTAGAGAGTGAAATTTTTGTCCATTCTTCTTTGCAAAATACCTCAAGCTCTGTCAGATTGGATGGAGAACGTCTGCGAACAGCAATTTTCAAGTCTTGCCACAGATTCTCAACTAGATTTAGGTCTTGACTTTGTTTGGGCCATTCTAACACATGAATATGCTTTGGTCTAAACCATTCCATTGTAGCTCTGGCTATATGTTTAGGGTCATTGTACTGCTGGAAGGTGAACCTCCACACCAGTCTGAAGTCTTTTGCAGACTCTAACAGGTTTTCTTCTAAGATTGCCCTGTATTTGGCTCCATCCATCTTCCCATCAACTCTGACCAGCTTCTCTGCCCCTGCTGAAGACAAGTATCTCCACAACATCATGCTGCCAACACCATGTTTCACGGTGGGGATGTGGTGTGTTCAGGGTGATGTGCAGTGTTCATTTTCTACCACGCATAAAATTTAGCTTTTTCACCAAAAAGTTCAATTTTGGTCTCATCTAAACAGAGCACCTTCTTCCAAATGTTTGCTGTGTCCCCCACATGGCTTCTCGCAAACTGCAAACGAAACTTCTTATGGCTTTCTTTCAACAATGGCTTTCTTCTTGCCACTCTTCCATAAAGGCCAGATTTGTGGAGTGCACAACTAATAGTTGTCCTGTGGCCAGATTCTCCCACCTGAGATGTGGATCTCTGCAGCTCCTCCATGTTACCATGGGCCTCTTGGCTGCTTCTCTGAGTAATGCTCTCCTTGCCCAGCGTGTCAGTTTAGGTGGACGGCCATGTATTGGTAGGTTTGCAGTTGTGCCATACTCTTTCCATTTTCAGATGATGGATTAAACACTGCTCCGTGAGATGTTCAAAGGTTGGGGATATTTTTTTCTTATAACTTAATAATAATATTATACAGGATTTATATAGGGCCAACAGTTTGCGCATCACTTTAAAATGTAGGGAGACACTACACCAACAGTACAATTCAAAACAAGAGGGTTAGACGAGCCCTGCTCCTGCGAGCTTACAATCTAAGAGGGAAGGGCTGGTGAAACAAAAGATAGTGACTGTGAGGGAAGAACTGATGAGGGGAGTAGAAGATTTGGTTGTTAGCTGGAGACAAGATAGGCCACCCTGAAGAGATGAGTTTTCAGGGATCACCTAAAAATGGTCAGAGTAGGAGATAGCCAAACAGAATGGGGTAGTAAGTTCCAGAGGATAGTAGAGGCTCTGGAGAAGTCCTGGAGACGAGCATGGGAGGAGAAGACAAGGGAGCTAGAGAGCATAAGGTCTTGGGAGGATATTTGAAGATGAGATTGGATGTGAATGGCTTTGTATGTTATTAGTGTTTTGAATTTTATTAGTTGGGCAATGGGAAGCCAGTGGAGGGATTGGCAGAGAGGAGTGGCGGACACTGAGCGGGGTTGGTAAGGTGGATGAGTCTGGCAGTGGCATTCATTATAGACTGAAGAGGATATGGCTTGGGCTAGACTGCTTTAAACTTCTCCACAACTTTATCCCTGACCTGTCTGCTGTGTTCTTTGGCCTTTGTGATGCTGTTTGTTCACTAAGGTTCTCTAACAAACCAAAGGGGGCCGAATAAAAATGCACGCCACACTTTTCAGATATTTATATCATTTTCCTTCCACCTCACAAATATGTGTCACTCTGTGTTGGTCTATCACATAAAATCCCCAAAAAATACATTTACGTTTTTGATTGTAACATGACAAAAATGTGGAAAATTTCAAGGGATTGTAGTTGAAAGTTGTATTGCATGGAAAAAATGTGTTAGTCAGCATGATGAACTGCAGTAAATAAAGTCTCACTTGTTCTACTTACTGCTGGTAGAATTAAAGGTTCTAAAAGTACAAGTTGCTTCTTGGTGATTTGATCCAAGTCTCTGCTAGGTTGCAGGCCTACTAGCAAATCACCCTCTCCCTCCTCAAAAAACAGCCTAAGCACTTATGCAGAAGAAATTGTAAACAGAATGAGTGATACTACTAGGGTGTTACAACAGTGATCTATTGTTCTTGAAAGAAAGCAGCCTTATCTTTTAATTACTGAGGGCTGTGAATATGGGCACACATTACACACACACTCAAACCATATCTGTTTATCAAATGATAGGTCATTGTTCTGACTCTGCAATAATCCTTTTTGGCAGGGTTAGATTTAAGCTGGCCATAGATAGATTGAATCTCGGCTGGTTCAGCAGGGATCCATCTATGGGCAGTCTGGTTGTACAGAAGTCGATCCAGTGATAAACTTCAGTACAACCAGCCTGTAGTAGTACTCATCAGTCATCTTCCTGGACAGCACATGAGAGAAGAATAGCAGCAAATTAGCGAGGGAGAACCTTTCTACTGAAAGGCTGGCCTGGAGACAAAACCTAACTTTTTGACCATCTTGTGTATCTGGTGAGGAGAGATGCCAGTAGGAGACCAAAGCTGAGGCGGAGTGTGCTTAGACATTAGTTGGAGTATCATTTTTCTGTGACCAGGTAACACTCAAATCTCACTTTGTCTCCTTTCTCCTCTTTTCATGGTCAGCTCCTGCTCTACCTCCTTTCCCCTTCCCTCCCCCAGCTATAATCACAGCTCCCTTCCTATAATCACACCCAACACATACGTAAGTCATGCACGCAATATGTAAATGCTATTCAAACCAAACATGTGAGGTATCACCGTGAACATCAGAGCAAGAGCAATAATTCTAGCACTAGACCTCCTCTGTAACTCTAAACAGGTAACTTAGAAAGGTGTTTAAAGTATCGCCTATGGAGAAGTACCGTAGTTTGTCGCCATTCCACAAGCGTGCGCAATTTTAAACCATGACATGTTACGTATCTATTTACTATGTGTGACATCATCTTTCACAGTATACAAAAATAATTTAGGTAACTATTGCGTTTTGCTTTTTTTTCACTTCATTAAAGTGTATTTTTTTTCTAAAAACAATTGTGTTTGCAAAACCGCTGCGCACATACTGTGTGACATAAAAAATTGCAACGATTACCATTTTATTCCCTAGGGACTTTGCTAAAGAAAAAAAAATGTATAATGTTTGGGCTTGTAAACAAAAAGTGCTAGAAAAAGCCTGGTTGGCAAGTGGCTATGGGGCCAAGTCTCACTGTAAATCAAAACCAAAGTAGTGCAGGGATCTTTTCCAAAATCGCACCATTCTAAGTCACATTGATTAAAACAGGCACCATTGAAAACAATGAGATTTTCCTTGTCATACATTGAATGTTATATGCGACCCAAGTTGCATCAGAAGTTGCACTAGTGTGAACTAGGACTTCATGATGTCACTACTATGCTTCTTGCTGTTTTCCTTGCTGGAGAGGGAACTGTACCTGCAGTGGAAGCATCTCTCTGCTTTTGCTCAATTCAGTGGATTTGTGCTTTCACCACCTCTTTTGCTGCTTATTCATAATTACCCCATCAGTTATCTGATCACCAGTGATCAGTGGTACAGCTCTGACACAAGGAAGTGAAGCTCTGCTCCTCTACTAAGATGGTCACCCCCACGCAAAGACAAAGTACAGAACAAGACATGCTAAGGCAGTAATGGGAAAAAGACTAGCTGCAGGAAGACCACAGACAATATTGGTGACTAGTGCTTTTTGCTCCTGCTTGTGTTTTTTTGATGCAGCTTTCACAGTTCAGGTTCTTTTTAAAGATGTTGTTATTTTCTTTGACCCGCTGGGTCTAGTCTCACTTTCTTATGTGCTCTCCTGGAAGATGACTGGAAAGAATCTGTTCACTGAAAATTTGTATAGCTTTATATTAAGATGAAAAAAATGTGGATGGAGCTTGTAGGTTTCCAACGAATGCTGTGCACTCCTTGAGGCCCGTGTTAGAAGGTGTGAGGCAGAATAGCACTTTCTTACAGACATCTCAGTTACTTTTAGACAATATTCCTTAAAGTTTTTAAAGTGATACTACACACACTGTTTAATTTACATTGTCCCTTCTATTTCTGTATGTGAATGATGACACTGTAACTATTTGAATAAAATAAAACATCTAAGTACCTTTTTCCTAATCAATATACAGCTGTTGCATGACCCAGCTCTTTCCCAGCCTGTCTGCAGGGAAACATAAGCAGGCGGAGCTTCTAGCCCTCCGCTACTGGTCACATTTTTTTTGAAAAGTTTTATTTATTACTTTTTAACATAATAGGTACATACAAGACCCATTGGGCCACACACAAAAAGAAACTATATTTCTTCAGCATTGACTCTCTCCTCTTTCCTCCAGCCCTTTGCTCGGTGAAAAAACCAAGATAATAATGATTAGGCCACCTTTTCACAATAACAGTCAATGATAGATTTAAGATATGTCAGAAAGTTACATACACGTTAAAACCCACTGCAGGTACATTCTATTAGGTGCCACTCAATCCGACACCGTAGTTTCACTATTCGTCCAACTGCCCCACACTTTATCAAAATTTTGTGGTATGCCCCTGCTAATGTATGTAGCTTTGTATAAAGGTGCAGCCCTATTTACCACACCCTTCCACGCTGATACAGATGGAGGATTGGGCTTTTTCCATGATAACACTATCCTGGTCACATTTTTAAAATAAAGAACAGCCTTTGGAATACAGAGTAAAAATAATTAGTTAATATCCATAAACTGTTTTAAATTGTCATACAAATATATATTTGAAATTAAATCTTTATTATTTTGTGGAAATAACATGGTGTGGGTGGATTTCTGCCAGTCACAATCTGTGTCACGCCCCTCCAGCCTGTGTCTTAGAATAACAGGGAGGTGAAGCCTCCATCAGTCTACATTTAATCCACACACACACACACACGTTGTGTTTAGCTGTTTAGTGGACATGAAGGAGGAGGGAGGGAGTGGCCTGTCATTTATCACTGTGTATACACCTACATGTGTGACTCTATAGTCACATGGGCTGCTCCGATGTGATAGGGAGGAAATGCTTAGCAAAGAAACTCACTGAAAAACTGAGCATGTACAGAGCTGCCAACGCTGCTCTGCTAAATCCCTAGCTGAATTTGGTATATGAACAGAAGGGGGAGATGAAGAGCAGCAGGATCAACCAGGTTTTTTGCAGAATACAGAAAACGAATCTCATAGTGACTGAGTGAGTATGAAAAGCATATAATACACCATTTATTGATAGTTTTTTTTTTTTTTATGATGTGAGTTTAGTGACACTTTAACCATTATTATTTCCCTTCCATTTCATTCAGATGAACCATATTTAAGGAATAACACAGAGAATCATTCTATTATTTATCCAGATTGTGAACTAGAAGATGAGGATGACATCATATCTGATTCCACAAAAGAAAGCTCCATTATCCCTAATCTCCATCCAGCACCTTACAGTGCAGATCTGTCATCTGGTCCCTTTTCACACGGGGGGTGGTTTTCTGATGATTTTCAACCCGTTGCAATGCATGAAGATCATGGATGTTCGAAGGGCATACCATGTCCAGATTGTGGAAAATGTTTTAGTGAAAGATCGAAACTTGCTACACACCAGAGGTCTCACACGGGAGAGAAGCCATTTTCCTGTATGGACTGCGGAAAGTCCTTTAAGCAGAGTGCCCACCTGGTTTCACATCAAAGAACTCACACGCGAGTGCACCCCTTTTCGTGTTCAGAATGTGGGAAATGCTTCTCCCAAAAATCAAACCTTATTAGACACGAAAAAGTCCACACAGGGGAGAAGTCCTTTTCATGTTCGGAATGTGGGAAGCGCTTTTCGGAGAAGTCAAACCTCCTTAGGCATGAGAAGATCCACACAGGGGAGAAGCCCTATTCATGCTCAGAGTGCGGGAGGTGTTTCTCTCTGAGAGCCAATCTTATTGCGCACGCAAGAACTCACACAGGGGAAAAGCCATTTGCATGTTTTGAATGTGGAAAATGTTTTTCCAGGAAGTCGGTTCTTACAATACACGAAAAGGCTCACAAGGGGAGTAGCCATATTCATGCACGGTTTGCAGGAAATGTATTTCAAAAAGACTTCTTCTTACCAGGCATACAAGGCTTCACACTGGAGAGAAGTCGTTTTCCCACCCTGTGATGGACTCCTTGCTCAAAAAAACAAATCTCACCCGGAACACTCAGAGTAAAAAATTATTTATTGCTCAGGCTGTGGACAGTTTTTATATAAACTCTCACGTCTCCCTCCCTGCAGAGGACAAGGAGGTTCCTGTATCACCATCTGGCCAGCAAATTAATCTTTGTCCACAAAGGGTCTTTCTAGTTGGACTCAGTCAAGCTGTCTTTTGAAAGATGGACAACCGCTAGTCACCTAAAGTGGTTGTCAACCTCAGACAAAGCATATCTCTCTATAGTGTCTACTTGTCTCAATTAAAAGCACTAAGTGTCATTTTTGTTTGCTGTATCCTTCCTCTGCTATCACTTCTGACAAGTTTTCCTGACACCAAGAGATAAAAGGTGACAGGGGAGGGAGCTCCAGCAGAGTGACAGCCTCAGCGCTGTTCCTGTGAGCTGTGTGAAGGGGGGGGGGGGTGTCTCTTGCTTCCAGTCAGTTATCAAAACTCTCCTCACTGAGCTCTGCAGAGTGTAACTTCGGTTATCCGTCCCCCCCCTTTTTTTTTTTTTTTTATTCTCAGACAAGCGTTATAAATTCAGCACTTTGAAGGAATGTAGAGAAGGCTGCAGATAAACAGGTACAACTTATATAGGAGGATTTGTTTCATCTCCGTGTATCACCTAAAGCCAGCGACTTCACTGGGTATATGGAAGGGTTTACAACCACTTCAAACAGAGCAGTATTCAATCAATGTGCTACCCAGGAGCAGTCTATTAAGTATAAGTATATTTTAATATCTCATGCTGCCAGAGTGAAACACGTTCAGTTTCAGTGTTGCATAAAAAATACAAAATGCATTCCTGGTGTGTAATTCTTGGATGTTGATGAGTCTTTTACTGAGTTTTTCTTCGCAACCTGGGCAGGCCCTGATGATATACACTATATTACCAAAAGTATTGTGACACCTGCCTTTACACACACATGAACTGTAATGGCATCCCACTCTTAGACTGTAGGGTCCAATATTGCGTTGACCTACCCTTTGCAGCTATAACAGCTTCAACTCTTCTGGGAAGGCTGTACACAAGGTTTAGTGTGACTATTCTTCCAGAAGCACATTTGTTAGGACAGGCACTGATGTGGATTAGAAGGCCTGGCTCGCAGTCTCCGCTCTAATTCATCCCAAAAGTGTTCTATTGGGTTGAGATCAGGACTCTGTACAGGCCAGTCAAGTTCCTCCACCCTAAACTCGCTCATCCATGTCTTTATGGACCTTGCTTTGTGCACTGGTCCAAATCATTTGGTGGAGGGGGGGATTATGGTGTGGGGCTGTTTTTCAGGGGTTGGGCTTGGCCCCTTAGTCCCAGTGAAGGGAACTCTTAAGGCGTCAGCATACCAAGTACTTTTGAACAATTTCATGCTCCCAACTTTGTGGGAACAGTTTGGGGATGGCCCCTTCCTGTTCCAACATGACTGCACACCAGTGCACAAAGCAAGGTCCATAAAGACATGAATGATCGAGTCTGGGGTGGAAGAACTTGACTGGCCTGCCTCAACCCGATAGAACACCTTTGGGATGAATTAGAGCGTAGACTGCGAGCCAGGTCTTCTCATCCACATCAGTGCCTGATCTCTCAAATGTACCTCTTAAAGAATGGTCAAACATTCCCATAGACACACTCCTAAACCTTACGGACAGCCTTCCCAGAAGAGTTGAAGCTGTTATAGCTGCAAAGGGTGGACCAACTTAATATTGAACCCTACGGACTAAGACTGGGATGTCAATAAAGTTTATGTATGTGTAAAGGCAGGCGTCCCAGTACTTTTGGCAATAAAGTGTATCTCCTGCTCATGGATATTGGAGTCCCTTAGGCTGGGTTCCCACTCTTGCGAATTGGATGCGGGTTCACCGTATCAAATTCGCAATATCAGGAGATTTTGACCGGCTGTCTATGGAGCTGGTTCGCATATCTCCGCTGCGGCTCTGGTGCGAATTTGTACAGGAGCCCGTGCATCTTTTAGTCTGTTTCAGGTCCAAATTCAGCCAAAAAATGCGGGCTGAAATCGGACCTGAAATGGTGAACGGGGACGCACCGGAACCCTGCTGCGAGCCTCAAGCGAAGATAGTGTGAACCCAGCCTAAATCTCAGCACCTAGCTACATATATAAGATGCCAGGACTGTATACTGTACTGCACATGTACCACAGTCAATGTACTGAATTAAAAAAAAGAAAAAATTCTAGCAGGTAACTAAAAGGGTTACCTCAACCACTTTCTGCTTGCCCATAGCACATTTACTGTGGACGAGCAGGCTGGATCACGTACATGTATGTCGCTAGCTGATGGTGGACACAGCAGATTGTGCCCACTTTGAGCGGCTGGGGGTATCGTGTGATCACAATGTAAACACAACTGTTATGAATGGGTTTCATTCATAACAGCTGTGCTTAGTATTGTGATGCTAATTGGCCTACAGCTATATTACGGTGCCTGGGCCAGTGACAGCACCCTGTACCATGTGATAGCTGTGGACCAATCACAGCACACAATAATAACAACTGTTATGATTGTAACACATTCATGACCGCTCAAAACATCACTGTAACAGCAACCGAAGTGTAAAAAAAAAAAAAATCCTGATCCCCTTCTCCCCAGAGTAGTACAGTGTTACTATGGTGACATTGAACTACTCTGATGATAGTACAGTATGTAAAAAATATATAAATAGTAAAAAAAGAAAAAAAAAATGATAAAAAATTTGAATAAAAATATTAAAGAGAAGGGTAAGGCCTCAGTTACAGATTAGTAGAAAACTAGTGCAAGTACCATCATCCCGAAATTATATAATAAAGGGGATACAGGGGTGGAGACGTGACGGCAGTTGCTGCTACTGTCTATTCACGAGTGCATCCCCAAAATTGGAAGTTGGGACTATCACGGTACTCGATAATAATATACAGTTGCAAGAATTTAAAAAAATGTGTAAATTTTTAATAATTGAAATACAAAAATACAAACATAATATATACAATCATAAAATCAAGAATATATACCACACTGAATACAGCGAGTGGGGCCCGCAAATTTTTGTACGGGGGATGTATGCAAGACTTTTGTCTCGACCGGTTTCGTGGTCGGAACCGCTTCTTCAGGAGGAACAAGTCTATAAGGTAATTAGGACAACTTTATTACATGAACACATTAAACATATGCAGCAAACATAAGTAGTCACAGAGGTAGTCACAAACCATAATACAGAAGAGGTAAAATTGAGGACAAGCTCAGGCAGGATCAGTGGGACAGCAGGACCCAACACAATTCCACCCGCGGCGGACACGGGGGATTGTGAACAGACTCTGGTTTAGTAAGGAATAAATAAGAAGAATATGAGGATTGAAGTGATGACAATGTCATGTGGGGAGGTATAGTGCAGGGGAGTGCACACCCAATGGAGGGAAGGTGAACCCGAGGGGGAGGAGGGGAGGGGAAAAGAAAGGGGGGAAGGGCAAAAGGAACGGGGGGGAGGAGTAATGGGGACCAGAAGGAAAGGAAGGGGAGGAGAGGAAGGGGAAGAGGGAGGAGGGAAAGGGGAAGAGAGGAACGGGGGAGGGGGAGGGAGGACCAATGGGGGGAAAGAAGGGGAGGAGGGAAAGCAAAGGAGGGGAGCCAGGGAAGGGAGGGGGGGGGAGACCAGGGAAGAGGAATGTGATGTGAAGGAAGGGAGGGGAAAAGGGGGAAGGGACAGGGGAGAGGTGAGGGGTAAAGAAGAAGGGGGGGAAAGAGGAATTGCAGAGGAACACCAAGTATAGAAGTGCTGGGAGTTGTGAATTATATGGAGAATTAAGGAAATAGCCAGCTGGCACTCACCGGATATTAAGTGAGCCAAAATTATACGCATGAGCTGTATATAATACAGGGTGCTGTAGGTGGGCAGCATCAATGGATAGCATAGGAGGAAATCAGTGTTCGATGATTGAACCTCAGAGTTTTAAGGTTATAATGATGCTGGGCACCATAAAATATGGCCACTTCAGCTAAAAAGTAAAAAAAATATAAAACACAATAAAACAATGTGACCAGTATGGATGGATCACAGCCCCAGGGGTCAGAGGTAGAGGGAAGATAATACAGAGCGTACAGGGAGGGAGAGAGAAGAGGAGACAGGAACTTCTGCAAGATTAGCATAAATATAGCATAAATATTAGCATAAATATAAATAAATAAATATGAATAAAAATATTATATTTATTTATTTATTTTTAAACATACTGTCACCAGTCAGTACCCCTGATCACTCCCACACCAGTCATAATGATGGCACTGTACTGCACATGTAAAAAACAAATTGTGAAAAAAAAAAAATATTTAATTTCTTTAATTTTCAAAACATTGTGACAAAAAATTACAACTTCATAAAACTCGCCATGCCTCTTACTAAATACCCCAGACTGTCTACTTTCCATAAAGGGGTTATTTGGGGGATATTTGTACTGTCCTGGCATTTTTGGGCCTCAAGAAATGGGATAGGTCGTCAATACATCAAGATTGATCAATTTTCAAATATATATACCATAGTTTGTAGACACTACAACTTTCACACAAACCAATTAATATACAGTGGGGACAGAAAGTATTCAGACCCCCTTACATTTTTCACTTTTTGTTATATTGCAGCCATTTGCTAAAATCATTTAAGTTCATTTTTGCAGATTTATTAAAAAAGAAAAACTGAAATATCACATGGTCTTAAGTATTCAGACCCTTTGCTCAGTATTTAGTAGAAGCACCCTTTTGATCTAATACAGCCATGAGTCTTTTTGGGAAAGATGCAACAAGTTTTTCACACCTGGATTTGGGGATCCTCTGCCATTCCTCCTTGCAGATCCTCTCCAGTTCTGTCAGGTTGGATGGTAAACATTGGTGGACAGACATTTTTAGGTCTCTCCAGAGATGCTCAATTGGGTTTAAGTCAGGGCTCTGGCTGGGCCATTGAAGAACAGTCACGGAGTTGTTGTGAAGCCACTCCTTCATTATTTTAGCTGTGTGCTTAGGGTCATTGTCTTGTTGGAAGGTAAAACTTCGGCCCAGTCTGAGGTCCTAAGCACTCTGGAGAAGGTTTTTGTCCAGGATATCCCTGTACTTGGCCGCATTCATCTTTCCCTCGATTGCAACCAGTCGTCCTGTCCCTACAGCTGAAAAACACCCCCACAGCATTATTATTATTATTATTATACAGGATTTATATAGCGCCAAGAGTTTACGCAGCGCTTTACAATATAAAAAGGGAGACAATACAGTTCTAATACAATAAAATATAAGAGGATTGAGAGGGCCCTGCTCAGAAAAGCTTACAATCTAATAGGGTGGGGCAGGTGGTACAAAAGGTTGTAACTGTGGGGAATGAGCTGATGGATGTGGTAAAATATTAGAGACGTGATAGGATCGCCTGAAGGTAGCAAGGTTATAGCTGTAAATGGTGGGCCAACCCAACACCGAACCCCACGGACTAAGACACCATTGAAGTTAATGTGCGTGTAAAGGCCGGCGTCCCAATACTTATGGTAACATAGTGTATCTTTACTATTACTCCCAGGAGACTGAGAATTGGTTTGTTTCTTTTGGGGCCATCCGGAAGAGAATGCTGGTATTGTTTATGATTTAGCAAGTAATACAGTCAGCTCAGGGATCTCCAAACTAGCATGATGCTGCCACCACCATGCTTCAATGCTGGGACTGTATTGGACAGGTGATGAGCAGTGCCTGGTTTTCTCCACACATACCGCTTAGAATTAAGGCCAAAAAGTTCTATCTTGGTCTCATCGGACCAAAGAATCTTATTTCTCACCATCTTGGAGTCCTTCAGGTGTTTTTTTAGCAAACTCTATGCGGGCTTTCATGTGTCTTGCATTGAGGAGAGGCTTCCGTCGGGCCACTCTGCCATAAAGCCCCAACTGGTGGAGGGCTGCAGTGATGGTTGACCTTCTACAACTTTCTCACATCTCCCAACTGCATCTCTGGAGCTCAGCCACAGTGATCTTTGGGTTCTTCTTTACCTCTCTCACCAAGGCTCTTCTCCCCCGATAGCTCAGTTTGGCCGGACGGCCAGCTCTAGGAAGGGTTCTGGTCGTCCCAAACATCTTCCATTTAAGGATTATGGAGGCCACTGTGCTCTTAGGAACCTTAAGTGCAGCAGAAATGTTTTTGTGACCTTGGCCAGATCTGTGCCTTGCCACAATTCTGTCTCTGAGCTCTTCAGGCAGTTCCTTTGACCTCATGATTCTCATTTGCTCTGACATGCACTGTGAGCTGTAAGGTCTTATATAGACAGGTGTGTGGCTTTCCTAATCAAGTCCAATCAGTATAATCAAACACAGCTGGACTCAAATGAAGGTGTAGAACCATCTCAAGGATGATCAGAAGAAATGGACAGCACCTGAGTTAAATATATGAGTGTCACAGCAAAGGGTCTGAATACTTAGGACCATGTGATATTTCAGTTTTTCTTTTTTTAAAAATCTGCAAAAATGTCAACAATTCTGTGTTTTTCTGTCAATATGGGGTGCTGTGTGTACATTAATGAGGAAAAAAATGAACTTAAATGATTTTAGCAAATAGCTGCAATATAACAAAGAGTGAAAAATGTAAGGGGGTCTGAATACTTTCTGTTCCCACTGTATACTTATTGGGATTTTTTTTTTTTTTTTTTTTTTTACATGTAGCAGAATACTTTTTGGCCTAAATTTCTGAAGTATTCTTTTATTGGATATGATTTATAACAGAAATTTTTATTTTTTTTTTCAAAATTTGTGGCCTTTTTTTGTTTTAAAAAGGAATAAAAAACGCAGTGGTGATACCACCTAAATGAAAGCTCTATTTGTGTGATAAAAATAAAATTAATTGCATTTGTAGACAGTGTTGCATGGCCACACAATTGTCAGTTGAAGTAGCACAGTGCTGAATAGCAAAAAATGTCCTGGTCATCAAGGGGGGGGGGAAACCTTCCGGAGCTCAAGTGGTTAATTGTACAGTACAGGACACAGGGCCTGTAGTTATTGACCATGGGTTATATTCAGGCCATCTTCAGGTAATTGGACACTGGCAAATAAACCTTTGCCAATGCCACCCCTAGTCATATAATCCTATCTAGTGTATTCTGTGAAACCCCAATTTTTTTCTAGAACCCCAAGGTGATGACTTCTCCTTTTGGGGAACAATTTTCCTTTTTCTCTTCTAAAGATTCACAGTAATTCTTGGTGTTATACCTTGGAAGCAGTACATGGCCACTACTGTGTGTTTGCTTCGGTCACTGGATTCTACATTAGGCAGTCACTTGGCACAAAATGCAATGCAAGTAGTTACCCACAAGTTGCTATACAGGTCCAGGGTCATGGTCCATTCCTATGTTTCCCAGACCCTAAAGACCTCCTCGGGGTATGCTCACCATGACAGGCGAAGCCTGGAGCTCTAACAGATCCATCAATGTGGATAGGTAAGACAGGGCTTCCCTGTAACTTGGTCTGGTTCCTGGCTATTATACATACTAAAATGTGGATACATTGGCAGAGGAAGTGGGAGTCATAAACTTTATTATGTTACTGCCTGTTATTATTATTATCATTATACAGGATTTATATAGCGCCAACAGTTTACGTAGCGCTTTACAACTTGAGGGTAGACAGTACATATACAATACACTTTAATACAGTAGGAATCAGAGGGCCCTGCTCCTTAGAGCTTACAATCTAAGAGGGAAGGTCAAGAGATACAAGAGGTAATAACTGTGGGTGATGTGCTGATTGAGAAAATAAATGTACATTTTCTTTTTGATAAATGTACAGTTGTTGGGTGGGGGCCAGATAGGCTTCTCTGAAGAGATGAGTTTTCAGGGATCGTTAGAAAGTGGATAAAGTAGGAGAAAATCGGACGGATTGAGGTAGAGCATTTCAGAGGATGGGAAAGGCTCTGGAGAAGTCCTGAAGACGAGCATGGGATGAGGTGACAAGGGAGTTTGAGAGCAGGAGGTCTTGGGAAGAGCGAAGAGAACGATCAGGTTGGTATTTTGAGACTAGGTTAGAGATGTAGCTGGGGGCCAGGTTGTGGATGGCTTTGTAAGTTATAATTAGTATCTTGAATTTAATTCGGTGACTGAGTGGCAGCCAATGGAGGGATTGGCAGAGGGGTATAGCAGACGCTGAGTGGTTTGTGAGGTGGATGAGCCTGGCAGCAGCGTTCATGATGGACTGAAGTGGGGATAGCCTATTTAGAGGTAAGCCAATGAGGAGGGAGTTGCAGTAGTCGAGGCAGGAGATGACCAGGGAGTGGATTAGAAGCTTTGTGGTGACATTGGTTAGGAAGGGGCGTATCTTGGAGATGTTGCAGAGATTGAGGAGGCAAATTTTGGATAGTGATAGAATGTGGGGTCGAAAGGTTAGTTCTTATTCTAGTTTTTAAAGTTTTCTGCTCCATAAGTAATTTTAAATTAGACAAGATCTGTCCGTTCTTGTTTTAGTTAAGGTGACTCAGTAGACACACAAGATGCCGATCTACACATTTCCATCTTCTCATTTCAACACTTTCTGCTGTTTGCTTTGGTAGACCAACATTTCCAATTGTAGCACTACCATTTGGGCTCTCTTCTGCACCCTGGGTGTTCAGAAAAGTGCTTGCTTTTATGCAGACCCAGGGCATGGCTTCTGCTGAAGGACTTCTTTAGGCACACCCTTGTCTGCCAACTTTCAAAGGACGATTCAAGTTCCTTTAAACTGTTCCAAAATCCACTTTCCAAATCAACTTTTTAAAGTTGGCCCTCCAGCCCCTATGCTGTTTGGAGTACAGGGTCTACTCTTGGGTGCAGCACAAATCAGAATTTTCCTTCCTCCAGAAAATATTGAATTTTTAGGGTCCCATACTCACACCTTCAGATCCAAAAGGCACCCCTCAGTTCACTTCTACATGAGGGTTCTGGGCCTGACCCTACGTTCACACCTATTTGTTTTTTAGTGTGCTTTGCAGAAACATACTACAGTCCATTTAACATGGTTTCCAATGGATGTAGTTCACATCTGTGTGTTTTGTGGCGCTGAGTTTTTTTGGAAAGGTTCAGGGACTTTTTTTCCGGCAGCAGATTGTGTTTTGCGTGTAATGGAGTCGCACCAAAAATGCAAGTGTTGCGTTTTTGATGCATTTTGTTTATTTTTTTTTCTTTTTAACACAGAGATTGCTTAGGAGGGGGCCAGGAAGCCGGCCGCCCCGACTTTAACAACCGATGAGTCATCAGTTGTCAGTGGGTTCCCTGCTGACAGCTGAATGTAAAAAAAAAAAAAAAAAAATTGCCGGCAAAAAAAATAAAAAAAAATTCAAGAATAAAACAGCGTGGGATCCCTCCCTTTAAACACACTGTACAAAGCTGGTTGCTAAGGAGCAGGCTCGGAATCTTCACCCTTAACAACCGATGATTCATCAGCTGTCTGGGTCTGGTATGGATTTGGAGGGGAACCCCATGGCAAAATTAAAAAAAAATTGCACAAATTGCCCAAAACACCCCCTTCCATGTTGTGAGGGCATGCAGCCTGGTATGGTTCAGGAGTGGGGGAGGCGCTGGCTCGTCCTCTCCCTTTCCTGACAGGCTGCATGCCCAGATATGGGTCTGGTATGGATTCGGGGGGGGGCACACCATTTTGTTTTTCTTTTTCTAATTTTGCTGTGGGGTTCCCCTCCGAATCCATAACAGCAAACAAATACTCCTGCGCAATCATGCAACATCGGGTAATGCGTCTCTCAGGGGATAGTTGCTATGGCCTTGCTGCCTTCCAGGATAGGGGATATCCTAGTAGTCATAGAACAAGAAAGAAAAGGAGGGTGCACCAGCCTTGTGCATTATCCCAAGCAAATGTATTAATAAAAAAACGACTTACAAACATATCGAGTTAAAATGCTTAGCGTAGCCACCTGATTGTGCCAATCAGTCCAGAACCAATAGTCTCCAGATAGCTATGGAAAAGACATCAGGGCTGCTGCTGGTTGACGCGTTTCAAAGTCATACTTTTAAGTAAGCTGTAGAGATCACTGCTGCTAGGCTCTGAAGAAGAAGCTATGACTTCAAAAATGCGTCAGCCAGCAGCAGCCCTGATGTCTTTTCCATAGCTAGCTGGAGACTATCCTTTCTGGACTGATCGCCACGATCAGGTGGCTACGCTAAGCGGTTTATCTCCACATGTTTGTGAGTTGTTTTTTTATTCTGGTTTTATTAATAAATTTGCTTGGGATAATGCACAAGGCTGGTGCGCCCTCTTTTTTTTCTTTCTTGTTCCCCTCCAAATCCATACCAGACCCAAAGAGACCCGCTGACAGCTGATGACTCATTGGTTGTTAAAGCGGAGTTCCACACAAAAATGGAACTTCCGCTTTTCGGAACCTTCCCCCCCTTCGGTGTCACATTTGGCACCTTTCAGGGGGGAGGGGGGTGCAGATACCTGTCTAAGACAGGTATTTGCACCCACTTCCAGCATAGACTCCCATGGGAGTCTATGCCTCTTTCTGTCCCTTCGCGCTGTCTCCTGGGAAACACACAGCTCCCAGGAGATAGCGGGGACCACTTACGATGCGCAGCGCGACTCGCGCATGCGCAGTAGGGAACCAGGAAGTGAAGCCGCAACGCTTCACTTCCTGATTCCCTGACCCAGGATGGCGGCGGCAGCTGCCGAGAACCGAGCGGGTTCTCGGCGTCGCCTGCCGACATCGCTGGACCCCGGGACAGGTAAGTGGCCATTTATTAAAAGTCAGCAGCTGCAGTATTTGTAGCTGTTGGCTTTTAATTTTTTTTTTTCTTTTTGTGGTTTGGGTGGACTCCCTCTTTAAGGACGCAGCTTCCAGGCCCGCTCCCTAGCAACCAGCTATATACAGTGCCTTTAAAGTGAAAAAAAGCCGCAAAATGCATGAAAATTGCATGCAAAAACGCATAAAAAACATGCCTGAAAACTGCATCAACCGCATAGATTTGAACCTAGACTAGTGGAATCCTCCTTTTGAGGCCGTTCCCTTAGCACAGTTTCACTCCATGTCACTTTGCCTCAACATCCTCACCACGTGGAACAAGCAAATCCACTCTCTAGAACAGAGATAGAGAGGTGGAGACCTACCTGCACAATGTGAAAGAGATCAAAGATTACCAGGGATCGGCGCACTTTTTGGGTGGGCAGCAGAAGCAAAAGGTAGCAGGACAGGAGGTTCAGTGGGGGCGGCGTTTACTAGAACTGATCTCCTTTATTTTCCTCCTGCAGCAGCTGAATGCCAGCGGGGGAGGAGAGGAGAAGCCATCTTGCAGCTACAGGAGATCTGTTCTAGTAAGTGCTGCTGTCCAGGTGTGACAAAAAGGCCACATGGGCCTCCTGGAGCATGGGTGAGGTTGGCATTGTGACCCCTGCTGCGCCTCAGGCTATGCCTATGCCCACTACAGTTAAAAGGGGTGCAGTTGTGGGGGGGGGGGGGTAAAAATGTCTCAACCCCCCAAACCTCATATTTAAACAAGCTCTTACTGCCCTGAGCCCCAAAAATACTATTGCAGTGTTCACAGAGTTTAAAAAGCTATTATGCCCAGTTCAGTATGACCTGCAAGAGAATCCAATTTCAGTACAGCACAGAGATCTTCACCCTGTCTTTCAGCCACTGCTGGCATCACTCGAGTTAATACCAGCAGGGATGAGGAGGAGTGCAGTTGATATCACTCCACCTTTTACTGCAGTCGGAATTACAAAGTAGCTATCGGCTGATGTGGCCGCTTGCTCAGGCAGTGGCCGCTTGTTCCTTCCACGGCTGGCCCTGGCTCAGCTGCAACTAAAAAAAGAAACTAGTCCCACTAGTCATAAAGAACTACACAGTGCTTGATGCTGTGGGGACAGTGGGTTGGAAAGCTGTAGACGCTGTCTGCCAGTCTACTGGATGCGATTGACTGGTAAATCATGATCTATGGGTTACTGACCCCCGCTCTAGATTGTCCTATGTGTCTACGCAGCCAGACAAATCTCTCCCTACATGGTGGATCTCCAACTATGTCTTTGAGTCAGGAAAGTCTTTCCCTCCCATGCCCTAGAAAATGGGAACAACAGATGGCAGCCTTACCTGCTGTGGGGAGTTTACAGCTCCCTTACTGTCCAGTATTCTCGTTCTTAGAGTAGAGACACCCCATTAACCCCTCTTCACATTTCAGTCTCCAGCCCCCTTTACATTCCTATCCCTGCCCCCCTTTTATAACCCCCTCCCTCTTTCTTCACATTGCAGTCTCCAGCCCCCCTTCACATTTTCCCTGGTTTCCCCCCTGTCCTAGTAGTGATTTGGGCCTCTTCCCTGTTCTACCTTACATAGGGCGTAGGGCAGGAGGCACAGCATGTCTACAGCTGACATCGGGAGACAGGACAGTTATGGATGGAGAGTTGGAGATTCACAACTTTTCCTGTTAACCAGCTTGTGATTGGTTGCTGGGACCGCTGTGCATTCTAGCAACCAATCAGTTAGCTGGGGCAGCTTCCACCCTCAGTCTAGTGCTATGCTGCCTCCTGACGTCAGCTCTGCGAAGATGAAAGCTCGTAGGGAGCTCTTGAGAGATCACAAGACTTGGGGACCTGGTGTTACACTGATGGGCGAAAAAAAAAAAAAGAAGGGCAACAAGACTAGAGTATTTCTATGGGTGAATCTATGAGTTTGGGGCCCAATCAGTGGCGGCCCGTCCATTAGTGGCACAGAGGCGCCGCCCCCCTAATTCATGTGCCCAGTCCCTAATTGACATGCAAACGCATGCATTCCAAAGGGTTTTTTTCTTTTTTGAAGCGCATGATTAGAGTCTGAGGCTCTAATTGGCTTCAAAAAAGGGGGGCTCGGGGCGCAGAGCACTGCACCCTGAGCCCAGCCAGTTGTGTGACAATAGCAAATTAATATACGCTACTGTCTTCCTGCTTTTTGTCCTGGCCAATTAGGAAGCAGGTCCTGAGACCTGATTGGCCCAGAGGAGAAGCCACTGTATTGGTCGGGCAGGGGAGAGGATGTCCGGGGGAGGTCCGGGAGCACCAGCTGCCACTGGACCAGGGAACCATGTCCGGGGAGAGCCGTGTCCGGGGAGCTGTGACCACAGTGAGTGCAGAGTCGATCATGTTTACATTCATCCTTTGAATTGCCTTCAGAAATGGAGATTAGCAAGGATCAGTGTTTACTGCAGTATAGTAAACAGCAAATTAAATTTGGATGAACAGTTGTGTACCATGCTACCTTATTAAATTTGATTATTAATCAACCCCCCGCTTCTCCCCCACGTCAATGGATGTGCTGTGATATTATCGGAAAGCGGTGTTTAGAAAAGCCCAAATTCGAGATTAAAAGTGGCCTTGCTTTGCCAATAATATAATCCCGCTTAACTTGGTTTGAGTCTTGCAGTCCTGGGCCATACTTGTAGCAGAGTGTACATACTGTATATGTCTGTCTCTGCCTGGAGGGGTTTGTTTGCACCCCCCCCCCCCCCCCAAAAAGAAATGTATAGCACCAGCCGCCCTGGGACACTTTTGGAAGCCAGAAAAATACTCCAGGGTTATAGAAAGAAAAAAAGAATCTTTATTGAAGAAAAGAAAACATAGAACCTATGTTCATCCTGTTAAGACACTAAGCTAAAGCTGAGCTCTCTCTTCCTGCGCAGGGTGGTATAACCAACAGCAGGAAAGGACAATCCACTTCTGCTTAGAACAATATACTTCAGTTTACAGCTTAGTATCCATCCTACTAGGAGCAGGGCTTATACCCAGGGGTCTGCCGTGTCTTCCAAAAAATATAAAATCAGTAATTAAAGAGACGCTGACACTGCCTATTCAGGAAAAAGAGACAATCTTTAAATTACAGTGTTTTTCGCTCCATAGGACGCACCTGACCATAAGATGCACCTAGGTTTAAGAGGAGGAAAACAAGAAAAAAAATATTCTGAACCAAATGGTGTACTAAAATATTTACCAGTGCCCATGAAATGCAGCCTGACCTGTGCCAAAGAAATGCAGACTTACCTAGAGCCAATAAAATGCAGCCTGACCAGTGCCATAAATGCAGACTGATCATTGCCATTAATACAGACTGACAATTGCCGTTAATGCAGCCTGACCATTACCAATAATGCAGCCCGACCATTGCCATTAATGCAGCCTGACCATTGCCAATAATGCAGCCTGACCATTACCAATAATGCAGCCCGACCATTGCCATTAATGCAGCCCGACCATTGCCATCGCTCGGGCTGCTCTGTCTTCTGTCCCAGGGGGTGTCAGGCCCAGCCTGGAGATCGTCCAGGGCTCGCGGGGGCTTGGAATGTCTGTCCTTAGCTCTCTTCCGGTACTAACAAGGCGGCAGCAGTGGGGGGGGGGCAGTTCCCGTGGCGGTGCCTGGTGTATATTCGCTCCATAAGACGCAGAGACATTTTCCCCCATATTTTTTGGGGGGAAAAGTGCGTCTTATGGTCTGAAAAATACGGTAAGCTCCTGGGGGAAAGGATCCTTCCATCCACTTATAGTTGGTAAGGTTGAATAAAGACATTAGTCCATCCATTTCAACCTGTGTAGGTGTATGCGTGTCAATGTTGATAATTATTTCCCATATTCCTGTATGTTATGTTCACTAAGATGCAGGTCCAAGAGTCTTTTAAACCTATCAATACTCCCCGCTGACACCACCAATTGTGGAAGAGAGTTTCACATCCTTATTGCCCTGATAGTGAAAAACCCCTATGCAGCTTAACCACTTGCCACCCGCCCACCGTCAAATGATGCCTGGGCAGTGCGGATCTCGTTCTGGGTGGACGTCATATGACGGCCTCCCAGAACAGGGGCACGCAGCGCAGCGATTGCAGCCGCGCCAAGTTGCTAGGACACAGCGTGACCCCAATCTGTGTAAAGAGCCACTTTAACCATGTGATCAGCTGTGTCCAGTCACAGCTGGTCACATGTAAACATGGAGATGCCAGTAATCGGCGCTCCTTGCCTCACACTGACAGAGTGTGGGGAGAGGAGAGCCGATCAGCGGCATCTCCTCACAGGGGACAGCTAAGTATGTAATCAGGGCACTGATTACAATTAAGTGCCCACCAGTGCCAGCAATGATTGCCCACCACTGCCAGCAATCAGTGCCAACCAGTGCCCACAATTGCCACCAATCTGTGCGCACAAGTGCCAGCAATCAGTGGCCATTAGTGATGCCAGTCAGTGCTGCCCATCAATGCTCATCACTGCTGCCCATCAATGCCACCCATCAGTGCCGCCTATCTGTGCCCACTAGTGCTGCCTATCTGTGCCCACCATTGCTGCCTATCAGTGCTCATCAGTGCCCATAAGTGTGGTATATTCGTGCCTCCTCATCAGTGCCACCTAATCAGTGTCCATAAGTGCCGCCTCATCAGTGCCCATAAGTGCCACCTCATCAGTGCCCATAAGTGCCACCTCATCAGTGCAGCCTATCAGTGCCCATCAGCGTCCATCAGTGAAGGAGAAAAGAAAATGTACTTATTTCCAAAATGTACTGACAGAAACTAGGAAAAACATATATTTTTTCTTTTAGAAAAAATAAAACCCAGGAGTGATTAAATAGCACCAAAAAAAAGCTCTATTTGTGTGAAGAAAATGATAAAAATTTCACGTGGTTATAGTGTAGCATGACCGCGCAATTGTCATTCAAAGTGTGACAGCGATGAAAGCTGAAAAATGGCCTGGGCAGGAAGGGGGTGTAAGTGCCCAGTATTCAGGTGCTTAAAGTGTTTGTTAACCCACTTCTGTTAGATGCTCTCATCCTTTCTGAACCATTATAAGAAGTTTCCCTGTGACTGGGTTCTGTAAAAAAACTGCAGGATTGTACAAGCAGAGACAGGCAGAGAGGGGAGGGGGACACAAGAGACAGATAGCAGGCTGCAGCTGACAGAATCACGCAAACAGACCACGATGTCAGGGCTCAGCAGCCATGATTATCGTGGTCTGTTTGCAGAGGAGAGGGCATAGCTAGGCAGGATCAGCCAGGTATTTCAGGTGATACAAGGGTCCAAATGACACAGCACAAGCACTGTGCTGTATAACAGGCTTTAAGGGAACGGGATTTGTATTTTTTTGAGGGTTAACAAACACTTTAAGGTTAAACCACTTCCAGTCTCATTGTGTGACCCTGTGTCTTCTTACACTTCCTGAGACTGAATAGTTTTCTTCCTACACTGGGATCACCATTGAGGTATTTGTATAGATAGCCTCTCTTCTCCATGGAGAATAAGTTTAGTGCTTGTAGCGGTTCCTCGCAATTGAGGTCCTCCAGTCACCCTATTAATTTTGTTGCCCTTCTTTGCACTTTTTCTAGTTCCAGCACATCTTTCCTGAGGATTGGTGACCAGAACTGGACAGAATACTCCAGATGTGGCCGAACCAGAGTTCTATCCAGTAGCAGGATTACCGTTTTATCTCTGGAGTGAATTCCTTTTTTTATGCATGCCAATATTCTGCTTGCTTTGCTTGACATTGCCTGCTATTGCTCAGTCTGTCCTCCTACTAGGACCCCCAGATCTTTATCCATGCTGTAATCTCCCAGAGGTTCTCCCCCTAGTGAGTAAATTGCATTTATATTTTTAACCCCCAAGTGCATTACTTTACATTTTTCAACATTAAACCTCATTTGCCGTGTAGCTGCCCACATCATTATTTTATATCCTGATGTGAAGTTATTGCCCTGCTTATTTTTGTGTTGTCAACAAAAACTGAGAGTGATCGATTTATGCCGACCTCTATATAATTTATTAATAAATTGAACAGAATTGGTCCCAGGACCAAGCCTTAGGGCAGTGTTTCTCAACTCCAGTCCTCAAGGCGCACCAACAGGTCATGTTTTCAGGCTCTCCATTATTTTGCACAGGTGATTCGATCAGTTTCATTTCCTTGGCAATTACCACAGCCGTTTCATCAGAGGGAAATCCTGAAAACATGACCTGTTGGGGCGCCTTGAGGACTGGAGTTGAGAAACACTGCCTTAGGGTACCCCACTTACCACTCCAGACTAGTATAAGTGCACGTTATTTATCACCACCTATTGGACACGCCCCCGTAACCAGTTTTCTATCCATGAACAAACTTTATGGTCCATGCCTACAGACCTCAGTTTGTAGATGAAGCGTTTGCGGGGAACTGTATTGCTTTTGCAAAATCCAGGTACACCACGTCCACAGGCCTTCCTTTATTTATCTTGGTGGCAGCTCACATAGAATGTCAACAGATTGGTCTGGCAGGAACAACCCTTCGTAAACCCATTTTCATTTGTATGGATGGAGGAACCTGTGTATTGCCAGCTTCAATCTTTTCAAGTTCTGGTAGTAAAAAAAAAAAGGCACACACATAGAATAATAGTAAAAAAAAAAATCTTTATTGAACTGTGACTTGATGCTGTGGACAATTGGTAGGCAGATCAGTATCAACTCAGACCAGGAAGCCCCTCAACCTTTGGTGTTTGACTTTAGATGAAGAGAAGATCCAATCTCCGACACTCTTTCAAGAGTCAAAAGCAAGGCAAACAAAGAATGAAGGAGACTTTTATTTATAAAATTCCAAAGAGCAATAAATCTTTTAACACTGTGCTTATATTATTTGTATTATTTGTTAATAACTTACAGAAAATCTGCGCAGTGTGGAAGTATGAAGTAATAGTTTACCAGAGATAATATCAGCACACAGAATCACTATTATTGATCCTTTCTTCTGAATACGCTAATTTTATGAATGTCAGGCTGACCTCCTTGTTGCAACAATCTGAGTCAGTGACCCAGAGCAAGCATGCAGATAAGCACTTCTGACTCGTCCAGACATCCAGACTTAAATACTTGAGTCAGGTCCATGACTCTGAAAGTGCTGAATGCGGAGGATCAGCATGACAGCCAGAAAACTAGCATTATCCGAAGGAGCTCAGCAATGGCAGCCACCATATGTTTCTTATGGTGGGTTCTGTAAATTACATTTGCATGGGTTGGACAAATTTATGGAAACCAGTACCGTAGGGTAAAAAAACAAAACCATTACCTAATATGCTGTTGGACTTCCTTTGCCATCCAAGGCAGCCTGAATGCTCCTGGGAAATGACAAATAAAAATCTTGGATGGTGAATAATAGAATCTAATACCACTCCTCATGTAAAAATCTGGGTCACGATCCTGCACAATGTCCTTTTGTCTCTTTCGGTCAGTTAACCATGTCGACAGCTCTTATGCTTATCAGACAACGTTTTCCCAGAAGCTATATACTATCATACCCTTTGAGAGTGGGCAGCACAGTGGCTAAGTGGTTAGCGCTTCCGCCTAGCAGAATTAGGGTCGTTAGTTTAAACCCCAACTATGGCACTACCTACCTGGAGTTTGCATGTTCTCCCTGTGCCTGCGTGGGTTTCCTCCAAGTACTCTGGTTTCTTCCCACAATCCACAGACATGCTGACAGGTTAATTGGATCATATCTAAATTGGCCCCAGTATGTGTGTACAGTGCCTTAAAAAAGTATTCATACCCCTTGAAATGTTCCACATTTTTTTCATGTTACAACCAAAAACTTTAATGTAATTTATTGGGATTTTATTTGACAGACCAACACAAAGTGGCACATAATTGTGAAGTGGAAGGAAAATGATAAATGGTTTTCAATTTTTTTTTACAAATAAAAGAGAAAATGAGTCAATACTTTGTAGAACCACCTTTCACTGCAATTACAGCTGCAAATCTTTTTGGTGATGTCTCTACCAGCTTTGCACATCTAGAGAGTAACATTTTTTTTCCAATTCTTCTTTGCAAAATAGCTCAAGCTCTGTCAGATTGGATGGATCTGTGAATGGCAATTTTCTAGTCTTGCCACAGATTCTCAATTGGATTTAGGTCTGGACTTTGACTGGGCCATTCTAACACATGAACATGCTTTGATCTAAACCATTCCATCGTAGCTCTGGCTCTATGTTTAGGTGAACCTCCACCCCAGTCTCAAGTCTTTTGCAGACTCTAACAGGTTTTCTTCTAAGTATTTGGCTCCATCCATCTTCCCAACTCTGACCAGCTTTCCTGTCCCTGCTGAAGAAAAGCATCCCCACAACATGATGCTGCCACCACCATGTTTTACGGTGGGGATGGTATGTTCAGGGTGATGTGCAGTGTTAGTTTTTTGCCACATATAGCATTTTTCTTTTAGGACAATAAGTTCCATTTTTGTTTCATCTGACCAAAGCACTTTCTTCCATGTTTGCTGAGTCCCCACATGGATTCTCGCAAACTGAAAATGGGACTTCTTATGGCTTTCTTTCAACAATTACTTTCTTCTTGCCACTCTTCCATAAAGGCCAGATTTGTGGAGATCACGACTAATAGTTGTCCTGTGGACAGATTCTCCCCCCTGAGCTGTGGATCTCTGCAGCTCCTCCAGAGTTACCATGGACCTCTTGGCTACTTCTCTGATGAATGCTCTCCTTGCCCGGCCTGTCAGTTTAGGTGGACGGCCATGTCTTGGTAGGTTTGCAGTTGTGCCATACTCTCCATTTTCAGATGATGGATTGAACAGTGCTCCGTGAGATGTTCAAAGCTTGGGATATTTTTTTGTAACCTAACCCTACTTTAAACTTCTCCACAACTTTATCCCTGACCTTTCTGGTGTGTTCCTTGGTCTTCACGATGCTATTTGTTTAATAAGACCTCTTTCACACTGGGGCGGTTTTCAGGCACTTTAGCGCTGCTAAGCACCTGGAAACCGCCTCTCATTCATTAAAGTGTGCCTTTTCACACTGGGTCGGTGCGTGTGCGAGACACAAAAAGTCCTGCAAGCAGCATCTTTGGGGTGGGTTTGGAGCGCTGTATACAAAACGTCCCTGCCCATTGGAATGAATGGGCAGCGCTTTCAAAGCATCTTAAAAGCGATTTGAAAGTGACACAAAACTGGGGTTTCTAACCCCCCTAAAACACAAACACGACCCCAGTGTGAAAGGGGTCTAAGGTTCTCTAACAAATCTCTGAGGGCTTCACAGAACACCTGTATTGGATTAAATTACACACAGGTGGACTCTATTTACTAATTAGGTGATTTCTGAAGGCAATTGGTTACACTAGATTTTAGTTAGGCCCCTTTCACTCTGGGGCGGTTTGCAGGCGTTATTGCGCTAAAAATAGCGCCTGCAAACCGCCCCTAAACAGCCTTCGCTGTTTGTTCAGTGTGAAAGCCCGAGGGCTTTCACACTGAAGCGGTGCGCTGGCAGGAGAAGAAAAAATCTCCTGCAAGCCGCATCTTTGGAGCGGTGAAGGAGCGGTGTATTCACCGCTCCTAAACCGCTCCTGCCCACTGAAATCAATGGGACAGCGCGGCTATACCGCGGTAATACCGCGGCTATAGCCGCGCTATACGAGGGGTTTTAACCCTTTTTTGGCCGCCAGCTGAGGGTTAAAACCGCACCGATAGCGGCCGAATACCGCGGTAAAACAGCGCTAAAAATAGCGCTGTTTTACCGCCGACGCCCCCTACCACTACAGTGTGAAAGGGGCCTTAGGGGTATCAGAGTAAAGAGGGTTGAATACAAATGCACGCCACACTTTTCACATATTTATTTGTAAAAAAAAAATTGAAACCATTTAGGACTTTCCTTCCACTTCCCAATTATGTGCCACTTTGTGTTGGTCTATCACATAAAATCCCAATAAAATACATTTACGTTTTTCGTTGTAACGTGACAAAATGTGGAAAATTTCAAGGGGTATGAATACTTTTATAATGCACTGTATGAATGTGAGTTAGGGACCTTAGATTGTAGTCTCCTTGAGGGCAGGGACTGATGTGAATGTGCAATATACAATATATGTGCAAAGTGCTGCATAAATTGACAGCACTATACAAGTACCAAAAATAAATAAATACTGTATCTCGCAACATCGAAAATAAATTGGCAACTTCACAGAGGCACCAAGAATTTGCCCTCTTTGAAACTCAGTAAGCTCTGACATGACTCCACATTACTAGCAGCACACGCAGTGAAGGATGAAAGTGAGGCTTCCCACCTATTAGCTAGGTGTCTCATCACACAGCGGAAGCAAAAGAATGTTACATCACTTCCGCCTTCCGCTTTCAGCGCAAAACATGACGTCACTTTCACACCTGCAAATCATGTAGTGTTTCCATATTTTTGTCCAACCCCTGTGTTTCCCGGTGAAGCCCCTCCTACTTACAGATGGCCTTCAGTATTTGTCAGTAAACACCTTCCACATTATGGACATGAATATGACGTGACCTTAAAGCAGAGTTCCACGCATTTTTTTTTAGTTTATTAAAAGTCAGCAGCTACAAAAAGTGTAGTTGCTGACTTTTAATAAACAGACACTCGCCTGTCCCGCGGTCCAGCGATGCGGCCGCCAGGAGCCTCGCTCCTCTCCCCCTCCTCTTTGCGGCGCTGTCATAGCAACTGTGAGCACCAGCTTACGGCAAGTCGCGCTGCGCTCTGCTTTTGGCCAGGCTGGAAGGGAGGAGCTACCTAGGGCGAGAGGAAGAGTTGCCTAGGTGGCCGAGAAGAGGAAGGAGGAAGTGGGACAGGAAGTCCCACTAAAAAGAAGGTACCCACCCCCCCCCCCAAAAAAAAATGACATGCCAAATGTGGCATGTAAGGGGGCGAGGAACTCTGCTTTAAAGCGGGATTCCGCTATTTAAAAAAAATAATTAAAAGTCAGCAGCTACAAACAATGTAGCTGCTGACTTCAAATAAGTACTTACCTGTCGCCTGCGATGTTGGCCGCCCGAGGCCGACCCGTTCCTCGGCTCTCGGGTCCCGGCACCGCCATCCTAGATAAGGGAAACAGGCAGTGGAGCCTTGCGGCTTCCCTGCCAGTTTCCTACTGCGCATGCGCGAGTGGCACGGCGCTTTGTGAATGGGACGCGATGTGTTGTGGGACACACACAGTTCCCATAACACACCGCGCCCCATTCCCCAGAAGACAACGCGGAGAGGAGAAGACTGAAGATCACCGCGGTGTAGGAAGAGGCAGATTAGGAAGACTGCCTAGCAACAGCCATTTCACGTAGGTAAACATTTTTTTTTTTCTTTTCCTACATTTTTTTTTAGGGATTTTTTGGTGCATTTTTTTTTTTTACAGGGTGGACCTCCACTTTAAGTGAGCCGACTGGTGTGAAATAGGACTTTGTCTGCAGGAAAAACATCTCCCGCACTCGGCGCAGCAAAACAGCTTATCTCTGGTTAGACATCTCTGGGAGTGGATATTGCCTTCTGACTTGGTTTGCCCTCTCTCATGGGGCCTCCCTTTAGGTACTTGGGATTGAATTGTTTCGGCAGACCTCCCAGAGGACTGGGCCTTCCTGGCTTTGGCTAGTGAGTATCTCAGTCCCTGTCAGGAGCCTTGCCCCCCTGGGGGTTCAGGGTAAGGGTCCTTCCTCTTCGGAGAGGATGTGTACACCCTGTGCACTATTTTGTGTTCTCACTTTTTTTTTTTTTTGCACTGGGTGTTAAGGCCCGTACACACAATATAAAAATCGGACGAAAAATTTTGTTGGACGAACAATCTGCTGTTTTTTGGATCGTTAGTATGGTGCGTTCGACAGCCAATTCCAGTTTTTCATCAGACAAAAGCTGGATGTGCAGACTATAAAATTTTTGTTGTACGTGAACTCAATGTCCGATTTTCGTTTAATCAATACGGTTTTCGTACGAAAAAAAAACGTAAGCGGAAGACTAGGCATGCTCAGAAATGAAGGAATACATACAAAACTAGTCAACATGTTACGTCACATTACGTCACTTCTGAAGTTGTATTCTGTCATACGAGAATTTTCGTATGGTGAGCATGCAACAAAAAACAGATGCTCGATCGTCCGAAAATCTGATCGTGTGTACGAGCCATAAGTCTGAGTGTGTTTCACACACCATGGGCAATAAAAAAAAATCTCTGGTGTTTAACGCTTGTCGACCAGGCCCGCAGTTTTACTGTGGCAGAATGGCACGGATGGGTGAAACGACATTACCTTACGTCGCTTCGCCTTTTGGCCACTAGGGGCGCGCCCGCAGCATGTTCCCAACCCCGATCCGAGTGCCCGCCGGGCTCCAGCGATTGCTCGTGACAGAGCGAGAACCAGGATCTGTGTAAACGCACAGATCCCGGTTCTTTCAGGGGAGAGGAGACAGATCGTGTGTTCATACTATGTATGAACACCGATCTCTCTCTCTCCTCCTAGACTGTCCCATCCCCCCACAGTTAGAAACACACATAGGGAACAAAGTTACCTCCTTGATCGCTCCCTAGTGTTAACCTCTTGAATCAAAAAGGGCTGGCAACTCGGATGCTCTTGAATAAAAGTCCTTTATTGGTTACATGGGTACACGGGTACAGGCTATACGCTGACGCGTTTTGGCTAAAAAGCCTTAATCAAAGCATACTTTAATGAAGGCTTCTTAGCCGAAACTTGTCAGCGTATAGCCTGTACCCGTGTACCCATGTAAACAATAACGGACTTTTATTCAAGAGCATCCGAGTTGCCAGCCCTTTTTGATTTAAGTATTGTATTTGGGGCCTGAACGTCCTGGCTAGAGCACCTGATCAATGCTCGTGGACTTTCATATTGGCAGTGGAGCTAGGGTATCATTTTGTTTCTCTAGTGTTAACCCCTTCCCTGCCAGTGACATTTACACAGTAATCAGTGAATTTTTATAGCACTGATCGCTGTATAATTGTCAGTGGTTTAAAAAATGTGTCAAAAGTGTCTGAAGTGTCCGCCATAATGTCACAGTCCCGATAAAAATCGCAGATCGCTGCCATTACTAGTAAAAAAAAAAAAATAATAATAATAATAATAATAATAAAAATGCTATAAATCTATCCCCTATTGTGTAGGCGCTATAACTTTTGCACACACCAATCAACATACGCTTATTGCGATTTTTTTTTACAAAAAATATGTAGAAGAATACATATCGGCCTAAACTGAGGAAAAAAAATAGTTTTTTTTTATAAAAAAGTGGGATATTTATTATAGCAAAAAGTAAAAGATATTGTGTTTTTTCAAAATTGGCGCTCTTCTTTTGTTTATAGCTCAAAAAATAAAAACCGCAGAGGCGATGAAATACCACCAAAAGAAATCTCTATTTTTTGGAAAAAAAATGACGTCAATTTTGTTTAGATACAGCGTTGCAAGACTGCGCAATTGTCAGTTAAAGCGACGCAGTGCCGAATCGCAAAAAATGACCCGGTCATTGAGAAGCCAAATCTTCCGGGGCTGAATCGGTTAAGAAGACTGTTCGTGGGGAAAACAGTTTCTGCATTTCAGAGCATTTAAGTGAGAGAGAGTAAAAGATTTTCCACATAGAACATAGAACATGAAAACAGCTTTTCAGACAGGCGAGTCTTTTCGTGGTAGTTGAGTGGTGGTGGAAAAACATTTCCTGCACTCCGAACATTATAGTCATGCATTTGACATCACCTTGAGTGAGCCAACTGGTGGGAAACAAGATATCGTTTCTGAGAAAAACATTGTCCGCATTCATCGCAGGGGAATGGCTTCTCTCCCGTGTGACTTCTCTGGTGTTTAAGAAGACTGTCTTTTTGAGGAAAACCTTTCCCACATTCAGAGCATGAAAACGGCTTTTCTCCCGTGTGAGATCTCTGGTGTAACATAAGGTTCCGTCTCAGAGTATACGACTTGCCGCATTCAGAACAGGAAAACGGCTTTTCAGACATGTGCGTCTTCTCATGATAGTTAAGATGAGATCTGGAGATAAAACATTTGCCGCACTCCAAACAGGAATACGGCTTCTCTCCTGTATGAACACGCTGATGTGTGATAAGGTTCTTCTTCCTGGAAAAACATCTCCAACATTCTGAACATGAATATGGCCTCACCCCTGTGTGAGCCAGCTGGTGCGAAATAAGACTTTGTCTGCAGGAAAAACATCTCCCGCATTCGGTGCAGCAAAACGGCTTCTCTCCCGTGTGACATCTCTGGTGTTTAATAAGACTGTCTTTGTGGGGAAAACATTTCTCGCACTCAGAACATGAAAACGGCTTTTCCCCCGTGTGAGACCTGAGATGGAAAATTAAGTTTCCTCTCTGAGCGTAAGACTTTCCGCATTCAGAACACGAAAACGGCTTTTCAGACATGTGAGTCTTTTCGTGGTAGTTAAGATGAGTGCTGGTGGCAAAACATTTCCCGCATTCTGAACAGGAATATGGCTTCTCTCCCGTGTGCACGTGTTGATGAGCAATCAGAGCTCCTTTTCGGGTAAAACATTTTCCACATTCAGAACATGAAAACGGCTTCACCCCTGAATGAGTTCTCTGGTGCATTACAGCGTCTGATTTCTGTCTGAAGCATCTCCCGCAATCAGGACATGAAAACGGTTTCTCTCCGGTGTGTGTCCTCTCATGTTTAATAAGACTGGTCAACAGGGAAAAACAATGCCCACATTCCGAGCATGTATACGGCTTCTCGCCCGTGTGGACCCTTTTGTGTCTCATAAGAGACCATTTTGAAGAGAAAATTTTCCCACATTCGGAACATAAAAAAGGATTCATTCCTATGTGAGTTCTGTGATGTTCAGTAAGAGCTTTTCTAGAAGAAAAACACTTCCCGCATTCAGAACAGGACTGAGGCTCCTTCACTGCGTGAGACCTCTGGTGTGAAGCAAGATGAGCTTTCTGGTTAAAACGCTTGCCACAGTCAGAACAAGGAAATGTCTCTCCCTCTCTATAAGCGGTTTGAGGGGTGATAGGATGGGAGGGATTAGAAGAACCTCCTCCATTTGTATAGGGACCAGATGACAGTTCTGCACCTTGAAGTGTTGGATGGAGAATCGGGGAAATTGAGATTTCATCTGAAGACTCAAATGTGGTGCCATCTTCTGTTCCATCACCCGTAGAGGAAATAGGAAGCTTGTTATCCTTTCTGAATTGTCCATCTGCATGAAATAAGAAGTGAAAAAGAATAAACTTCTGTGCAATCAAATAGCAAGATATTGTTAAAATGGATGTAAAGGCTGAAGGCTTGCTACCTTCATGCATTCTATGCATGAAGGTAAAAAACCTTCTGTGTGCTGCTTCCCCCCATAGCCCCCCTAATACTCATCTGAGGGCCCTCTTGATTTAGCGATGTGCAAGAGACCCCTGGCTGTCCCGGGACTCCCTTTCCTCAGTGGCCGAGACATTAAAGTGTTACTAAACCCAAAACAGTAGAAATCAGTCTGTATATGCAGCATAGCATGCTTGGTATACTCGCTGTGGAACTTAAGGGGTTAATCCCTTGCATTGTGGAAAATGGATGTTTTTATCCTGTATGCACAGATCCTCCCACTCCTGCACTGTCTATCTGGGGAAAGCCAGCTAACACAAGCACAGTAGCCAACCTGCACATGCTCAGTTGTGTCTTTTATGCTGGAGAGACTGTTTCCTTGTTGATCAGAACTGTGCCATTCATCACTAACTGTGGTATACAGATCAGCCAAAAAGGTATATAATGACAATATTTTAATGTAAAAAGAAGATTTATAAGCCGTGGGCACTGTGGGGGGGGGGGGGGGCAGATAAATTATTTTCATATTACTGTGTTTACTAACACTTTAACAGTCAGTGAGCCAATGAAGAGAGAGCGGGAAGCAGGGCTTACTCATGGCTCTATGTGTCTTATGGGCACATAGAGCAGGACTTGGGAGCAAGCAGGCACCAGTGGCCCCATACCAGCATGCTATTAGGGGCCCTGGTCATGGGGGAGGAGCAAGGAGTGCCGGAGGGGGACTTGAGAGGAGAAGGATCAGGGCTGCTCTGTGCAAAACCATTACACAAAGAAGGCAAGAATGACATGTTTGTTATTTTTTAGGGGGGAAAAAAAGCCGTACCTTTAGGCCTGGTGCACACATGGCATAAAAAAAAAAAAAAAAAAAGCTGCAAAGCCAGTACCAATGCCAGGAAAAAGCGGCTGTAAAAACGTGCTTTTAGAAGCGTTTTTTGCATTGGCGTTTTTCTGCCTTCTTCTATTTTCCACTCCCAACTCCAATTACTACAGCTTAAAAACGCTTGACGCTGCCTAGTGCTGTATACAGCATTAACACGCATTTAGCTGCATCAGGCGCTTTACAGCTTAACGCTGCTGCTCCAAAATGCCCTTGTTTTTTTTTTTTGTTTTTTTTTTATAGCTTGAAAACGTCTATGCCACTTACAGCTCCTAAAAGTCTATGTGTGCATGAACACATAGAATTACATTGAAAGGGGTTCTGAACCTGTAAAAAACAAAAACATGTGACGCGGCCAATAGCGGAAGTAAAAATGCCCTGTGTGCATGAGGCTCATTTGGCTCTACTTATCCTATGGATCACAGGAGTGCAGTTTGTTCTGCACTCCTGTGACCCGCTGTCGGCTGGCATCACAGAGATGGTCCAGGCTCGGGAAAAGATTGCGACCATGTGGTCAAGATCCGCCAATATGCCTGGATCGGCTTAGCCTCTCAGTGAGCCGCTGAGAGCCTGAGCTGGCTGCTCCCGCTCCCTCCACAGCCCAGCGCTCCAGTGAGCAAGGAGGGCAGAACAGAGAGCGGTGACTGACAGTTACCAGCACTCTGATCAGGGAACTCTGAGAACCGAGCAATTGGCAGTGTTTGCTCAGTTCTCACCCCTAGAGGCGACAGGGGACAGATGCTACATCCACCTAGGCAAGTATAATTCCAAAAAAAATAAAATCCAAAACTTTTCCTTTAATACCACTTTAAGATGTCAGAATCTGATCATATCATGAAATATAACAAAGTGTTGCATTTGCACCTCCAAATAGATTATATTATGTTATGTTGCTTCTGCATTAAGTGTTTATTACTGACCTTTTCTGATCTCCATAAGAATTTCCTCCTCTTTAATCCTCACATGTCCTTCATCCTCCTCCTCAGCTTTGACATCTCTCTGAGTCTCTCTGGTATCTCCGGGGTCTGTGAATAAAGATGAGAGTGAAGCCCCCTGTACTGAGATGTATGAGAGACCCCAGAGAGTGTGTGTGGGGGGGAGACTGGTCACGTCTCTTGGCTGGTAACACACAATGACATGATGTGAGGAGGAGAGCTGGAGTCTAATAGAGGCTGATGTCTCCTGACTCCCCCACTGGGCACATACTGTCTCCCCATTACTGTCTACTGACAGAGGAGGGGGCAGAAGAAGAGATTGTTGTAGTGACTGAACAAGGAGACTCTGGGACTCTTCTCTGGATTTAGTGTTTATTACTCACCTGTGCTGATCTCTGGAGGGATTTCCTCTTCTTTACATAAATCATCATCCCCCATATACGCATCTTCAGTTTCCTCCTTTACTTCTACTTTGACTGTTAAAACTTCACTCTTAAAATAAAAATGAATAAGATTCTACAATGATGAACTATGACTTTGTGTAACTCATTTAGTATATTTGTTGAAACACAATCTACCTGATGCTCCTGAGGGATCTCCTGATGTTCCTGTGTGCAGTCCCGGGAATACAGAGGACGGGGACATCTCTCTGGGGGATTTCTGTTACTGGATCCATCTGTAGGAAACACACACACTGACTGAATACATTGTTTCTATGTCCTTATATCAGAGGATGTGTGTATCTAGGTGGATCCTCAATACTCTTCTCTCCTATACAAGACATGAAAGTCTCCTCTTACCCGGTGATGTGAGGGGCGGCCGGTTCTCCATCATGATGTCCTTGTAGAGATCCTTGTGTCCTTCTATATACTCCCACTCCTCCATGGAGAAATAATGACACCCTGACACCTTATAGGAACCTGACATACTTTCTCCATATATCGGAAGATGTGTGTATCTAGGAGGATCCTCAATAAAAGAAATAAAAATCTCCTCTTACCCGGTGATGTGAGGGGCGGACGGTTCTCCATCATGATGTCCTTCTACAGATCCTTGTGTCTTTATAAATACTTCCACTCTTCTGTACTTGAAATTGAGGATGTTTTCCAAACCACACACTGTAAAAAAAAATAAAATAAATAAACAGCTCAGGGTACATTGGGCTGAATGCTACACAGGCTTTTATTTTGCAGAACACTGTTTCATTAACCGCTTCAGCCCCCTTCCTGACCAGAGCACTTTTTTGCGATTCGGCACTGCGTCACCTTAACTGACAATTGTGCGGTCGTGCGACGTTCTACCGAAACAAAATTGACATCCTTTTTTCCCCACAAATAGAGCTTTCTTTTGGTGGTATTTGATCACCTCTGTGGTTTTTATTTTTTGTGCTATAAACAAAAAAAGAGCGATAATTTTGAAAAAAAAAAACGCAATATTTTTTACTTTTTGCTATAATAAATATCCCCCAAAAATATATTTAAAAAAAACTATTTTTTTTTCCCTTAGTTTAGGCCAATATGTATTCTTCTACATATTTTTGGTAAAAAAAAAAAAAAAAAAAAAATAGCAAAAAGTGTATATTGATTGGTTCGCTCAAAATTTATAGCATCTACAAAATAGGGGATAGTTTTATGTCATTTTTATTTTTAATTTTATTTTTTATTAGTAATAGCGGTGATCTGCGTTTTTTATCGGGACTGCAACATTATGGCGGACAGATCGGACACTTTTGACACTATTTTGGGACCAATGTCATTTATACAGCGATCAGTGCGATAAAAATGCATTGATTACTGTGTAAATGACACTGACAGTGAAGGGGTTAACCACTAGGGGGCAGTGAAGGGTTTAAGTGTGTCCTAGGGAGTGATTCTAACTGTGGGGGGAGGGGCTAAACCTCACATGACAGCGATCACTGCTCCCGATGACAGAGAGCAGTGATCTCTGTCCTGTCACCAGGCAGAACGGGGAAATGATTTGTTTACAAAAGCATCTCCCCTTTCTACCTCTCCGTGACACGATCGCAGGCCCCCGGCGAACATCGAGTCTGCGGCACCCGTGGTCAAGGTCACCGAGACCGCGGCGCGCACGCACCTGCAGCACCGCTTTTTAAAGGGGACGTACCTGTACGCCCTTTTGCCCACCCGCGCCATTCTGCCGACGTAAATCGGAGTGCGCTGGTCGGCAAGCGGTTAAAGTAGAACAAACCCTCCTCTCCTTTACAGCCAAGGTAGCTGCCATCTTAGCCTCTGTTTACATCTACAGTTGCCACAATGCTGCACATGTGATCAGTTATGACACCAGTCATTTTAAGCATGTCTTAAATTGTTTTGGGAAACTGTTAAAGCAAAGGGATTAGTTCTGCTTTAAAAGACCACATATTCCCAACCACTGACACTAAATGTGGTTTGAACTGGAGGAGCAACAAGACAATATAACTGATCAGATTATGATGACCAAAAAGTCTACATTCTAAAAGCCATGGCTCTCTGTCCTGCACTCATGAGAACTAACAATTGGCAGAATTTGGGATAAATTTAGGGAATACATCCCGATCAGCCCCAGCAGAGCCCCCCATCTAATGTTCTACACATCAGAGGACTTGCAGGAAGATGATGATGTGTGGAGGTGACATGATCCCCCCCCATCCAATCCACACAGAGTGCTCGGACCCCCTTCTCTCATAATAAAAACACATTATTACCTCCTCCAGAGTCCTCACTGGGCAAATACTCTCCAGACTCACCCATGAAAGTCTTGGAAAAAAGCAATTCCAAGCTAAAACGTCCTCTGGACTACAACACAATGGCTGCTGGCCCCTCTGGCACTTACACGGCAAGCGGGCGCCCTCTAGTGGTGTCTACTATGTACTGCACCACCTAAATCAGTCTAGCCCTGATGCGGAACCATGGCAACCAGGAAGCGTCTAGGCCGTGGAATGTACACAGCGGAAGTCAGAGGAGTGTTTCCGGTGTAGAGGGCGCATAGTGATGATCATAGAGAGGAGAGAGGCGGGTGTTTTGGTTTTGGTTTGCTACATTTCTCTGGTCTGAACTACAATGATAATTACATGTCAGTACTGAATTATCATTATTATTCTCTGTAGAGCAGCCAATCAGATTGTAGCTGTCATTGTCCTGGTACAGATCAGGAGATGAGAGGAAATGTCTGGTTGTTATGGCAACACCTCCCATCTCATCCTTCTGCCCAAATGACCTCTGTGTTATGGAAGGAGGAAAGTCCTCCAGCTGGGATATTATTTATTATATCAGTAGATGTGCTCAACTTTCACAAGAAACTAAAAAAAAATCCATCTATACACATATAATTTTATGACCCGACAGGTAAAGTGAATAACACTGAATATTCCATTACATCAAGGGTCTTCAAACTATGGCCCTCCAGTTGTTCAGGAACTACAATTCCCATCATGCCTAGTCATGTCTGTGAATGTCAGATTTTTACAATGCCTCATGGGATGTGTAGTTCCACAACAGCCGGAGGGGCAAAGTTTGAAGATCCCTGCATTACATTGATGTCTGAAAGTGGGTGGGATATGTTAGGCAGCAATCCTAAGAAGTCCCTGAAGTTGGTGTGTTGAAAGCAGAAAAATTGAGTATCGTAGTTTGTTGTGTATGGGGCTACGTAGCCGCAGACCGGCATGCTGACCCGTGTCCACAGCCAGAAGCCCCAACAATGGGCACATGATCATCAGAACTGGACCACGGAGCAATGGGAGAAGGTGGCCTGGTCTGATGAATCATGTGGATGGCCGGGTGTGTGTGTGTCACTTACCTGGGGAAGAGATGGCAGCAGGATGCAGTATGGGAAGAAGACAAGCCGGGGGAGGTGCGAGATGCTTTGGGCAACGATCTGCTGGGAATCCTTGGCTCCTGCCATTCATGTGGATGTTACCTGACACAAACCACCTACCTAAACATTGTTGCTGACCAAATACACCCCTTCATGGAAACAATATCCCTAAAGGCAGTGGCCTCTTTCATCAGCATATTGCATCCTGCCACACTGCAAAAATGGTTTGAGGAGCACAAGAAGTTTGAAGTGTTGACTTGGCCTCCAAATCTCAATTCAATGGAGCATCTGTAGAATTGTGAGGTGGGGACGGAACACTTAGAGGACTTAAAGCGGGGTTCCACCCAAATTTTGAACAATATCTGTATGTATTCTCTTCCTTGCCTAGATGCTGACATGCCGTTTTAAAAAAATTTAAATCGCCGTAATTACCTTTTATTTTTCTATTCTTCTTTGCACTTCCTGGTTCTCCTCCCGTGGGAGTAGGCGTGTTTCTAGCCTCTCCCAGACTCCTGGGAGCTAGTCTCAGGCTTCCCAGGATGCCACTGAGCATGTGCGGGAACGAGCGGTGAATGCTGGGAGCACAGCATTCACCACATCCAGGAAATAAATGCTTGTGGGCTTCAAATGCCCACAATGAAGATGGAAACCGCCTGCAGTGAATAATATAAGTTATTCTTTCCGACGAAATCTGACACAGGCGGACATATTACACACAATATGTGAGTATGTAATGCTGAGAAGAAAAGTTTGTGAATGAACTCAAAAAAAAAAAAAAAACGATAGATAGGTGGACCCCCGCTTTAAGGATCTGCTACTGACGGCTTGGTGACAGATATACAATGGTGTACTAGAGCGCTGATATAGTGTATATTGATTCAAAATTAGAAATTACCTAAATAATCAAGCCGCAACCATTCTAAGAGTGTTCTGATACCCCTATAGTAAATGATAAAGCGAATAATAGTGCGCTATAAATTAACTTCCTAATATATGCACAAACTCCAAATGGGTAGTAAAAAACACATAAGAGTGCTAAGTGATAAAAACCAAATATGTAAAAAAAGGCAGCAATAAGCATATCAAAATACCATCAATAATTGCTATGTTCAATCACCAGTGGTGGGGCATAATGCAGCCCTACACATCGTATATGGATATAGCCAAAATCAATAATAGTCTCAACATGTATCAAATACAAGGAAAAAAACAAAATAGTTTCTGGGTGTAGTAAGTTCACTCTCAGTGGGCTACATAGCCTAAATCATGCTCTGCTGCTACCTCCCGCTCCTCCTCTTAAATCATCCGATTATGGTGTTGCATTCATGGAATAAAAGAAAATCATCATTGCGCAATGATCAGCATAAAGTGCATCAACAGCATCAAAGGCACAGGTGGATCCACTCACATGTACTTCTATGGTAATCAGCGCTAAGGAACAGTCAGAGCGATTTCCTCTCCACCTACCACATCCAGTGTACTTCGTACAGACACATCAAATGTCGTCACTGGCTCCTCCCAACGCGTTGCGTCACATGTCACGTAACTTTATCAATGTGGTGCCAGATACCATAGATGTTAAATTGGGAGCAGTGACTGTGTCTGTGCAGCCCCTGCATCTCACTTGACATGGATCTAAATGTGGGTACCACTTGTTATGGCATTCGTCCTTGTAAAGCAATCACCATAAACTTTGGCAGGCAGCAGGGCCATCTCCTTGACAAAATGAGCCATTAAAAGAGCTTTTTTTGGCCATACATCGCTTATGCCCCGTACACACGATTGGAAATTCCGCCAGCAAAAGTCCGATGAGAACTTTTGGTCGGAAAATGCCATCGCGTGTATGCTCCCTCGGACTTTTGCTGGCGGAATTTCGGCCAGCAAAAGATTGAGAGCATGTTCTCAATTTGTGGATCGTAAAAATTCCGATCGTTTGTGCAGATTCCGACGCGCAAAAATCCTAGGCATGCTCGGAAGCATTGAACTTCATTTTCTCGGCTCGTCGTAGTGTTGTACGTCACCGCGTTCTTGACGGTAGAAAGTTCAGAGAACTTTTGTGTGACCGTGTGTATGCAAGCATGAGCGGAATTCTGTCGGAAAAACCATCCAACGGAAAATCCGCTCGTGTGTATGGGGCATAATGGGTCACAGGAGTACACTTTTTCTATTGCCCGCTATCAGCTGAACTGGCAGAGGCGCTCCAGGCTTAGGAAGGATCCTGACCATATTGTCAGGATGTACTCAGCTTCCTGATTGACAGCTGGATCCACCTCTCAGCAGAGCCAGCTGTGTTCGTCACCTCCAATGCTCCAGTAAATGCTGGAGGAGAAGAGTGACTGACAGTTACTGCTCTCCATTCCAAGCAGACAGAGAACTGAGTGATCATCAGTCATGTATTGCTCAGTTCTTGGGCTTAGAGTCGATGTGGGGCAGCTGCAGCATAGAGTATGTATGTTTATTTTAATTTTTTTACAAACCCATACTTCTCCTGGTCCACACTGATGTGATGCAAGAAACAGCGATTCCTTTGCATTTCCTGCACCGCTGCAGGTGTCAATTAGAAGTTAACGACACCCCAAAAGCAGCTCGCAAAATGCAGTGGGTTTGCCTGAACCTTTTTCATGCGGATGTGGTGAAATTTGAGCCATTAAAAAATGAATGGACTCAGATCACACCGCACAGAATCGCATACGATTTGCACTGGAATGTGGTACGATTCCTGTGTGAATCACATGCAATGTAACAGGTGTGAACCGGGGCTTAAAGTGATATAAAACGACACATAAAAATCAGCAGCTGACCTTGAGACTTACATTGTCTGCAGCTCCTTTATGTTGTAAGGATTGCTTATTCCTACAGTGTCACCCAGTCCCTTTATTGTTGGCTCTGCTTTCCAGACCCACTCTTGATCCAATGGAACCACCCTGTGGTGCGCAATCCCAGGAAAGGACTACCATGTGACTTATGATGCTGTTTTTGTCCAGGATTGAAAGCAGCTCCACTCTACTGTGAATGACTGGGGGCACATACGCGCAGGCTCTTTAGGTCGCTGGGCCATGTAGTCCTTTACACAGCTGGAGCATGTGTATTATGGGAAATTCTAGTATTAAAAAAAAATAATAATATCAGTAATTAACCACTTGCCAACTGTATACAGTACATATACAGCACTAAAGCGGCTCCCCTCTGCAGGATCACGTACCTGTATGTAATCCTGCACTTCCAGGTCTGGAGCACGCACACGCTGATTGGACACAGCAGGAATCGAATCAGCGAGTCCGGCGGACGCAATGTCTGCCAGGACCTGCCTATTGTTGGGGAAACAGGGATAACAGCGGTCTGCCTATGTAAACAAGGCAGATTGTTGTTCTGTGAAAAGGAAAGGATGTGATCCTGTGTTTCTGCTAAGCAGGCACACGGATCTCTGCCTTTCCACAGTACAAGCACCTCCCCCACAGTTAGTAAGCACGCCCTAGGAACACATTTAACTCTTTGATCGCCCCTGTTAACCCCAGTGTCATCAGTACAGTGACAGTGCATATCTTTAGCACCATGATTACTGTCTTGGTATCACTTTTAGTGTCAGATTTGTCCAGCGCAATGTCGCAGTCCTGCTAAAAGTCGCTAATTGCCGCCATTACTAGTTAAAAAAAAAATGTCCATAAATCTATCCCATAGTTTGTAGACGCTAGAACTTTTGTGCAAAACCAATCAATATAAGCTTATTGTTTTTTTTTTTTTTTTTTTTTTTTTACCAAAATCATGTAGCAGAATACATATTGGCCTAAATTGATGAAGACATTTGATTCTTTACATTTTTATTGGATATGTTTTATAGAAGAAATATTGTTTTTTTTTCCCCAAAATTTCTATTTTTTTTTGGTTATAGCGCAAAAAATAAAAACCACAGGGGTGATCAAATACCACCAAAAGAAAGCTCTATTTGTGGCCATATTTGTGCCATATCACAAAAACTGGCCTGGATATGAAGGGGGGTAAACCTTCCGGCGGGCAAGTGGTTTAAGCGCACACCAAAGCATTACCTAAATTTACCGTCAAAACCCCTTCTCGTCCACCTAGGTATATTGTAGCATTTTTTGTTTTACATTCGATTATTCCTGAAATGAGAAATGTCTTATATTACTCCCTGTGACATCATCACCAGGCTTGTAAAATTCTTGCAGGAGCAGCTGCTGGGAGGTCAGTCCCTGTTAACATAGGCATAGCTCCAGAACTACATCTTCCAAGAGCCCTTTCCCTATACACAGCACGGGGGCCGACTCTTGAGAGTCAAAGCAGTAGCCTCGTTTTGCTTGGAAGAAATCAATTTGTGCACGTAGAATGGGAAAGTGGGGAACAGACAGTAGGGCTGTCAGTCCTGGGTGGGATTTCAGTGGCTCAGAGGCACTATTCTAAGCCAAAACAAGGTGTTAGCTGCACACTGGATTTCTGGCAGGTCAACAGAGAAATTTTCCCGTACTTGCAGCTTTTTCAACCACATCATAGAACGTCCTGGACTTTGAGTGGAGATATCTGAATGCTGCAGGCAGCATTCGGATATCATCTTTTTTCGGCCAGTGATTCTGCGCACCGTAAGAACTATCATAGCGGCAGTTCAGCCGCTTGTTCGCTCTTACAGGCGGCAGGAAGGGACATTCCCCCCTCCCACGCTTCTCTGGGCTCGCCTGTACGATCGGCAAGCCGGAGAATGAATCGGTCGCGGGCAGAAGTTGCTCATAGAGATTTCTGGTGACCGGACGGTCCCCAGTCATCTCTATGACCCTCGGAGGCCCGGGCATGACGGTATGACGTCACATCCAAGCCGGCGAAAGTAAACAATGCCAGGGATTCGGCTGGAAAGGCCAAGACAGTTTTTTTTTTTTATCTCAGTCTTTCCAGCCTGGAGTAGAGATGTGGGTCATCTCTCCATTAAGAGGACCTGTCACATGCTATTTCTATTACAAGGGATATTTATATTCTTTGAAACTGGAATAAAAGTGATCAAAATATTTTTTTTTTAAGTGTAAAAAAAAAATAATGTTGAGTGCCCCTGCCACCACGTGCTCGCGCACAGAAGCAAACGCATTTTTCAAAAAACGCGTTTGAAAAATTCCTGTGCAAATACAGTGGGACGTAAAAAAGTTGCAACAATTGCCATTTTATTCTTTAGAGTCTCTGCTATAAAAAACAAAAAAAAAAAAAAAAAAAACATAATTTTTGGGGGTTCTGATAAAATGATTTATACATGTATCAGGGGAGTGCCAGAATAGGTCCGGTATGGAAGTGGTTAAAGAAGTGAACCATGGGGAGGTGTGCATGTATTGAAAACGATATACCCAATATGTTTGATTCTTGCCCTGACGTACACTGTAAGCCTTTTGATGCACTGGTAGGAGAAAATAATGTACACACAAATACAGGATAATAATACGGTTATAATCTTTACTGATATTTGCTGTGATTGTGATAAAAAAAAAAAAAAAAAAAAGGAACTAGTTCAGCATTAACTTGGTGTTTCAGCTTGACCACAAGACATGGGAGCTGTTTCTTGACAAAGATGAGATCTACAGACATGGCTTCTTTCCTGTGTGCACACGCTGATGTCTGATCAGACAGGTTTTCAACTAAAATAATTTGCCGCACTCCGAACAGGAATATGGCTTTTCTCTGGTGTGAAATAAGATCTGTTGTGGTGGAAAAACACTTTTCTGTGCAGAAATACGGCTTCTCTCCGGTGTGAATTCTCTTGTATGTAACGAGATTGCTTTTCTGGGAAAAACCATTTCCCTCACTCCTGGCATAAATACAGCTTCTCTCTGGTGTGACTTCTCTTGCGTGTAATGAGAATCTCAGAAAAGCAAAAACATTTTCCACACTCCCAGCATGAAAAAGGCTTTTACCCTATGCAACATGCTTGGTGTCTAGTAAGTCCGTATTTCCCAAAAACACATTTCAGGCCAAAAGCACAGTTTCCACAGTCTGTATAAGAATACAGCTTCTCTCCCAGGTGACTTCTCACATGTGTAATGAGATTGCTTTTCTAAGAAAAACATTTCCCACACTCCCAGCCTGAAAAAGGCTTTTACCCCGCGTGACATGTTTGGCGTTTAGTAAGTCCGTCTTGGTCAGGAACGAATTTCCTTATGTTGGGCTAAGAGCACATCTGCGTTTTCTTATGTGTTTAGGATCAGACAACACAGTGAAACATTTTGCACATTTAGGTCATGAATATGGCTTCTCCCCCGTGTGTGTCTTCTCATGTCTTTTAAGACTAGCCAATATGGAAAAACATTTTCCACATTCCAGACAGGAAAACGGCTTCTCTCCGGTATGTACACGTTGGTGATAGACCAAGGCTTGTTTCCTGGGAAAACATTTTCCACATTCGGAACATGAAAACGGCTTCTCTCCGCTGTGTGTTACCTTGTGCACTGCTACGGATGATTTCTGTGCAAAGCATTTCCCACATTCAGGACATGAGTACGGCTTCTCTCCAGTGTGCGTTCTCTCATGTTTAATAAGAATGGACAATAGGGAAAAACACTTCTCGCACTTCGAACAGGAAAAAGGCTTTTCCCCCGTGTGACGTCTTTGGTGGGCCATAAGAGAATATTTAGAAGAGAAATCTTTTCCACATTCTGAACACGTAAATTCATTCATCCCGTTGTGAGTTTTCTGATGTTCAGTAAGAACTTTTTTAGAGGAAAAACATTTCCCACATTCCACACAGGAAAATGGCTTCTCTTCCATGTGTACATGTTGATGGTCCATCAAGGCTCCTTTACGGCGAAAACATTTTCCACATTCAGAACATGAAAACGGCTTCACTCCAGCGTGAATTCTCTGGTGCATTATTGCAGATGATTTCTGTGTGAAGCATTTCCCACATTCAGGACATGAGAATGGCTTCTCTCCGGTGTGCGTTCTCTCATGGTTAATAAGAACAGGCAATAGGGAGAAACACTTCCCACACACTGAACACGAATAAGGCTTATCCCCTGTGTGACTTCTTTGGTGTGTTTTAAGATAAGATTTAGAAGCAAAATCTTTCCCGCATTCGAAACATGAAAAGGTCTTCATTCTGCCGTGAGTTCTCTGATGTTCAATAAGAACTTTTCTACAGGAAAAACTCTTCCCACACTCTGAACAAGAGTAGGGCTCCTGAGGTTCCTCCACCGGGTGAGACCCCTTGTTTGAAGGAAGATGAGCTTTCTGATTTAAATATTTGCAGCTTTCAGAAGATGACAGATCTGCACCATGAGGTGTTGGATGGAGATGTTGGGTAATGGGATTTTCTTCTGAAGAATTGGTTGTGATGTCCTCATCTTCTGTTTTACCAAATGTCGAGATAACAATGATGTTATAGTTTCTGTATTGTTCATCTGTGGGAAAGAAGAAGCGGCAACTATGTCAAGCCAAAAAAGTTTAGGTAGAGTAGGAAGGGTTATATGTTAGTGTTGCTATTAGAGAGCTTCCTTAACATCCTGTCTGGTAAAATATTAGCAGGACAGGAAGAATCTCTCTAGGGGAAGTCCTGGAAAAACCCACTAGAGGGTCTAACCCTTCCTCACTCCTTTAAATAACTAAAGCTCAGTATACATGCATTGAAATTTGGCCAGTTCAGCATAAACTGGACAAATTTTGGTTCATGTGTACCCCTCCTAGTTCAACAGAAGCTAGTCATTAGACCAGCATCTTTTGAACGCTCTTGCTGGAAAACCAGCATTGTAATCGACTGCACCACTGTACTGTGTATTCTGATAGGGGGAGTCCAGAAGGTGAGATCCCTGCATCGACATTGCTTGTGTGGGTGCCAGAAAGAGTTTTTTTTTCGTTCAACTCGTTGATCAATGCAAAAAAACTCAAACACATATACCAAGGGTACTCAAGCTTTTGAAGAGCGAGGGCCACTTAAGTACTGTATTTAATCGGTGGATAACACACACTTTTTCCCCCTGAAAATCAGGGGGAAATCGTGTGTGTGTGTGTGTGTGTGTGTGTGTGTGTGTGTGTGTGTGTGTGTGTGTGTGTGTGTGTGTGTGTGTGTGTGTGTGTGTGTGTGTGTGTGTGTGTGTGTGTGTGTGTCTCTGCTGTCTCTGAGGGGAAGAGGGGTGAGCACCGCCGGATTACACACAGCCACAATCTTCTGTGTACCTGGCGCTCAGTCACACACAGTCCCCGCCTCCTGGCCTGGCATTGGACCACTGTTCTCTCTATCTTAGGAGCCGTGACTGTGTGTGACTGAGAGCCGGGTACACAGGAGATTGTGGCTGTGTGTAATCCGGCACTGGTGAGGCTGCAGATTGGCAATGAGCAGGCTCCATTAGTTGGCAATGGTGAGGATGCAGATGGGCAATGGTGAGGCTGCAGATGGGCAATGGTGAGGCTGCAGATGGGCAATGGTGAGGCTGCAGATGGGCAACGGTGAGGCTGCAGATGGGCAACGGTGAGGCTGCAGATGGGCAATGGTGAGGCTGCAGATGGGCAATGAGCAGGCTCCATTAGTTGGCAATGGCGAGGCTGCAGATGGGCAATGGTGAGGCTGCAGATGGGCAATGGTAAGGCTGCAGATGGGCAATGAGCAGGCTCCATTAATTGGCAATGGTGAGGCTGCAGACGGGCAATGGTGAGGCTGCATTGATGGACCGTGACCCTTATTTTGCTTCAAATTTATTTAAAATGTAACTTTTTTTCCTAAAACTTCCCTCTTAAAATGAAGGTGCGTGTTATACGCCGATAAATACGGTAATTTCGTAACCAGGTGTGTGTCAAAATGAACTGAAAGGTCTAAATTTCAAACTCTTTATTTTAAATAGCATAATGAACATTTTCCACCTGCAGCGGCTGAATGCCAGTGGGAGGGAGAGGAGAAGTTGACTTTTAGCGGTTGCAGGAGGAAAATATGGACAGAATCAGTTCCTGTATAGGCCGCCCTCGCCACCCCTCCTGTCCAAGTGTAAAATGTGCAGACCCCCTGGAGAATGGGACGGGGTCATCATTGCAACCCCTGATGCTACACCAGTGGTTGGGGATGTGTGGTAAAACACATCTCAACTGTGGGGTTATACCAAACCCCCAAAGCCCAAATGTAAATGATGCACTTACTGTCCTGGGCCCCCTCTAAGGCTGCTTTCACACTGTGGGTGCAGCACAGTTTATCTGCAGCTTTTCTGCAGGTTAGCTGTGCTTTGCCATAGACTTCAATTACATCTTACGGGTGTCGTGCACTTTCAGAAAGCTCACCAAAACCACAGGATATAATAGAAGTCTAAGTCTATGAGTGCAGCTAACCCACAGGTGCACTGTACCTGCGGATCAGTGTGAAAGCAGCCTAATAACACTTTCTAATGTGCCCATTGCAAAACTATGTGATGTTTAACCACTTCAATACTGGGCAGTTTCACCCCCTTCCTACCCAGGCCAATTTTCAGCTTGTCGCATTTTGAATGACAATTGCGCGGTCATGCAACAGTGTACCCAAATTACATTTTTATAATTTTTTTCCCCACATATAGAGCTTTTTTGGTGATATTTTATCACCACTGGGTTTTTTATTTTTTGCTAAACAAATAAATGACAAGACTGAAAATTTTGAAAAAATAAATCTTTGTTTCCGTTATAAAATTTGGTAAATAAGTATGTTTTCTCCTTCACTGACAAGCACTGATGAGGCTGCAATGAGGGCACTGATGAGGCGGCACTAATATGCAACACTGATGGGCACTACTGATGAGCACTCATAGGCGGCACTGACAGGCATTACTGATGGGCACTGATTGGCATTCCAAATGGGCACTGATTGGCATCCTTGATGAGGATGGGTTGCCATTCATGGTGGGCTCCAGTGGGCATCCTTGATGGGTCTGCACTGATTATCAGCGCAGACCCCTCCTATCAGGAGAGCCGCTGATCGGTTCTCTTCTACTCGCGCCTTGTCAGCACGAACTGAGGAAAGCCGATAAACAGCACTTACTGGTTACGAATTGGTCACAGCTGATCACATGGTAAAGAGCCTACATCATAGGCTCTTTACCGGGATCAGAGATGCGGTGTGTCCGAGCGACACACCGCACCACTGATCGCCACTCTGTGCACGAGCGGCTTATCCACCATATATGACGCCCAGTGAAGATAACTTAACCACTTTGCGACCGTCATTCTGCTATATGATGGGCGGGAAGTGGTTAACTACCTCAATACTCTAGTTCTGGGAGGGCGTCCATAGATGTCCTCCCAGAACATGCCTCAGGTGCGCTCTGTGACCGCTGTAGCCTTTGTCCAATCACAACAGACCTTTACCATGTAATCAGCTGTGTCCAATTACAGCTGACCACATGTAAACAAACTTGCCGGTTATCAGCATTCCTTTCCTTATCAGCTGTCACCGTGCGAGGAAAAGAGAGCCGTTAACCGGCATGGCTGACAGGGCACATTTACACTGATAATCAGGGCACTGATCATAAGTGCCCTAATTGTCAGTGCAGCCACGTCAGTGCCCATCGGCACAACCTCATCAGTGACAAAAAAAATTAGGATTTTTTTTTCTACAGCTCACCTGTAAAATCATTTTCTTGGAGTACATCACGGGACACAGAGCATCCACAATTACTAACTGGGTTATACGCTACCTATAGGTGAATGGACACTGGCAAAAGACAGGAAGTCCTCCCTTATATAACCCCCTCCTACACAGGAAGTACCTCAGTTTTGTAGCAAGCAATAAACTTCCCAGACAAGAGGGGAGGGATCTCTGTGTACCGTGACGTACTTCAAGAAAATAATTTTACAGGTAAGCTGTAGAAAAAAAATCCTATATTCTTTATTGTACATCATGGGACACAGAGCAGCCATAATAACTAACTGGGACGTCTAAGCAATGCTTTTTGAGGGGAGGGAACCCATTATGACCAAAGATTTACCAGCAGAACAGGATCTATATTGCTGTATGCAGTACACTGCGTCCAAATGCAACATCCTCCTGAGTCCTAACATTCACTTAATAAAACATAGTGACCAAGTAACAGGCTCAGATTTGCAAGGCATCAATGCTTGATGACGAACTGCCCATGAAGCACTCACTCTACTGGTAGAGTGTGCCCTTACCGGAAAAGGCGGAGCCTTACCCTTTAACCCAGGGATATGCAATTAGCGGACCTCCAGCTGTTGCAGAACTACAAGTCCCGTGAGGCATAGCAAGACTCTGGGTGTCATGCTTGTGACTGTCAGAGGCAGAGGCATGATCAGACTTGTAGTTTTGCAACAGCTGGAGGTCCCCCAATTGCATATCCCTGCTTTAAACCATATGCCTGAACAATCACTTGGCGGATTCACTGAGAAATAGTTGACTTAGATGCTGCCTGTCCCATCTTTAGACCTTCTGGCAATATAAACAGAACATCAGAATATTGGACCCTGTGAGAGCAGATACGGACGGAGTGGAAGAACCCAGGGGTTTCCCACCGCCAGTCTTTGCATTCTGTGCGTACCAAGTCCTTCTGGGCCAGGCCGGAGCTACTAGGATTACCGACTTTCTCCCTTCCCAGATCCTGCATAGTAGCCTTGGCAACAGCCAGATTGGGGGGGGGAAGGCATATATCAGGGAAAACTGATCCCACGGAATTATCAGGGCATCTGCCCCTAAAGACAGCGGGTCCCTGGTTCTGGACACAAAGCTGTCAAGTTTCCCGTTGAACCTGGACGCCAGCAGGTCTACATCCAGAACCCCCATCGGCAGCAGATTGATGCAAAGATCTCAGGATTAAGGGACCACTCTCCTGGTAACATCTGCTGGCAACTCAAAGTCCGCCTGCCAATTCTCCACTCCCGGAATAAACACCGCCGATAGGGATGGAACAATTCTTTCTGCCCAGGTCAGCATGCAATGCACTTCCTTCTGGGCTGTCTGACTCCTGGTGCCCCCCTGGTGATTGATATATGCCACAGCCATGGCATTGTCCAACTGGACCCTCATAGGACATCCCTGTTGTCTGGAAGTCCAGAATCTTGGAGCCAAGCAAGCTGCCCGAATCTCCAAAAGGTTGATGGGCAAGCTCTTCTCCCTCCAGGACCACTCTCCCTGGACAGTAGCCTCCTCTAGGACTGCCCCCATCCAGAGAGACTGGCGTCTGTCGTCACCACCTTCCAGACCACAGGTAAAAAAGGACCTTCCTTTTACCAGATTCCTGGTCAACATCCACCAACTGAGACTCTGACGCACCCTCAGCTGAAGAAACATGTGCCAGTCCAGAGTCTGGATAGTCTTGTTCCAGACAGACAGAATGTTGCTCTGAAGTAGTCTGGAGTGGAACTGTACATAAGGGACTACTTCGAATGAAGATGCAGGGATATCTTTTCCCCTTTATGACCTGGACAAGGTTTTTCATGACTCTGACATTCTCTGGTGGCAAGAATACCTTTGCCTTGACTGTGTCTAGTATTAGCCCCAGATACTCTAGGTGCTGAACCGGCTGCAGGGCCGATTTTGACCAATTCAGAACCCAACCCGGACGCTCCAAGTATTGAACTGTCTGAGCTACATTTTGCCTCAGGTCTCGAACCGTTTGATCTATCAATAGTAGATTGTCCATGTATCCTGCAACCGATATTCCCTGAGATCTTAGAACTGCCAATACCGGAGCCAATATCTTTGTGAATACCCGAGGCACCATGGCCAACCCGAAGGGCAGTGCCACAAACTTAAAATGTTGGTAGCCCACCGCGAATCGCAGAAACCTTTAATGGGACCTGCAGATTGGCACGTGTAGGTACGCATCCTTGATGTCTATGGACGCCAGGAATTCTTCCCCGTGTAAGGAGGCTACCACTGAATGAACTGACTCCATTCGGAAAGAACGAATGACCAGAAATTGATTCAGAGCCTTGAGGTCCAGAATAGGCCTTACACCTCCATTTGGCTTTGGAATTATGAAAAGATTTGAGTAAAAACCCTTGAATCTTTCAATGATTGGAACCTCCAAAATCACTCCTGGTAACCTTAGTTGATCTATTGCCTGAAGAAAAGACCTCTTCTTTACCGGGTCTATGGGGATGTTGGGCCTTAGGAACCGAGAAATTGGGGGGGGGGGGGGGGGGCACCCGAAATAACCCACCTGTCTCGGATCACTTCTTCCCAGGTATCTGAGAACCACGTGAGTGGGGGAGCCCCTTCATAAGGAAGGCTTGGGACTGACCTTAGGGGGTCTCTGGCCCCAGGGCTTTTTCTGCCCCTGGCCGTGAGGCTTTCCCCTAGAACCAGATGGCTGAGGCCGTCGATACTGCCTGAAATTAGAAGTGCTGGGTACTGAAGCACTAGACACTTTGAAGGAAGGTCATCTGCTCCTCTTGTTAACTGGTAGACGCGCACTCTTACCCCTGAAATCCTCTGGATATATTTATCCAGGTTTTCTCCAAATAACCGCTCCCCATGAAAAGGGAAAACTAGCTAGTCATCTTTTGCAGGGTAACTCTGCAACCCGGCTTTTTAACCAAAGAATACTGCGCATATGTACTGACAGCAGGGCCTACCGGGACATCTGTTGTATGGAATCCTTAAGGGCATCTACTGCGAAACATAAGGCCAGAGGTAATTCTGCCAAATCCTCCACAGGTACCCCTTGATCAAGAACACTTAGTTACCCACTTCACCTGGTCCTTTAAAGACTGACAGATACCGATAGCCGCCACTGTTGGTTGTACAGCAGACCCGGCAATAGCAAATGAACTTCAATTTCTTATCTGCTGGATCCCTAAACACCCGGGCATTATCTACAGGACAGGTAAAGCCTCGTACACACGATCGGATTTTCCGCAGACAAAACCACAGACTTTTGTTCGAAGGGCGTTGGCCAGGAACTTGTCTTGCATACAAACGGCAAGGAATTGTGGGTCAACAAACACGAATATAGTGACGTACTACGTGTTTTTTCAGCTCTTTAGCTCCACCCTTTGGGCTCTTTCTGCTAATTTTGTGTTGGTTGAAGTTTGGTGTGTATTGATTTGTGCTTTTCATTTTGCGCTTTTCATTTAGTTTCTGAACGGCCGTTCGCCAACCAGCCATGTTGCGGAATCGGAGGAGATAACGGGTGATTTAATATTGGCCTTGGATTTATTGCTTTGACCCAAGTCCAGTCCAGGAACAGGATTTCTTGGACCAAAAATTGGTTGCTTTATTAATCGTGACCAGTTATGTCATATGCCTTTGCTGTGGGAGCTCTAGGAGAATAATGCGGATGATTTTCGGAATTATCTCCGGATGACGGACCCCTGCTTTCACCAACTCTTGGCATTGTTGACCCCCTATATTAAGAAGCAGGACACACGCATGAGGCTTTTATTTTTATTTTTTATTGAATAATAATGATTTGATTTGTTATATTTTCTATATTTTTGGATGTATAGAATGTACTTTTGGGTTAAGTTCTATTGGCAGATAGCATGTCTAATTTTATTTATTTATTTTTTTTTTAAATGCACAATAAAAAAAAAAAAAAAGTGTAGAATAATACTTGGCTATGCGTTTTACTTCAAAATGACAGTTTGGGAGTAGGCAGTTACATTTTAAAAAATACAATGTAAAATTAACAAGGGACATCAACATAGTTGCATCTGTGATTTAAAAAACTACGGAATAATGGTGTTGTGGTGACTTGACCAAAAAAAAAAAAAAACCAAGCATAATAATATTATTCTTGATATCACTAGAAAAAAAAAGCCTTTGAAAATTTGTTTGCAATAACTCCATCAGTATCACCAGCAAAGCAGCTTCATTATTATCCCATTAAAGAAGAAGAGAATTGTGCGCTGCATTTCGAGATTTGATAATTTTCCACGTCACGAATGTTAATTCTCCATTACAAACGCTAGTTTACAAGACCGACCGCTTCTGGCTCATGCTTGCTTCCGAGCATGCGGGTTTGTACTTTGGACTTTTGTACACACAATCGGAAAATCCGACAATAGACATTTGTCCGGGGAAAATCCGACAACAATTGTTCGATGGAGCGTACCAATGGTCGGATTTTCCGCCAACAGCCTGTCATCACACAATTCCCATTGGAAAATCCGATCGTGTGTACGAGGCTTAAGACTCTTATTCACAGAGGAAATGGTGGCGTCCACAGACGGCATGCTCCATTTTCTTATAAACTTTTTCTCCATAGGGTACAAAAGTGCAAACCTCTTAGGAGGAATAAACAGCTTATCCGGGTGATCCCAGTCAGCATACATCATTTGCTCTAGCAACGGATGCAAGGGAAAAGCCTGCAAACTCTGTGGAGGCTGCAGAGATCCTAAAGAAGAAAAGGAAATTTCAGGGACCTCCACAGGTGGCAATTTGAAATCTGATTGGACCATCTCCATGAGGGACTGGATCAGCAGTCTCTGGGATTGAAAGGCTGAAAATGGTTCTTCAGAACCTGACACCTCAGAAGTGGAGTCTGTGGCCTGACCTTCCTCCCGGTCATTCATTGCCACTCCTTCCACATCTTCTGCCCAATCCTGTTCCAATGCAGGTGGGGGCTCAGGTGAAGGGGATCTATCCTATTCCCTTCCACCTTGGGAAACTGAAGCAATCATACCTGCTATTTTCCTCTCTAGCCCAGCTAAAGCTGATGCCAAGTCGTCCTTTGTAATGTAGGTTGAGTCAGAAGCATTAGCTGTTGCTACAATGCCCGACAACCGTAATGGCTCAGACTGGCCAGTTGCCTCAGGTCTTTCAGGAGAGTTAAACACAGCAGATATAAGGCTAGCATCCTCCAATACTGATGGTGGTGCATTTGCACCCCTTCCTTCTGCGCCTCCCCCACTCCTCTTCCGGGTAGACATGCCTGAGACGAAAAAAATCAGAGGAAAAGAAAAGTTCACCTTTATGCACTTCAACCGCTCTGTAAATACTACAGCTCTTACAGGACCTGTGATGCCCTGATCCATTCACCCACAGTGACTCACGTGCCCAGCTGATGCTGCTCTGTGTCCCCTCCAACCGGCTTACAAAAGCCTAGGGCTGGAATAGCTCCTAATATGGCCGATTCCGCCCCTACTGTGCATGTCTGGCGTGCACGTTTTACAACGTGCATGCTTGTAGCATCCTGTGCAGATCTCACACACCTCCCAATTGCACATTCTTCCGCACCATTCCCGTGCACGCCCCCTTCGACCACATAAACAGCGATGGGAAAGGGCCACTAAAGGCGGCGTAAGAACTAGATGCACAGGGGCGGGGGAATCTGAACAACCGCGAGCCTCCTGATAGGATCAACCTGGCTGGAAGCTCCACAGAGAAGTGCCGCCGTCCGCAACACCACTGCCCCCAGTAGACATAAAAGTTATGACAACACCTGGTTCCAAAAAAAAAAAAAAAAAAAAGGTTTGACAAGTGCAAAAAAGCTTTTAAAACACTTACCAGTCCCGCGGGTCTTCGTCTCTTGGACCTTCAAGGACCGGGTCCCCTTGAATATGGGGCCACTCCCTTGGACCTGTAAAGCACCCTGCCAGAACTCCTTTGGGATCTTTTTTCTTACCAAGGATCCAGTTTCCCAGGGTCCAGTTCCCAAAGGGTCACATTACAGGCAATACCTCATAGTTTTCTTGTGTAATGAGGTTTGGGTACCATCCATTTTAGTGCATCACCGTCCGAATGCATCCAATTATATAGCCCTTTAAATCCTTCAGGATCTATTCCAGGACCATCTTGCTAGCTCATGGAGAGCTTCTCCAAACCGTGACCATCACCTTACAAGACCCTGGCGAAAAAAAACTGAGGTACTTCTTGTGTAGGAGGGGTTATATAGGGGAGGACTTCCTGTCTTTTTTTTTTTTTTTTTGCCAGTGTCCATTCACCTATAGGTGGCGTATAACCCAGTTAGTTATGGCTTCTCTGTGTCCAGTAATGTACGATAAAGAAAATTACTTATTTGCAAAAAAATTAAAAATTTCCGTTCATTTTCATTTGTTTAGCAAAAAAAAAAAGTCAGTGGTGATTAAATACCACCAAAAGAAAGCTCTCTGTCTAAAAAAAAAAAGATAACATTTTCATATGGGTACAGAAAGGGGGTGGGTGAAAGTGCCCAGTGCTGAAGTGGTTATTAAACTGACTTATTTGTCTTTCAGCTTCTGCTGGCATCACTAAGCTGTTAGAAAGGTTCCTGTCCCAGGTGGAGTGACAACAAATACACTTTGCCTGGGACAGGAGCTGGCGCTACAGAGGAAGCACCGGTTTATGTGGCGCCTGCTCCCTCCTCACCCACTCGCTTCCTCCAGCGCTGGTTCCATCTACTTGATACTCTGGGGTGGCAACCCACGATTTGGGCTTGCCGACCTGCCATCCCAGAGCATGAGGCTGCAGGCCACATCAGAGGGCTCCACGGGTCACATGTGGCCCATGTGCCACTGGTTGACCACCCCTGATGTATACCTAGCTTAAGAAAAATAAACAAACACAACTATATCTCCTTTAGAGTTAGATCTTAGCTAAAGGAGATTTTTAATACATACAGTATATACAAAGTTTTCAAGCTGATTAGTGAATTCACACAAATACAGCAGATTAGTTGTATAAAAACATCATGCAAGCCTTTTTTACATTTGAATACATTTACAACTACCTCTGTTCCTGTATTACATATCTTGGCCTTACAAATGTGGTCCTCATTAAAAGGAAAAAGATTTATTTTGATCACATATGGAAGGTAAGTATAGGGCAGCCAGTAAACTGTACGCATTTCACAGAAGAAGATCTGCTTCTTCAAGCAAATATTGGAAAGGTTTTCCTTATATCATATCTCTGTGACAGTCTCAGAACGTCTTTGCATTGGATCACAGGAGATACAAAGGAGGTATTAAATAAACCCCTAGCATAGAATTCCTTCACCTGTATAGGCCAAAAGGGGATCAACAGCTTGTTACTTTCATCCTCCCTGTTCGCATTGAGGGATTACGTCAGGGTTTCTCAACCAGGGTTCCTCCAGAAGTTGCTGGGGGTTCTTTGAGCAATGAGAAATTACTACCTCTCACATATGTTCCCACTGACCCCATTGATCTTTTTTAGTCATCCGTAAAGGGGTAATTCTTCCCACTGACCCCCACACTAATGTATCATGAGTTTTAGCTATAGATATTTTTAATAGGGGTTCCCTGAGACCAGAAAGTTATTTCAAGGGTTCCTCTGTGTTGAGAAGGTTGAGAAAGGCTGGATTACATGAATCCCCAATGCACCTGCTCCTCTTTGAATGGGAATAGAGGGAATACTACTCCAGGGTCAGAAGGGTCTTGTATGTATGAATTTACTATTTTACAGTATCCGATTTACCAGCCTGATAATCCAATCTGGAAAATGTTCTTAAAATCTCTGAAATAACTTTCATTGGACCATTACAGATACTATTATATTATAAATAGCTGCATTTAGTGATTATTACTAACTTGTACCAATTACTGTGGGAATTTCTTCTTCTTTAATCCTCACATGACCTCCTTCTTCCTTCTCAGCTTTGACCTCTCTCTGAATGTCTCCGGGATCTGTGAATAAAGATGAGAGTGAAGCCCCCTGTACTGAGATGCACGAGAGACCCCAGAGAGTGTGTGTGGGGGGAGACTGGTCACGTCTCTTGGTTGGTACCACACATGAGGCTGGGCACTCCCCCACTGGGCACATACTGTCTCCCCATTACATTCTACTGACAGAGGAGGGGGGAGAAGAAAAGATTGTTGTAGTGACTGAACAAGGAGAATCTGGGACTCTTCTCTGGATTTACCGTAGTGTTTATTACTCACCTGTGCTGATCTCTATAGGAATTTCCTCCACTTTAATGCTCACATGTCCATCTTCCTCCTCCCTGGCTTTGATGTCTCTCGGAGTGGCTCTGGTGTCTGTAAATAAAGATAAGAGTGAAGCCCCCTGTACTGAGATGTATGAGAGACCCCAGAGAGTGTGTGTGGGGGGAGACTGGTCACATCTCTTGGCTGGTAACACACAATGACATGATGTGAGGAGGAGAGCCGGAGTCTAATAGAGGCTGATGGCTCCTGACTCCCCCACTGGGCACATACTGTCTCCCCATTACTGTCTACTGACAGAGGAGGGGGGAGAAGAAGAGATTGTTGTAGTGACTGAACAAGGAGAATCTGGGACTCTTCTCTGGATTTACTGTTTATTCCTCACCTGTGCTGATCTCTGGAGGGATTTCCTCCTTCTCCTTACATGGATCATCATCCATCGTAGACATCTCTTCTTTATCTTCAACTTTAACCACAATCAGGCCATCATTCTAGATAACACAGAAAAATATCCAATTAATGATTCGGAGGAATATCCATTTTTTATCTTAAAAACCTTAGTCCCATCTACCTGATCCTCCTGAGGGATCTCCTGATCTTCCTGTGTGGAGTCCCGGGAATACAGAGGACGGGGACATCTCTCTGGGGGATTTCTGTTACTGGATCCATCTGTAGGAAACACACACACTGACTGAATACATTGTTTCTATGTCTTTATATCAGAGGATGTGTGTATCTAGGTGGATCCTCAATACTCTTCTCTCCTTTACAAGAAATTAAAGTCTCCTCTTACCTGGTGATGTGAGGGGCGGTCGGTTCTCCATCATAACGTTCCTGTAGAGATCCTTGTTTCTTTCTATCTACTCCAACTTTTCTGTATGTCTCTGTATATAAAATATAGGGGGGGGGGGCTTATAAATCTCACAAAATCATAAAAAACTAAAACAAAAACTTTACCTTGAAAATAGATGTAGATGGCACAGTGCAGTTTGTGCCTCTGTCTCGGAGAAGACAGTTCCATTGACAGAAGTCAAAGCATATATTGCCATTATACCTGATGAAGGAGTCCGGAGTGGCCCTGAAACACTGTGTGTATAATATATATATATATATATATATATATATATATATATATATATATATATATATATATATAAATATAAATATATATATATATATATATATATATATATATATATATATATATATATATATATATATATATATATATATATATATATCTATCATACACACTTTGCTTATATGTATGCAATTGCTTTAGTAAAGTTTTGGAGGTTATTTTGAAGATCTATGGGGTGCTGGTGATGTATGCTTGGAGTTGTGTAGATACCAGTTCCCTCCCAGATGGCAGTCACTATGGCGTTCACTTTCTTAGGCCAGGGGTAGGCAACCCGGGGCCCTCCAGCTGTTGCAGAACTACAAGTCCCACAATGCCTCTGGGAGTAATTGTAACTAACTATGCACTTGGTTCCATCATTTTAAAGTGTAAAAGTAGAACATTTTTTTTTTTTAACCTTAATACATTATCTGCATGAAGGTAAGAAAACGTCTTTACACAGGATCCCCCCAGCCCCCACTCTCCTGAGCCTGATCTCAATCCAGTGCTGCATCTCTCTCCTTGCTGGAAATACAGGCAGCAGCTGGAGCCATTGGCTCCTGATGCTGCCAATCACAGCCTGTGAGGAGTGGGCCGAGCCAAGCCACACTGCATGTGTCTATGGACACACACAGTGAAGCTCGGGATCAACCCCACACGAGTGCCGCCATAGAAAGTGGTTTGCTATGGGGACACTAGGCAGGGGGAAGGAGCCAGGAGCACTGGCGGGGGATCCGTGGTCTGCTCCGTGCAGACCAAAAAAAGTAGCTCATAAAGTTTTTATAAATCATAGTCAGGAAATCTCATCAGACATTCGTACAGCAGCTTAGGCAATCTAGCGAGCATCAATGGTTGTAAAATAAGAGAATCATTGCGGAAGTCAGATAAATTTAGCCTCAATCATCGGTCGTGATCGGTGGGAGGATAGGGCCCCATCATTGGCGCCGGTGGGAAGATAGGACCACGTCATAGGCCACAGCGGGACGATTGGATCCCCACCATTGACGCCGATGGGACGATTTGATTTTTTTTAATGATTTTTTATTGAGCACTTTTTATTATTTTTTACTCTTATTTTTGGATTTTGTCATTTCTTGCTACATTTTTTTCTTAGTTTTCCTCTTTACATTTATTATTTTTTTATTATTCTTTTTTTTGTTTATATATTTTTTTTAATTTTCATTGCATATATATTTTTTCTATATCTTAGTTTTGATATTTCTTACTGTAGACAACATGTACATTCACATGGTGGTATACATACAGTATCTCACAAAAGTGAGTACACCCCTCACATTTTTGTAAATATTTTATTATATCTTTTCATGTGACAGCGCTGAAGAAATGACGCTTTGCTACAATGTAAAGTAGTGAGTGTACAGCTTGTATAACAGTGTAAATTTGCTGTCCCCTCAAAATAACTCAACACACAGCCATTAATGTCTAAACCGCTGGAAACAAAAGTGAGTACACCCCTAAGTGAAAATGTCCAAATTGGGCCCAAAGTGTCAATATTTTGTGTGGCCACCATTATTTTCCAGCACTGCCTTAACCCTCTTGGGCATGGAGTTCACCAGAGCTTCACAGGTTGCCACTGGAGTCCATTTCCACTTCTCCATGATGACATCACGAAGCTGGTGGATGTTAGAGACCTTGCGCTCCTCCAACCTCCGTTTGAGGATGCCCCACAGATGCTCAATAGGGTTTAGGTCTGGAGACATGCTTGGCCAGTCCATCATCTTTACCCTCAGCTTCTTTAGCAAGGCAGTGGTCGTCTTGGAGGTGTGTTTGGGGTCGTGTTGGAATACTGCCCTGCGGCCCAGTCTCTGAAGGCAGGGGATCATGCTCTGCTTCAGTATTTCACAGTACATGTTGGCATTCATGGTTCCCTCAATGAACTGTAGCTCCCCAGTGCTGGCAGCACTCATGCAGCCCCAGACCATGACACTCCCACCAACATGCCTGACCGTAGGCAACACACACTTGTCTTTGTACTCCTCACCTGGTTGCCGCCACACACGCCTGACACCATCTGAACCAAATAAGTTTATCTTGGTCTCATCAGACCACAGGATATGGTTCCAGTAATCCATGTCCTTAGTCTGCTTGTCTTCAGCAAACTTTTTTCGTTTGTAGGCTTTCTTGTGCATCATCTTTAGAAGAGGCTTCCTTCTGGAATGACAGCCATGCAGACCAATTTGATGCAGTGTGCGGCGTATGGTCTGAGCACTGACAGGCTGACCCCCCACCCCTTCAACCTCTGCAGCAATGCTGGCAGCACTCATATGTCTATTTCCTAAAGACAACCTCTGGATATGACGCTGAGCATGTGCACTCTTTGGTCGACCCTGGCGAGGCCTGTTCTGAGTGGAACCTGTCCTGTTAAACCTCTGTATGGTCTTGGCCACCGTGCTGCAGCTCAGTTTCAGGGTCTTGTCAATCTTCTTATAGCCTAGGCTATCTTTATAAAGAGCAACAATTCTTTTTTCAGATCCTCAGAGAGTTCTTTGCCATGAGGTGCCATGTTGAACTTCCAGTGGCCAGTATAAGAGAGTGAGAGTGATAACACCAAATTTAACACACCTGCTCCCCATTCACACCTGAGACCTTGTAACACTAACCAGTCACATGACACCGGGGAGGGAAAAAGGCTAATTGGGCCCAATTTGGAAATTTTCACTTAGGGGTGTATTAACTTTTGTTGCCAGAGGTTTAGACATTAATGGCTGTGTGTTGAGTTATTTTGAGGGGACAGAAAATGTACACTGTTATACAAGCTGTACACTCACTACTTTACATTGTAGCAAAGTGTCATTTCTTCAGTGTTGTCACATGAAAAGATATAATAAAATAATTTACATAAATGGGAGGGGTGTACTCACTTTTGTGAGATACTGTAGTGTTTTTATATGCTTATCAACATCACTCAGCACCTGTGACAGGTGGGGGTGGTCCTATTAAAGGAGTGTTGATTTTGTTTACCTTATGTTTTGCGGAAGCACATTGTCAGTGTGAAACGCATCAACCTATATTCAAGGTCCTGGTGGCAATCACTAGTACAGTCCTAATAAACACTGTTGGACCGGCGGTGGTGTGCAGCCAAATTATTTTTGTCTCTACTACTACGGATGAGAGCCGGGGGATAGCACCCAGCCCTCTTGGATATTCCACTCACCTGGAGCAGCTTACCGCTCTCTCTTTTCCCTGCCTGTGGGACAATAGCACCCCGTCATTGGCGCCGGCGGGACAAAAGCACCCCCCCTCTTAATTGGCACCATGCGACAATAGTGCCCCCCATCATTGGCGCCAATGGGACAATAGCACCCCCTCACTGGTGCCAACGGGACAATAGCACCCCCTCACTGGCGCCAACGGGACAATAGCACCTCCCCTTATTGGCGCCAACGGTACACTAGCACCTCCCCTTATTGGCGCCAACGGTACACTAGCACTTCCCCTCATTGGCGCCAACGGGACAGTAACACCCCCCCCCCCCCTCATTGGCACCAACGGGACAATATCACCCCCCTCATTGGCACCAACGGGACAACAGCACCCCCCTCATTGGCGCCAACAGGACTATAGCACCCCCCTCATTGGCGCCAACGGGATAATAGCACCTCCCCTCATTGACACCAACGGGACAATAGCACCTCCCCTCATTGGCGCCAACAGGATAACACCCCCCCTCATTGGCGCCAATGGGACAATAGCACCCCCTGACATTGATGCCGGTGGGACAATAGGGCCCCGTCATTGGTGACGGCAGGACGAATGGACCCCGCCAGTGATGCCAGGGGGACAATAGCACCCTATCACTGGCGCCATTGTGACAATAGCACCCATTGACATCACGGCCATTGACATCAGTAGCATAATCAGACCTCATCATTGGAGGGATAATAATACTCCATCATTGGTGTCAGTGGGATTAAATGTGTCCCAATCGTTGGGTGTCATTGAATGTGAGCACAATAAAAGCCCACCATTGCATTGGATAACTGACCTGATATCACACCCCTACTCTGCTCTTTGAGTGTCAGGAGATCCCTCAGCCCAACACATCCCCTCCATATCTGATGTGCCAGGAGCTGGAAGGCACTGGGCTCCTACAGTTTGGGAGATTGAGGGCTGGGTCATACCATAATATGGAGCAGGAAAGGCACATTTCCCACACATCAATGCACTGCCCTTGTGAGATGGGAGCAGTTATCATTGGTAACGGCGCTCCCAACGCATCTATCAAATGCAGTGTGTTTGCAGCCACCAAATTGCATATTACTGCAGATGCAGTTTGGCACAGAGCGATTTGCAAAAGTAGCGCCTGTACTCATTTTTGTGTATATGGCAACCCATTGAAATGAATGGGCTGTCAAAACCGCAACATGCAGGGAACCGCAAGAAAGCACACATTCTGGTGTGACCCGGCCCTTAGACTCCCAGAAGACCACTCCAAAATATCAAGGAGACCTGCCAGCAAACTGCACAGGCTATGGCTTCCCAGAGACCTGTGCTGCACAGCCCCACCCCCATTTAATGTTCTACACATCAGAGGACTTGCAGAAAGATGAGGTGACATGATGCCCCATCCAGTCCACACTGGGCCCCCTTCATTCATAAGAAGATATTATTACCTCCTCCTCGCTGGGCACACACTCTCCAAGCTCACACTGCTTTCATCAAGTCTCTTGGAACAATAATCCTTCTCCTAATACTACTTCCGGGCTTCAACAAAATGGCCGCCGTCCCTCCTGCTCTGAGGACACTTGATCTTACTATCTAACTGATCAACACCCTCTAGTGGTGGTGTTTCATCAGATTTGGTGACCCGTCAGAATGTGCAACAGAAGTGACGTTACGTCACCGCCATCTTGCTACACCCCGCACTCCTCCAAAATAAAGATACAACTTATTACACCTACCGGAGTTTTGCATGTTACACTTTTTTTAACAGGGGTATTCTTACTTCCCTCATTCATACTTTTGCGGATAGGTGTCCCACACACACATATATATATATATATATATATATATATATATATATATATATATATATATATATATATATATATATATATATATATATATATATATATATATATATATATATATATATATATATATATATATGGGACACCTATCCGCAAAAGTATGAATGAGGGAAGTAAGAATGAGAGACACCTATCGGCAAAAAAATAAATAAATACATATATATATATTTTTATATATATATATATATATATATATATATATATATATATATATATATAAATATATATATATATATATATATATATATATATATATATATATATATATAGTCAGCAAAAGTATGCAGGCACAGGACACACCCCATGCCACGCCCCCTTAAAGGAGAATTGTACAAAAAAACAAGATTGGTTAAACCCACAAGTGCTTTTTTTTACCACTACTATTCATTTATATTGGCTTGTGGAATTTACAAATGCAGCAACTTAGAAATCAGATGAAAGGTTTAGCGCTGGGAAAAAAGGATAAAAAAAGTGCATTTTATATACAATTATTTAGATCAGACCCAAATGAGGAGGACAGAGGGACAGAGGGACATTGCTCCAAATCAAGGACAATCCCTTGAAATCAGGGACAGTTGGGAGCTATGTATACACTAACCAGCCACTTTATTAGGTACACCTGTTCAGTTGCTTGATAACACAAATTACTAATTAGCCAATCACATGGCAGCAGCTCAATGCATTTAGAGCCGATTCACATTAGAAGCGGCACGACTTGCAGGTCGCCTCAGCGAGGCGACCTGCACACGACTGCCGCGGCGACTTGCAAGACGACTTCTGTATAGAAGTCTATGCAAGTCGCCCCCAAAGTAGTACAGGAACCTCTCTTCTAAGTCGGAGCGACTTGCGTCGCTCCGATTAGAACGGTTCCATTGTACAGAACGGGAGGCGACTTGTCAGGCGGCTAGGTCGCCTGACAAGTCGCCCCCGTGTGAACCGGCTCTTAGGCATCGAGGCGTGGTGAAGATGACTTGCTGAAGTTCAAACCAAGCATCTGAAAGTTGATTTAAGTGACTTCTAACGTGGCATGGTTGTTGGTGCCAGACGGGGTGGTCTGAGTATTTCAGAAAAACTGCTGATCTACTGGGATTTTTACGCACAACCACCTCTTGGGCCCAATCGGGGGCGCCGTGTAAGTTGGTTGTTAAGGAACAGGCCGCCGCGCCCTTAGCAACCGATGAGTCATCATCTTTCAATGGGTTTCCCCGCTGATAGATGAATAAAAAAAAACATGCCAGTAAAAAAAATAAAGGATAAAACGACATGGGCACCCTTCGGGCCAGGTGTGGATTTTAAGGGGAACCCCACACCAAAATATTTTTTTTTAAACGGCGTGGGGTCCCCCCCAAGGTCCATACCAGACCCTTAGCCAAGCATGCAGCCCCGCAGGTCAGGATAGGGGGGGGCAAGCGAGTGCCCCCTCCTAAACCAGACCACATGCCCTAAACATGGGGGGGTGCTTTGGGGGCAGGGGGGGCTCTGCGCCCCCCCACCCCAAAGCACCTTGTCCCCATGGGGACAAGGGTCTCTTCCCAACAACTCTGGGCTGAAGTTGTCGGGGTCTGCAAGTGGGGGCTTATCAGAATCTGGAAGCCCCCTCTAACAAGGGGGCCCCCAGATCCCGACCCCCCCCTATGTGAATGGGTATCGGATACATCGGACCCATTCACCAAAAAAGTGTCAAAAGGTAATAACCACAAGAAACAGTTTTTGACAAATCCTTTATTAAATAAAAAAAATTGTGTCCCGCGGTGTAAATCCACCATCAATCATGACACCTGCCGGACCCAAAAAATAGAAAAAATGGAAAACGCTGTATGCTCTCTCTTCGCTTTGACAGCTCCTATATAGGCAAGGGGCGGGGCCACCCGGTTACGTCACGCAAAGGCACCACCCCCTTCTGATGTCACATGATTATTTTTTTATTGTAATCGGGAGTCATTTTAAATGGGATTTTTTTTCTTTAGATATTTCATATTTTGCTGTAGCATATTCTGTATATGCTACAAATGCGCCACTTTACAGGCACATTAAGGGAAATCCCAGGGACGATATTTAAAAGGAAGTTTTATTTTTCATTGTTGCACTTTACACATCATTAAAATTACTGCTCCTGAAAAATGTCTCCCAGGGCAGTACCCAGACCCCCATATCTCTTTTATGGCTAATTTATTGCATATAAGGCTTCATTTTTGCTGCTCGGCTCTCTTTGTCTTCAATGGGGTTTGCTGCATTTCCCCTCTTCAGGAGTTCTGCTGCGGACTGAACATGGGGGTGTAGCCAGGTCTCCGGCCTTGTGCAGTCTAATGAGGACCTCCAAGACCAAAGATAGCTGACATATCCTTTAATATGTAGTGGGTTGTGAGGCATAGTGGGTGCAAAGGTGGTGAAAGTCATTGGGCGCCAGACACTTCTTGGATGTAAAAGAGGTTTTACTTCTTTTGACAGTCTTTTTTGTAATTTTGGGGGGAAGAGGGTTAGGGCCAGGATACCCTTAAGTATGTATAGATTCAATTGGCAGACTCTGAGACTTCAATAGGAAGACAAACATGCAGGGAAAGGCCTTAGCAAGGCGCCACATCTGCAAATGCAAGAATGCTGTCTCCTATGGTAACAGTCTTTAGCAGTTCCTAACTCACACGTAACAGTCCTTTCATCTCCACTACAACTGCCTCTTGTAGTTCTTCAACACTGAGCTCTCGATCTTTCACTAGATCCTCTGATTCACTGACTCTGAATACCTTGAGCTCCTCCAAGGTTTGCGGTGGTATCCCCTCAAGCATCACCCACGCTTCCCAGCTGGGTCCCTAGCTTGGCACTCCAGATACTTCTCAAGATTCACCCCTGCTAACGGCAAGGTCCCTAGCTTGACTCACAAGGCTGCTCTGCAAGCGTCTCCTCTGTGGCTTGGGTCCCTGACTTGATCACCGCCTGAAGTTTCCCATTTCTCCACTGTGCCCGTTTGGTGAAAATGCTACTCCAGTACTTGCTTCAGTTACTCACTGTGGTTCCTGGTAAAGGTGGTCCCTTTGTGGCAACAGCTTCCCTTCTACCTCAGACCACTGAGAGGTTCTCCGACCAGCAGAACCATCACTTCTGGTTGGACTGCAAGCCGCAATCCCAACCCTGCGCTGCTCTCCTTACTTCTGGATAGGCCCTCAGACAGCCTAGAGGTCAGATGCCCCCAGGATTGGGGATGGTTGAACGGTTCGGCCAAGGCATACGTTTGGGACGAACTTTCGCTGTTCGGCGAACATCCGAACAAACGCGCCGTTTGACCGTTTGTTCAGCCCCATTGTGACATTGAACAGTGCATTGCAAGCCCTGATTGGCTGAAGCAGTGAAAGCTTCAGCCAATCAGGACACAAAGCACTATCAGAGTCATGATTGGACACTGTCATCATGACTTTATCCAATCATGGCTCATTCACGCCCCACAGTATAAAAATATTCTTTCAATGGCAGCCATTTTCAGTGTGGTTTTGAAGAGAGATAGAACAGGGCTCAGTGCTATTAGTTAGTGTGCTATACTGTGCTATTTTGCTTTATTTGTCAGTGTAGAATACTAGTTTAGAGTCAGTCTAGGGATAGTGTGAGGTTAGTGAGGAGCACCATCATTCAGCTTTGCATAGTGTGCAGCTAGAGTAGGGACAGCTCAGATAGTTTCAGTGTAGTGTAAAGCTAGATTAGGAACAGTTCAGATAGCATCAGTGTAGTGAGGGTTGAACACTGTATATTTGATTGTGTTACTGCCAGTTTAACACCATTTACTTCTGTGTGCGTTACTGCCAGTTTAACGCCATATAGTTTTGTGTGCATTACTGCCAGTTTAACGCCATGTAGTTTTGTGTGCGTTACTGCCAGTTTAACGCCATTTAGTTTTGTGTGCGTTACTGCCAGTTTAACGCCATATAGTTTTGTGTGCGTTACTGCCAGTTTAACGCCATATAGTTGTGTGTGCATTACTGCCAGTTTAACGCCATATAGTTCTGTGTGCCATACTGCCAGTTTAACGCCATGTAGTTTTGTGTGCGTTACTGCCAGTTTAACGTCATATAGTTTTGTGTGCCTTACTGCCAGTTTAACGCCATATAGTTTTGTGTGGGTTACTGCCAGTTTAACGCCATGTAGTTTTGTGTGCATTACTGCCAGTTTAACGTCATATAGTTTTGTGTGCCTTACTGCCAGTTTAACGCCATATAGTTCTGTGTGCGTTACTGCCAGTTTAACATCATATAGTTTTGTGTGCGTTACTGCCAGTTTAACGCCATATAGTTTTGTGTGGGTTACTGCCAGTTTAACGCCATATAGTTTTGTGTGCATTACTGCCAGTTTAATGTCATATAGTTCTGTGTGCATTACTTCCAGTTTAACGTCATATAGTTTTGTGTGCGTTACTGCCAGTTTAACGCCATATAGTTTTGTGTGGGTTACTGCCAGTTTAACGCCATATAGTTTTGTGTGCGTTACTGCCAGTTTAACGTCATATAGTTCTGTGTGCATCACTGCCAGTTTAACGCCATATCGTTTTGTGTGCGTTACTGCCAGTTTAACACCATATAGTTCTGTGTGCATTACTGCCAGTTTAACGCCATATAGTTTTGTGCATTACTGCCAGTTTAACGCCATATAGTTTTGTGCATTACTGCCAGTTAAAGGCCATTTACTTTTGTGTGCGTTACTGCCAGTTTAAACGGCCATATAGTTTTGTGTGCGTTACTGCCAGTTTAACGCCATATAATTCTGTGTGTGTTACTGCCAGTTTAATGCCATATAGTTCTGTCTGTGTTCACCAGAGCTTCACAGGTTGCCACTGGAGTCCTCTTCCATTCCTCCATGATGACATCACAGAGCTGGTGAATGTTAGAGACCTTGCGCCCCCCCCTAAGTGAAAATGTCCAAATTGGGCCCAATTAGCCATTTTTCCTCCCTGGTGTCATGTCACTTGTTAGTGTCACAAGTTCTCAGGTGTGAATGGGGAGCAGGTGTGTTAAATTTGGTGTTATCGCTCTCTCTCTCTCTCTCTCTCTCATACTGGTCACTGGAAGTTCAACATGGCACCTCATGGCAAAGACCTTTCTGAGGATCTGAAAAAAAGAATTGTTGCTCTACATAAAGATGGCCTAGCATATAAGAAGATTGCCAAGACCCTGAAACTGAGCTGCAGCACGGTGGCCAAGACTATACAGCCATTTAACAGGACAGGTTCCACTCCGGCCTCGCCATGGTTGACCAAAGAAGTTGAGTGCACGTGCTCAGCATTATATCCAGAGGTTGTCTTTGGGATCGCACACTGCATTAAATTGGTCTGCATGGCTGTCATCCCAGAGGGAAGCCTCTTCTAAAAATGATGCACAAGAAAGCCTGCAAACAGTTTGCTGAAGACAAGCAGACTAAGGACACGGATTACAGGAACCATGTAATGTGGTCTGATGAGACCAAGATAAACTTATTTGGTTCAGATGGTGTCAAGCGTGTGTGGCGGCAACCAGGTGAGGGGTACAAAGACAAGTGTGTCTTGCCTACAGTCAAGCATGGTGGTGGGAGTGTTATGGTCTGGGGCTGCATGAGTGCTGCCGGCACTGGGGAGCTACAGTTCATTGTGGGAACCATGAATGCCAACATGTACTGTGACATACTGAAGCAGAGCATGATCCCTTCCCTTCGGAGACTGGGTTGCAGGGCAGGATTCCAACATGATAACGACCCCAAACACCTCCAAGACAACCACTGCCTTGCTAAAGAAGCTGAGGGTAAAGGTGATGGACTGGCCAAGCATGTCTCCAGACCTAAACCCTATTGAGCATCTGTGGGGCATCCTCAAATGGAAGATGGAGGAGCGCAAGGTCTCTAACATCCATCAGCTCCGTGATGTCATCATGGAGGAGTGGAAGAGGACTCCAGTGGCAACCTGTGAAGCTCTGGTGAACTCCATGCCCCAGAGGGTTAAGGCAGTGCTGGAAAATAATGGTGGCCACACAAAATATTGACACTTTGGGCCCAATTAGGCCTTTTTCACTTCAGGGTGTACTCATTTTTGTTGCCAGCGGTTTAGACATTAATGGCTGTGTGTTGAGTTATTTTTAGGGGACAGTAAATGTGTTGTCACATGAAAAGCTATATAAAATATTCACAAAAATGTGAGGGGTGTACTCACTTTTGTGAGATACTATATATATATATATATATATATATATATATATATATATATATATATATATATATATATATATATATATATATATACATACACACACACACACATTAGCCATAACTTTATGACCCACCCTCCCAATTGAGTAAGTCCCCTTTTACCTCCAAAACAGCCCTGACCCATCGAAGCGTGGACCCCACTAGACCTGTAAGGGTCCGCTGTGGTATCTGGCACCAAGCCGTCAGTAGCAGATCCTTTAAGTCCTGTAAGTTGGGAGGTGGGGTCTCCGTGGATCAGATTGTTTTTTCCAGCACACCCCACAGATGCTCAATTGGATTGAGATCTGGAGAATTTGGAGGCCTAATCAACACCTTACACCAGTTGTCTTCCTCAAACCAATCTTAAACCATTTTTGCAGTGTGGCAGGGCGCATTATCCTGCTGAAAGAGGCCACTGCCATCAGGGAATACCGTTTCCATGAAGATGTGTACTTGGTCACCAACAATGTTTAGGTAGGTGGTTTGTGTCAGGTAACATCCACATGAATGGCAGAACCCAATGTTTCCCAGCAGAACATTGCCCAAAGAATCACACTTTGGGAAGCCTTCTTCCCATACTGCATCTTGGTGCCAGCTCTTCCCCAGGTAAGTGACGCACACTCACCTAGCCATCCAGATGATGTAAAAGAAAATGTGATTTATCAGACCAGGCCACCTTCTTCTGAAGGATCAGGTGCCTATTGTAGATGCTTTTGGCTATGGACGCGGGTCAGCATGGGCACCCTGACCGGTCTGCTGCTACACAGCCCCATACACAACAAACTGGTTTCCATTTTTTCTGCCCCTAGTAGTACTATCATGCGGGGCAATATATGCCCAAAAATGAATGTCTAAGATGCAGACTGCTTATGTTCTGGACATACTGCCCTAAACATTAGTACCATCCAGCAGCCCCTCATAGAGAGTGGATGGTGCACCTGTGCTCTTCACCCGCACCTAAACACCCAGCATGCATAGAGCCCAAGGCCTCATTCACACTGGTGTGGGCAAACATGCATTTGGAAGACATTTCTAAAACATGACCTCCCGGACCTCTCCTCCGGGAGGTCATGACCAGGACATTTTTTGCTATTCATCACTGCGCTACTTTAACTGGTAATTGCGCAGTCATGCAACACTATACGCAAATGACACCTATATTTATTTTTTTCACACAAATAGAGCTTTCTTTTGGTAGCATTTGATCACCACTGGGTTCTTTTATTTTTTGCGATATGAATGAAAAAAATACCAAAAATTCTATTCTAAAAATGTATTACTTTCTGTTGCAAAACAATTTCTTTATAAATTCACGTCAAAGTGTATTCTGCTACAAAAGGTGTACTAATTGGTTTGTGTGAAAGTTATACTGGTAATGGTGGTGATCAGCGACTTATAGTGGGGCTGTGACTTTATTCCATAGATGGATGGAATCTCAGCCCGTTCAGCAGGGACCGATCGAGATTCAATCCATTTATGGCAGGGTTTTTCAACTGGGGTCCCGTGGCACCCTGGGATGCCAAGGTCTCAGGATTAGCCACTGACACATCCTGGTAAGAGTGCTACTCTGTGTTAACTCCCTATGCAGTACAACCCTGCGAGGGGAGAGAGAGAGAGAGAGAGAGAGAGAGAGAGAGAGAGAGAGAGAGAGAGAGAGAGAGAGAGAACGAACAGTCCGCACGACTCACTCCTCCTCCCTGCAGCTATGTGTACTATTGCCAGCAAAGCAGAAAGCTTTCTGCTTTGCCAGTGTAACGTCGATTAGTGCCTCCCGTCGAAAAATGCCTCCTATGTTACGTCACTCCAGCTGATTTCCCGATCAGCTGGCGTGACGTGAGACTGCACATGCGCAGTTCGTCGGATGCATTTTCCCGACAGCGAGCGCGCAGAGGGAGAGAATCTAATTGTTAGATTCTGCCTCGCTCTCTGAGCATAACGTCATAGAGGGCGGATTGTGGCATGATCTCAATCTTGAATTCCCATTGGGTGGATTGTGGGGCGTGATCTTTTGGCACAAATTTTTGGATTCCTATGCCTATCTCATTGGATTCCTATGCACAGAGCTTGCTTCTGGACGTGGACGGTGGTTTTCTGGACGAGGACGCGGACGGTGGTTGCTTCTGGACGAGGATGCGGAGTTCTCCCTTAGATCAGTGTTCTCTGCAGAGTTCTCCCTTAGATCAGTGTTCTCTGCAGAGTTCTCCCTTAGATCAGTGTTCTCCCTTAGATCAGTGTTCTCTGCAAAGTTCTCCCTTAGATCAGTGTTCTCTGCAAAGTTCTCCCTTAGATCAGTGTTCTCTGCGGAGTTCTCCCTTAGATCAGTGTTCTCTGCGGAGTTCTCCCTTAGATCAGTGTTTTCTGCGGAGTTCTCCCTTAGATCAGTGTTTTCTGCGGCGTTCTCCCTTAGATCCGTGTTTTCTGCGGAGTTCTCCCTTAGATCAGTGTTTTCTGCGGAGTTCTCCCTTAGATCAGTGTTTTCTGCGGAGTTCTCCCTTAGATCAGTGTTCTCTGCGAACACTGATCTAAGGGAGAACCCCTCAGAGAACACTGATCTAAGGGAGAACCCCGCAAGGAACACTGATCTAAGGGAGAACCCCGCAAGGAACACTGATCTAAGGGAGAACCCCGCAAGGAACACTGATCTAAGGGAGAACCCCGCAAGGAACACTGATCTAAGGGAGAACCCCGCAAGGAACACTGATCTAAGGGAGAACCCCGCAAGGAACACTGATCTAAGGGAGAACTCCGCAAGGAACACTGATCTAAGGGAGAACCCCGCAAGGAACACTGATCTAAGGGAGAACCCCGCAGAGAACACTGATCTAAGGGAGAACCCCGCAAGGAACACTGATCTAAGGGAGAACCCCGCAAGGAACACTGATCTAAGGGAGAACCCCGCAAGGAACACTGATCTAAGGGAGAACCCCGCAAGGAACACTGATCTAAGGGAGAACCCCGCAAGGAACACTGATCTAAGGGAGAACCCCGCAAGGAACACTGATCTAAGGGAGAACCCCGCAAGGAACACTGATCTAAGGGAGAACTCCGCAAGGAACACTGATCTAAGGGAGAACCCCGCAAGGAACACTGATCTAAGGGAGAACCCCGCAAGGAACACTGATCTAAGGGAGAACCCCGCAAGGAACACTGATCTAAGGGAGAACCCCGCAAGGAACACTGATCTAAGGGAGAACCCCGCAAGGAACACTGATCTAAGGGAGAACCCCGCAAGGAACACTGATCTAAGGGAGAACCCCGCAAGGAACACTGATCTAAGGGAGAACCCCGCAAGGAACACTGATCTAAGGGAGAACCCCGCAAGGAACACTGATCTAAGGGAGAACTCTGCAAGGAACACTGATCTAAGGGAGAACTCTGCAAAGAACACTGATCTAAGGGAGAACTCCGCAGAGAACACTGATCTAAGGGAGAACTCTGCAGAGAACACTGATCTTGATCTGATCTTGAACACTGGCCTGTCTCCCGTCGAAAACTGAATCCGACGAACTGCGCATGGCTAGTCCATACGTCACACCAGATGATTGGGAAATCAGCTGGAGTGACGTAACGTAGGAGGCATTTTCCGACGGGAGGCACTAATCAACATTACACCGGCAGCAGTACACATAGCTGCAGGGAGGAGAATAGAGCCGCGTGGGCTGTGCTCTCTCTCTCCCCGTAGTCGCACTGCACAGGGAGTCAATACACAGCCCACACACTGCATGGGAGTTAAGCACAGCCCACATTTGTGCTAGGTGGGGGGATTTGGGAGGATTGTGCTAAGGGGATTGGGGGGGGGTTGGAGTGTGCTTTATGCTAGGGGTGGGGATGTGGGAACAAGGGGGTTTGTGTTGCGATGGGGGGTTGTAGTTGTAGGATTTTTTTTGGGGGGGGGGGGGGTTGTGGTAGGAGGATTTTTTTTTTTTTTTTGGGGGGGGGGGGCTGTGCTAGGAGGGAGGATTTATGCTAGAAGGGTGGATTAGATGAGGTTTGTGCTAGGAGGGACAATTTGAGGGAGGGGGATGTGCTAGGAGGAGGAATTTGGGGGGCGGGGGTTGTGCTAGGAGGGGGGGGGTTCACATTTTTCTGTACCACACAAAAATGTGCTGCGTTTTGCAGTCGCATGTGGGTGCTATTTCTTACTGACACCCCCACACATCTAGCAAATGCATGTACATTTGCACCCATTAAAAAATGTGACGTGTGTAAATGAATGCACCTCCTTGTGTGAACGAGCCCTCAGACTGGCGTGCCCCAGGATTGAGTACAGTTGTAAAGGTTGCCTTGAAAAACGCTGATGTATGGGCAGGCTGGCTGTACAGAAGTCGACCCATCGATTGACTTTAGTACAACCAGCCTGTCAGTTTTTTTTTGCATGCAATCACTGTCGGTGGTTATAGCCACCAGCAGTAATTATTGTGTTCTGCCGGAAAGGAAGGCTCCCTGCCAGCAGAACACAATAGCACTACGGGAGGGATTCCCCCAACAACAATGACTGTGTTAACAGAGCAATTTTAGGTTGCAGGAAAGAGAACCGCATCATCTATGGCTTGCCTTGCTCAAAACCCCCTCTTTTCCCCCCAGGGAATATTGCACATTTTTTTTTTCCCCCATTACATTGTTCCTGTAGTTCTGCCCCCAGAACTACTTGGAATCTTCCAGGAGCCCTTTATCTACACTCAGTAACAATGAAGGTAGTAGTCTTGTTTTGCTGGGAAGAAATCAATGTGTGCATGTAGAATGGATAGTGAGTGTTAGGCAGTAGGGCTGTCAGTGCTGGGTGGGACATCAGTGGCTCAGAGACACTGTGTTCACACAAGAAGTTAGGAGCACGCTGGATTTCTGGCAGGTCAGCAGAGTATATTTCTGTACTTTTTGTGCAGCATTTTCAAAAGGAGTTAGACAAGGGAAAGTGTGCATGCATTGGAAAGGATATACCTAATATATTTACTGTATATACTCGAGTATAAACCGAGTTTTTCAGCACATTTTTTTGTGCTGAAAGTGCCCCCCTCGGCTTATACTGGAGTCAAGTACTTTTCTGCAGCAAAAAATGTCATTGGTGTGCAAACCCAGTGGAACTAGTAACACAACATATCCAAAGCTGGGGTTCCTAGCACCAAGTGGCCCCGAGATACGGGGCCCCAAAGTCGGTTCGGAAAATGTCATTCTCTGCTGAACTGAATTTGGGACCCTGTATCTCGGGGCCACTTGGTGCTAGGAACCCCAGCTTTGCACAAATTGTAGTGCTAGTTCCATTGGCTTTGTACACCAAATTTGGGGTTCCTAGCCCCGAGATACGGGGCCCCAATTCAGTTCGGAAAATGTCATTCTCTGCTGCAGAAAAGTGCTTGACATTTTCTGAACCGATATTAGGGGCCCTGTATCTCGGGGCCACTTGGTGCTAGAAACCCCAGCTTTGGAAATTTTATGGTGCTAGTTCCACTGGGTTTGCACACCAAATTTGGGGTTCCTAGCACTAAGTGGCCCCGAGATACGGGGCCCCAAATTCGGTCAACTGTGTCCATCTGCAGCAATGTCATTTCAGGGCCCTTTGGGTCCAGAGACCCCAAATTTTGGCTGCAGCTAGGGGGCATCTAGGAACCCTTAACTACAGAGTTTGAAGTTCGGGGGACCTATGGTTGCAAATGGGCACAGTGAGGCTGCAAATGGGCACAGTTGACCCTCTTTTCCACTTACAGTAGCTGCGCATTTCTCACCCTGGGCTTATACTCGGGTCAATAAGTTTTCCTAGTTTTTTGTGATAAAATTAGGTGCCTATTTGATTTTTGCCCTGACATACACTGTAGGTTTTTCAATATACTGGTAGTGAGAAAATAATGTAGACACAAATACCGGATGATAATATTATTATAATTTTTACTGCCATTTGGTGTAATGGTGATAAAAAAGGAGCTAGTTCAGCATCAACTCCGTGCAGCCAGTGAAACCCTCAACCTTTGGTGTTTCAACATGACTACAAGACATGGGAGTCATCTCATGACAAAGATGAGATCTAGAGTCACCGGTTAAAAGAAGATGAGATCCACAGCCATGCCTTCTATCCCGTGTGCACACGCTGATGTCTGATAAGACAGGCTTTCCAGGAAAAACATTTCCCACACTCCGAACAGGAATATGGCTTTTCCCCGGTGTGAGTTTTCCGGTGCGAAGTAAGATTTGCCGTGGTGGAAAAACTTTTTCCACAGTCTGTGCAGGAATACGGCTTCTCTCCGGTGTGACTTCTCTCATGTGTAATGAGATTGCTTTTCTGAGAAAAACATTTCCCGCACTCGGAACACGAATATGGCTTTTCCCCGGTGTGAGTTTTCCGGTGTGACGCAAGATTTGTAGTGGTGGAAAAACATTTTCCACAGTCGGTGCAGAAATGTGGCCTCTCTCCTGTGTGGCTTCTCTCGTGTATAATGAGATTGCTTTTCTGAGAAAAACATTTCCCGCACTCCCGGCATGAAAAAGGCTTTTCCCCCAGGTGATGTTTAGTAAGTCCGTCTTGGTCAGGAACGCATTGCCCTATGTCAGGCGAAGAACACATCTGCGCTTTCTTATGCGTTTTAAGACCGGACATTGCGGTGAAACATTTTCCACATTCAGGACATGAAAACGGCTTCTCACCAGTGTGTGTCCTCTTATGTTTGTTAAGAATGGACAATAGAGAAAAACACTTCCCACACGCTGAACACGAGTAGGGCTCCTCGACTGTATCAGACCCCTCGTTTGAAGGAAGATGAGCTTTCTGATTAAAACATTTGCCGCTTTCAGAAGATGAGAATGTTTCCCCCTCTGTATGGTAGATGACGAGATCAGGAAAACACTCCCCATGTGTAAAGGAACCAGATGACAGATCTGCACCATGAGGTGTTGGATGGACATGTTGGGTGATGGGGTTTTCTTCTGAAGAATTGATTTTGATGTCCTCATCTTCTGTTTTACCAAATGTTGAGATAACAACAATGTTATAGTTTCTGTTTTGTCCATCTGTGGGAAATAAGAAGTGACAACTATTTAAGTGTACAGTATGTCAAGCCAAAACGTATATCTTTGGAAGGGTTATTTTTCTGTCAGTGTTGCTATTGATTGTCTGCCTGGTAAAACGTCAGCAGGACATGAAGAATGGAAAAATCTCCCTAAGGGAGTCCTGGAAAAACCCATCAGGGGGTTCTAACTCCTCACTCCATACATAATTAAATCTGGGTCTACCTGTATTGGAATTTGGTCAGTTCTACAGAAACCAGATGAATTTCGGTCCATGTGTAACCCCCTCTGTTCAACAGAAGCTGGTCTTTTGAATGGTCCTGCTGGAAAACCAGCATTTGATCAGCTGCTGCAGCGCTGATCTGTGTATTCGGAAAGGGAGGAGCCCCCCCTTCCTGCTTGTGTGGGTGCAGGAACCTGTGAGGTTTTTTTTTACTCAACATGTATGCCTAGCTTAAAGCGGAGGTTCACACATAAATTGAACCTCCGCTTTTCGGAACCCTCCCCTCTCCGGTGTCACATTTGGCACCTTTCAGGGGGGAGGGGGGTGCAGATACCTGTCTAAGACAGGTATTTGCACCCACTTCCGGCATAGACTCCCACGGGAGTCTATGCCTCTTCCTGTCCCCCCGCGCTGTCTGCTGGGACACACATGGGTCCCAGGAGATAGAGGGGACCAATTAGGACAAGAGGCGCGACTCGCACATGCGCAGTAGGGAATCAGGAAGTGAAGCCGCAACGCTTCAGTTCCTGATTCCCTCACAGAGAATGGCGGCGGCAGGTGCCGAGGACCGAGAGACGGTTCCGCCTCGGGTGCCCACACCGCTGGATTCGGGGGACAGGTGAGTGTCCTTATTTTAAAAAGTCAGTAGCTGCAGTATTTGTAGCTGCTGACTTTAAAATTTTTTTTTGGAGGGCGTGGCCAAGATGGCGCTGTGAGCGGCGGCTTTCCCTGAGAGCTCCGCTCATCCAAGCACAAAATCCAGCTCCATCGCCCTTTCTCGTCCACAAAGTACACCCCAGCTGATCGGGGGAGACCTAGGCACCCCCTGCCAGGTGAGGAGCGAGGAGGATTTCTGCTCCTGGCCCGCAATCGGCGCCGCTGCACACTTCCGCTCCACTAGGCCGGAGCCGCGGTCTTTCCTGACGGGCCGCGCGGCGGGCCGGGAGTCCCCTGGCGCGGTCGCCACCGTCCAGACACAAACCGGCTGCTGCGGACTGTCGAGGGGGGTGAGTGGACGGACCCTGGGCTGCAAATAGACGCCGCTGCACACTCCCGACCCACTAGGCCGGAGCCGCGGACTTTCCTGGCGGGCCGCGCGGCGGGGGGGGTCCCCTAGCGCGGTCGCCCCTGTCTCAACACCAGCCGGCTGCTGTGGACTGCTGAGGGGGGTGAGTGGATCGACCCTGGACTGACAATAGGCCGTGCTCTGGGCCTGGTCTCTACCCCCCCCCCCCCCACGTATGACTAGGCCGCAATCTACCTGGGCAGAGGCACCATCTCTGGAGCACCTATACCCCTGGCCCGCCTGATAGTGGAAGGAGCTGGCTGGGCTGCACACTCTGACAAGCCTGTGGAGCCCTGAGGTGGACAGCATCTACACCCTATACCTGCAGGTGAGAGGAAAGACTATTAAAGGGCCACACACTGCTCCTTACCTACTGCCTGACTACCCCAGACTCTGCAGACAGGCTCAATCACCCGCTTACATACCACTGCCGGCCTAGGCTCCCCAACACCTGAATAAGACGCAGGAACTTTAACGCCAAATATATCAAAAAGGGGTGACGTGACCCTACTATGGAAACGTAAAGACGCGGCATTGGGAGCTCTGCACTGAAACGGGCCATGAATCATCCGCAGCACTGACCAACTAAACCATCCATTCATGCCAGGAAGCCGCAGCCACCCACCAGTCACTGAGACAAGGAAGGGACCTGAAATTTCACACTACTTTCTGCGGCAACAGCAGGCCTCCTCACCGGCGGGAAGGAGCAAGATGGCGCCGCCTCGAGTCAGCTCAGTGGGCGCTACATCCTCAAGTAAGAAGAGCGCTCCTGCGACTACCTCCGCAGCGGAGGAGGACTTTCCCCCCTTACCACACAGAGCGCCCTCTCCTATAGTCTCCCCGGCTTCCATAACTGCTGACACCCCTTTGCCTCCAGACTACGCTGGTGACCTAAGCGGCCTAGTTGAAGGCTCTCTAAGAGACATAGTGTCAGGCCTCCCCACCAAGCAAGACTTAAATGCCATGGCCACCTCTATTGTAAACGCACTAACCAGAGAACTGCACGACCTAAAGCAGCAAGTGGATGTAGTCGAAGAGAGAGTCACCGCGATCGAAACATCCCAAACCAATACAGAAACGCGCCTCTCTACACTGGAGTCGGAGTACGGGGCATTCCGCCGCCACCTTGTCGATGTCCAGCTGCGCCTGGACGACGGCGAGAATAGGAGCAGGCGCAACAACTTGCGCCTAAGGGGGATCCCAGAAGCCACCATGGGCCCAGACCTCCGATCTACAGTGACTGCCATCCTAAACCAGGTCCTGGGCAAACCACCGACAGCTGACCTGGAACTGGACAGGGTACATCGTATCCCAGGCCCCAGACCCCCGCCCTCTGCACAGAGATCATCACCCGAACTGGACTTTCCCCGTGATGTACTATGTAGGGTGCACTTCTTCACAATTAAAGAGGACATTCTTCGCCTTGCCTGGGAAAAGGGCCCAATAGACTTCGACGGGGCTCCCATCAGGATTTTCCCTGACATTTCCAGACAAACACGCACCATGCGAGGGCTCATGCGACCCCTCCTGGAAGTTATCCGTGAGGCTGATGCCACCTACCGATGGGGTCACCCCTTCCATCTTATCGTCAGGAGGCAGGGGGCGGAATTCTATCTCCGCACGCCAGACCAACTACCTGCCCTTTTTCAGTTCATCTCCAGGCCAGCGATTGAGGTACCCAACTGGTTTGAATATCTGCTCTCTCAGGATCCACAAGGTTCAGCGCCACCTAGACAGCAAAGATTTCGACGCCCAAGATCCCGCCCGCCAAACCGAGAAGTCCGAAGAGCCCATCCTACATCATCTGAGGACTAAACGCATGCCACCTTTTGGCTGTTGGTGAGACTTCCAGTACCTCATATGGGTTGGTGCCCCCCTCCTTCCCCCCCTTTAAGACGATCCTCCCCCTTTTTATTTTTGCCCTCCTGAAGATGCCTTCCCTTTTTTCTTCTCTCATTTGTGGGCTAATTTTTGAATTCCAGACGGGGGCGGGGGGAGGGGGGACACATTGTTATAATTGTTATGACTGTTATAAATTCTGTATTTTTGCGGTAGGCTAGATTCCATGCACTACATCCGAGTTTGTCTGAAGTGAACGTTGACACTAAAAAGGAGGTGCATGCATGTTTTCCATGTTTCCATCCAGCCATGCTGCCTTGGCGCACTGACAGTTAGACAATGGGGGCTCCCTCCTGGTCCTATACAGGGGAAGGGCGAATGGGCCAGTGGGCCCTCAGTCCTCGGCCGCCACTGCGATGCGTCAACGCCAGCAGGTTATGGATGTTAGAGGCCTACTTAACTATACTTACTAGCCTGAAACACAGTTGAGTTCATGGATGTTATGCCCAGATATGTGGTAAATCACACTTTATTTACGATGGTTAATGTATTGTTTTTTCTCAATGTTTCTGATTCCTTAGGCCCCCCACTCAGTGCATCTCCCTACCACCCCCAAAAAAGTACCTTATTTTATAGGTTTTTTGGTTTGCCTACATAGGCGATAGCAATAACTATTTGATTACGCGCTTCGCCGCATTGGCCACCCCCCTTTAGGGCGACCTCCCGGCTGCTGCACAGTCTCCTCTGTGTCTCGGCCGGGAGCTCATAGAGTAGCTACTTGACTAATTTAGATTACTCCCACCCTCCTTCCCCCCCTCTCTCCTCCATCTACCCCCCCCATCTCTCTCTCTGATACTGTCTCTCTTCCTCTGTCCCCCTCTCTTCCCCGGTGCTGTTGCTCTCTAGCTGGGTGGGGACATGAACTTGAACTAAGAGTGATCATCCTCCCCATCCTTTTAATGATCATCAGTGCCCCGGCTGCCACAATGACTCTCCTAAAAGTGACCTCCCTTAATGTACGGGGTCTCAATATCCCAGAGAAGCGTTCCCAGCTCCTGGCTGACCTTCGCAGATCTAAAACCCAGATTGCCTTTCTACAGGAAACCCACTTTCATGGTGAGCATATTCCCAAATTGACTGACAATCGATTCCAGACGGCATACCACAGTATCTCACCTATCTCCAAATCTAAGGGGGTTAGCATCCTAGTGGCAAAATCTGTACCTTGGGAGTTTGGGGCGCAGCAGACGGACCCCCAGGGCCGCTTTCTCCTGATTAAGGGAAAGGTATTTGACGTTCAGGTCACTCTTGCCAATATCTATTTCCCCAACGTCGACCATGCACAGTTCCTGCGTGGGCTGATACCCAAATTGCTTGAGTTTACGGAGGGGATGCTCATCTTTGGGGGTGATATGAACTTTGCGATGGACCCCCTGCTGGATACCTCGCGGGGTGCTTCCCATCTCTCATACGCTCACCTTAAACGAATCAAATCTGATCTTCACTCTCTGCGTTTGATAGACCCCTGGCGCCTTTCACACCCCAGGGACAAGGACTATTCGTTCTTTTCACAAGTACATCACTCGTACTCAAGACTAGATTACCTGCTCCTTTCCCACAAGGACCTGCCGAGGGTAGTTGACTCATCCATTGATGTCATCTCCTTTTCTGACCATGCCCCAATACACTTGACGCTCCAAATGGGACCAATGTCTAAATCCCCACCCTCATGGAGACTGAACGAATCTCTGCTTCAATCTGCGGAGACCCGCGCTGAGATTCAAGCCAAATTACAGGAATACTTTGCATTCAATGAAGCCTCGGTCCCCAACCCCTTGATGATATGGGAGGCTCACAAGCCAGTTATCAGGGGCATTTTAATAGGCATTGGGGCACGTCTCAAGAGGGAAAGAACCCGTAGAACTGAAGAACTTCTTCTTCAGATCAAGACCCTTGAATGTACACACAAGGCCAGCCTAGCTCGCTCCGTATACCAGGAGCTACTTAAAGCACGTGAGGAGCTTCGCTCGCTTCTGTTACATAAAGCTAAAGAGAGGTTAGCATGGTCACGCCGCACAATGTACGAATTCTCTAACAAACCTGGCTCCCTCCTAGCCAGAGCTCTTCGCGGACCCCGCACCAAAACTTTCATCCCCCACATTCTGACCCCTTCGGGTCAGAGGGTCTCTACCTCAACAGAAATGGCGGAAGAATTCCGCTCATTCTACAGCGGCCTCTATAATCTAGATAGACCCTCTCCTGATGCCCTTGGCCCCTCTGGGGGACCCACCTCACACGAATATCTAGCCTCCTCTGGCATGCCATCTCTATCGGCCGACATAGCGGAGGAACTGGAAGACCCCATTACGGTGGAGGAACTAGGGGTAGCACTAGCGAGTTCCAAGCCCAAGAAAGCCCCAGGCCCCGATGGCCTTACTCCAATCTATTTCAAAACCTTTTTTGAGACACTCTCTAAACCGCTAGTGGATGCACTTAACTCAATTACGCAAGGTAATTCCTTCCCCATAGATTCCCTTAGGGCCTACATTTCTCTCATCCCTAAAGAGGGAAAGGACCTACTCCGGTGTGGAAACTACCGACCGATAGCTTTGCTAAACACCGACTTGAAACTGTTTGCCAAGATCCTGGCGAACAGATTGCTCCCACACATACCAAACCTAATTCACAAAGACCAAGCGGGTTTTGTCCCCCAACGGGAACCACGTGACAACACCATTAGGGTGCTGAACCTCATTCATGCCGCCAGGACCACGCGACGACCCCTTCTCCTGCTGTCAACTGACGCGGAGAAGGCTTTCGACCGTGTAGACTGGACATTTGTCAGAGCTACTCTCGAACACATTGGCCTCCGGTCGTCGATGCTCAGCTGGATCTTATCTCTCTACTCCAGCCCCACAGCGGCGGTTAGGGTTAACGAAACCAGGTCGGGTTATTTTCACATCCGAAATGGTACCAGACAGGGTTGTCCCCTGTCTCCTCTAATCTTTATTCTTTCTTTGGAACCTCTGCTCTGTAAGATACGGGCCAACCCCCAAATAGAGGGCTTTCGTAAAACATCTGGAGCCCATAAGGTCGCCGCTTTCGCGGATGACCTTATCTTCTTCTTGACTGACCCCACTGCCTCACTCCCCGCCTTGCTTTATTCCCTGAGGGAGTACGGAGCCCTGTCCCTTTTTAAAATAAACATGTCTAAATCCTCCATGCTAAATATCACACTGAGCTCTCAAAGTATCCGACAATTACGCCTGAACTACAAGTTCCACTGGGCAACCGATACCATTCCGTACCTAGGAGTGGCCATTACCGCGGACCCCGCCCACCTTTACCAAGCAAACTTTGCCACTCTTCTACACAGGCTTAAAACAGACCTACAACATTGGCACTCCCTCACTCTAACGTGGTTTGGACGCTGTAATGCCATCAAGATGACAGCCCTCCCGAGGATACTCTATCTCCTGCAGGCCCTCCCCATACATCTCCCGCCCTCCTTCTTCAAGCGACTTGACGCACTTTTCCGAGATTTTGTCTGGTCACGCGGGCAACCTCGCATCAAATTACAACTACTCTATATGACAAAACGTAGAGGTGGAGTGGGACTACCAGACGTAAAAGCCTACTACAGGGCAACACATCTTACCAGACTGATAGACTGGTACTGCCACTCAGAAGCCAAACAATGGGTCCATATGGAGATGGAGGACTCCGATGGAACGGCCAGGAGTTGGCCGTGGCTTTCTACTCCGATCCCGAAGATCATCGCCGAACACCCGACTCTGGGAAACACATTAAGAGTGGCCAGAGAAACCTTTCGTAAAACCCTGATATCACCTATTCCTTCCCCTATGGTGCCGATACTGGGCAACCCTGATTTCTTGCCGGGCTGCCAGGGCCCGATCTATAGAGCCCTATCGGAGGGAGATAGATGGCCACACCTCCACGATTTCCTAGATGCCGGTGGCCGGCTCCGGTCGGCCGCGGGAATTGAGGACCTGGACACGCCATTGGATTTCCTGAGTGGTCTCCAACTGCGTAACTTTTTACGCCGAAGTGCTCAGACTTTAGGTCCCCCACGCCCACTCACGGAGTTGGAACGTGTCTGCCACCGCAGAGAACCCGTACGCCACTCCCTGTCCTCGATCTACCTCTCCCTGATTGCCCCGCCTGAAAGCTTTGTGCCCCCCTTCCTCACTAAATGGGAAACAGAATTAGGAGTGCATTTTAATGAAGCACAAAGGGAAAAGATCTTACATTTTGCCCAAAAATCTTCTCTAGCCACAAGGGTCCAAGAGACATGCTACAAGATTGTGACCAGATGGTACAAGGTACCATCCACTCTCCACAGGTTCCTCCCGCAGGTACCAAGTATATGTTGGCGCTGTGGAACAGGAGAAGGAACGATGTTGCACATTTTCTGGGACTGCCCCAAGATTAAACCTTATTGGAAAGAGGTGACAGACACGATCGAACGTTTAACGGGCGTCGCACTGGGGGAAGATCCCGGGGCCTGTTTGCTGCATCTATCTAGCAGAACAATTAAGAAATATAAAGCCTCACTCACTATACAACTACTTAATGCGGCCAAGGCCTGCATCCCTCTATTTTGGAGATCGGAAACCCCACCAACTAAGATCCAGTGGTATGCCAGGGTTAATGAACTGCGTGACATGGAAGATCTCACGGCCACGCTGCATGACAGGGAGGAAGCCTTCCGGGAGACCTGGCGCCCTTGGCAACACTTCATTTACTCCGAGGCCTACCTCCGGGAGATGTCTTAACGTGGACACCCCCCGTTATGGGGGCCCCGCCTGGCTGGAGGGTGGCACCACCACCCTCCCCTCTTTACCTCTCTTTACCCTCCTTCCTTACCTTCTTCACCTCTCTCTCCATCTCTCCTCTCTAATATCCTTACCCCCCCCCCTTATTGTCTCCCGCTTTTTACCTCCTTCCTCCCCCCCCCACCCTCCCCAGTCCTCACACAATCCCCTATACTCTACCGGCTTAGGGAAGATCTGATCAGATATAATGAATATCATGGTCTACATTACTTTATGTTAGTTGCCCTTTGCCCGACTCCACTGGTCGACCAGGAATATCCCCACCCCCGATCAGTGGAGAGTTTCTCTTTTTGTTATTTTAGTTCACCCCTTTACCTACCGATAAAGGATAATTACACGAGTTACCTGTTTACACAAGGCATGTCTCAGGGAAATGCGTGCAAATGGACACTAAGATAGTCATTACATTAGACCCTCCCATGCACACAGGCTCCGCTTTCACCATACAGACTGTGTAAACGGGAGGATTGTTTATGTGTTACATCTCTAGACGACGACAGTTCCTGTTAAAATCTTCTCCCTACCACTGTTTTATGTTATCCATTAAATGTCATAGAACCTGATAATATGTACCTCAAACTGTAACACGTTCTCTTGAAAATAAATAAAATAAAGGAATTTAAAAAAAAAAAAAAAAAAAAAAAAAAAAAAAAAAATTTTTTTTTGTCGTGAGATTCCTTTTTTAAAGTGGTTGTAAACCCTTCCATATGCCCAAAGAAGTGATTGGCGTCTTGGTGATACACAGAGATTATATAATAATATATAATCCTCCTACATAAGTTGTACCTCATTATCTGCAGTCTTCTCTTCTCCACAGCCATTCAAAGTCCAGAATTTAAAAAGCTTGTCTGAGCGAACAGAAAAAAGGGGGTGGAGAGCTGACGTTATACTCTGCAGAGTTCAGTGAGGAGAGCCCAAAGAGCTGATTGGAGGGAAGGAACACCCGCCCCTTCAGCACAGCACAGAGGAACAGAGCTGAGGCTGTCAATCAGCTGAAGGTCCCTCCCCTGTCACTTTTTTTCTCTTGGTTTCATTAAAACTTGTCAGAAGTGATTCATGCTGATAGCAGAGGAATGACGCAGCAGACAGTATTGACACTTGGGGTTTATTTACGAAAGCTGGAGAGTGCGAAATCAGGCTCACATCTGCATAGAAACCAATCAGCTTCCAGGTTTTGTTGCCAAAGCTTAATTGAATGGTGAGGTTAGAAGTTGATTGGCTACCATGCACAGCTGCACTAGATTCTGAGTGCACCCGCTTTAGTAAATTAGTGCTCTGGATTGAGACAAGTACACACTATAGAGGGATATGCTTTGCTCATATTTTATGTCTGAGGTTTACAACCACTTTAGGAAAAAGAAAAAAAATCAATACACAAATATATCTTCTTTAGAAGAAGATTATAGCTAAGGGGGACTTTTGATGCATCTAAGTATTCAAGCTGATCAGTCAATTCACACAAATACAGCAGATTAGTTGTATGAAAGCATCAACCTAAAAATCCATTATGGATAATCCCTGTAATAAAATACTTTCATTAGCCCAAATAAGATACCATTATATTATACATAACTGTATTTAGTAATTATTACTCACTTGTGCTGAATACTGTGGGAAATTCTTCTTCTTTAATCCTCACATGACCTCCTTCTTCCTCCTCCTCAGCCTTGATGTCTCTCTGAGTGTTTCCGGAGTCTGTGAATAAGAATGAGAGTGAAGCCCCTTTTACTGAGATGTATGAGAGACCCCAGAGAGTGTGTGTGGGGGGGAGACTGGTCACATCTCTTGGCTGGTAACACGTAATGAGATGATGTGAGGAGGAGAGCCGGAGTCTAATAGAGGCTGATGGCTCCTGACTCCCCCACTGGACACATACTGTCTCCCCATAAGGCCCCTTTCGCACTGGGGCGGTTTGCAGGCGTTACTGCGCTAAAAATACCGCCTGCAAACCGCCCCTAAACAGCCTCTGCTGTTTGTTCAGTGTAAAAGCCTGAGGGCTTTCACACTGAAGCGGTGCACTGGCAGGAGAAGAATAAATCTCCTGCGAGCCGCATCTTTGGAGCGGTGTATTCACCGCTCCTGCCCTTTGAAATCAATGGGACAGCGCGGCTATAGCCGCGCTGTACGAGTGGTTTTAACCCTTTTTTGGCCGCCAGCGGGGGGTTAAAACCGCACCGCTAGCGGCCGAATACCGCGGTAAAACAGCGCTAAAAATAGCGCTGTTTTACCGCCGACGCCCCCTACCGCCCCAGTGTGAAAGGGGCCTTACTGTCTACTGACAGAGGACGGGGGGAAGAAGAGATTGTTGTAGTGACTGAACAAGGAGAATCTGGGACTCTTCTCTGGATTTACTGTTTATTACTCACCTGTGCTGATCTCTGGAGGATCTTCCTCCTCCTTACAGGGATCATCATCCATCGAGTACATCTCGTCTTTTACTGCGACTTTATCTCTTAAAACTTCACTCTTAAAAGACAAAATAGTACAGATACTACAATGATGAACTATGACTTTGTGTCATTTAGTATATTTGTTGAAACACAATCTACCTGATCCTCCTGAGGGATCTCCTGATGTTCCTGTGTGGAGTCCCGGGAATACAGAGGACGGGGACATCTCTCTGGGGGATTTCTGTTACTGGATCCATCTGTAAGAAACACACACACTGACTGAATACATATATGCAAATTAGATGCTGGTTTCCCTGCATCCAATTCGCATGACAGGCGAGTGTAACCAGCTCAAGGTCTGGGGCGACCGCTGTCCGCATTCAAAAGGGGTCACAGTCTGAGTCCATTTGAAGTGCGAGTTCAGGCAAAAATTCGGACCTGATTCACACATGAACAGCGACACATTGGACCCCAGGCAAGAAACCGCGGCCACATATGTGTGAACCTGGCCTTACAAGAAAATTAAAGTCTCCTCTTACCCGGTAATTTAAGGCTTGCCTGGCTCGCCATCATGAAATCCCCATAGAGATCCTTGTGTCTTCTGTAGGTCTCTGTAAATGAAATGTAGGGTGGATTATGAATCTCAAAAAGTAAAAAAACAAACCTTAAAAACTTTATCTTAAAAAAAAATGTAGATGACACAGTTTGCATTCCCTCTGTCTCGGTTGGTTCCATTACCAGACGTCAAAGCATACAGTATATCGCCATCACACATGCCTGATGAAGGAGTCAGTGGGGTAATAAGACCTAAACATTGGTGTTGGTGGAATAATAAGTCCCCATTATTGGTGTTGATTGGATAAAACTCCATCAATGTGGTTGGTGGGATAATAAGCTCCAATCATTGGTGTTAATAGGATAATAACACCCAATCATTGGTGTCGGTAGGATAAAAAGACCCAATAATTGGTTTTGGGGGGATAATAGGACCCAATCATTTGTGTCGGTGGGATAAAAGGACCCAATCATTGGTGTCGGTGAGATCATAGGACCCAATCATTGGTGTCGGTGAGATCATAGGACCCAATCATTGGTGTCGGTGAGATCATAGGACCCAATCATTGGTGTCGGTGAGATCATAGGACCCAATCATTGGTGTCGGTGAGATCATAGGACCCAATCATTGGTGTCGGTGAGATCATAGGACCCAATCATTGGTGTCGGTGAGATCATAGGACCCAATCATTGGTGTCCGTAGCATAAGAGGACTCAATCATTAGTGTAGGTGGGATATTAAGATCCAATCATTGGTGTCGGTGGGATAATAGGACCCAATCATTGGTGTCCATGGCATAATAAGACTCAATCATTAGTGTAGGTGGGATATTAAGATCCAATCATTGGTGACGGTGGGATAATAGGAACCAATCATTGGTGTCGGTGAGATCATAGGACCCAATCATTGGTGTCGGTGAGATCATAGGACCCAATCATTGGTGTCGGTGAGATCATAGGACCCAATCATTGGTGTCGGTGAGATCATAGGACCCAATCATTGGTGTCGGTGGGATAATAGGGCCCAATCATTGGTGACGGTGGGATAATAGGACCCAATCATTGGTGACGGTGGGATAATAGGACCCAATCATTGGTGACGGTGGGATAATAGGACCCAATCATTGGTGTCGGTGGGATAATAGGACCCAATCATTGGTGTCCGTAGCATAAGAGGACTCAATCATTAGTGTAGGTGGGATATTAAGATCCAATCATTGGTGTCGGTGGGATAATAGGACCCAATCATTGGTGTCGGTGGGATAATAGGACCCAATCATTGGTGTCCATGGCATAATAAGACTCAATCATTAGTGTAGGTGGGATATTAAGATCCAATCATTGGTGACGGTGGGATAATAGGAACCAATCATTGGTGTCGGTGGGATAATAGGACCCAATTATTGGTGACGGTGGGATAATAGGACCCAATTATTGGTGACGGTGGGATAATAGGTCCCAATTATTGGTGACGGTGGGATAATAGGTCCCAATTATTGGTGACGGTGGGATAATAGGTCCCAATTATTGGTGACAGTGGGATAATAGGTCCCAATTATTGGTGACGGTGGGATAATAGGACCCAATCATTGGTGATGGTGAGATAATAGGACCCAATCATTGGTGACGGTGAGATAATAGGACCCAATCACTGGTGTTGTTTGGATAATGGGACTCACTCACTGGTGTCAGTGGGATTAAATTCTCCTTGAATATGAGCACAATACAAACCCACCATTGCATTGGATAACTTCTCCATCAGGCAGAACTTTTTTGTGTCATGCAGGAGATCCCGCCTCGGCTGCTGGAAGGAACTTGGTTACCACAGAGATTTAGGGTCGGTTCATATTATAATACGGTGTGGGAAAGGTGCGTTCCATGCGCGTTTCCCACACATGAATGCACCGCCCTTGTGAGATGCACACGGGTGTCATTTTTGTTGATGGCACATCTAGCGAATGCAACACATTTGTGATAACCAAATCACATGACACTGAAGTACTGTGCGATTTAGTGCAGCGCAATTTGCAAATGTAGTCCCTGCACTACTTTTTGCAGGCCCCGATGCCTTTCACAGCTCTGTAGTAACCTACACAGGGTATGGCTTTCCAGAGACCACCCCCAGCACAGCCCCCCATCCAATGTTCTCCATATCAGAGGAGTTGCAGGAAGATGATGATGTGTGGAGGTGACATGATCCCCCCCATCCAGTCCACACACAGTGCTGGGACCCCCTTCTCTCATAATAAGAAAAGTATTATTACCTCCTCCTCACACACTCTGCACAATCACACTCCTTCACCAAGTTTCTTCAAAAAATAATCTTTCGCCTAATACTACTTCCGGACTTCGAAAAAATGGCCGCCGTCCCTCCGCTCCAAAGGTCACCTTTTCTAGTCAGACCAGCATCCATTAGTGGCGTCTCCGTTTCCACACTTTGGCTCTAAGCGTCTAGAAAGCGGTCCAATCACGCCGCTGGGCGTCACTATGGTAACCAGGAAGCAGCATGGTTTACCGGGGCCCTACCGCAGAGCGGAAGTGAAGAGCATTTCCGGTGTGGGCGGAGCACACAGATGATAGAGAGGAGATAGGTAGATGTATGGTCTTGATGGGATTCATATATTATCCAGTCTTGGCTACAATGATAATTAGATATCAGTAGTGAATTATCATATGTATTATTCTCTGTAGAGCTGGCCAGAGCAGCCAATCAGATTGTAGGTGTCATTGTCCTGGTACAGATCAGGAGATGAGAGGAAATGTCTGGTTGCCATGGCAACACCTCCCAACTCATCCTTCTGTCCAAATGTCCTCTGTTTTATGGAAGGAGGAAAGTCCTCCAGCTGGGATATTATTTATCATATCAGTAAAAGTGCTCAACTTTCACAATATATATATATATATATATATATATATATATATATATATATATATATATACACACACATACACGTGTATGTATATATATATATATATATACTGATGAGCCATAACATTATGACTACCCAGTGCCCACCTAATATTGAGTAGGTCCTCTATTTGCAGCCAAAACAGCCCTGACCTGTTGAGGCATGGACACCACTAGAGCTCTGAAGGTACGCTGTGGTATCTGACACCAGGCCGTTGCAAGGTGGGGCCTTCATGGATCGGACTTGCCGCCAGACACGCTTGACACCATCTGAACCAAATAAGTTTATCTTGGTCTCCTCAGACCACAGGACATGGTTCCAGTAATCCATGTCCTTAGTCTGCTTGTCTTCAGCAAACTGTTTGCGGACTTTCTTGTGCATCATCTTTAGAAGAGGCTTCCTTCTGGGACGAGATCCATGCAGACCAATTTGATGCAGTGTGTGGCACACTGACAGGCTGAATAGGTCCCCTTTTACCTCCAAAACAGCCCTGACCCATCGAGGCGTGGACACCAATAGACCTGTGAAGGTCCACTGTGGTATCTGGCACCAAGCCGTCAGTAGCAGATCCTTTAAGTCCTGTAAGCTGGGAGGTGGGGGTCTCCATGGATCATTGTTTTTCCAGCACATCCCACAGATGCTCAATTAGATTAAGATCTGGGGAATATGGAGGCCAAGTCACCACTTCAAACTGGTTGTTGTGTTCCTCAAACTATTTTTGAACCATTTTTGCAGGGAGGGAGGGCGCATTATTCTGCTGAAAGAGGCCATAGCCATCAGAGAATATCGTTTCCATGAAGGGGTGTATTTGGTCAGAAACAATGTTTAGGTAGGTGGTTTGTGTCAGGTAACATCCACGTGAATGGCAGCAGCCAAGGTTTCCCAGCAGAACATTGCCCAAAGCATCTCACTGCTACTACTACAGGTAAGTGACACGCACCCTCCTGGCCATCCACATGATGGAAAATAAAACGTGATTAATCAGGGCAGGCCATCTTCTTCCATTGCTCTGTGGTCCAGTTCTGATGCTCAAATGCCCATTGTATGCGCTTTTGGTTGGGGATATGGGTCAGCATGGACACCCTGACTGGCCAATGGCTCCCACTGCTGCCGAGTCTCATGTGAGAGAGGGGAGAGAATAGCAGTGGTGCTGCATACAGGCACAACGCTGGATTGAGATCAGGCTCAGGTAAGTATTTAGGGGCGGGCTGGGGGAGAGCTGACATTGAAAGTTTTGTTTTTTTTATCTGAGTACAGAGAATGCATTAAAGTGATTGTAAAGTCTGTTATTTTTATAGAAAAAAACAAAACATGTCATACTTACCTGCTCTGTTGCAGTGGATTTGCACAGAGCAGCCCCGATCCTCCTCTTCTCGGGTCCCTCTTCTGTGATCCTGGCCCCTCCCTCCTGTTAAATGCCCCCACAACAAGCAGCTTGCTATGGGGGCACCTGAGCTGAGTTGATGCTCCCTGTGTCCATTCAGACACAGAGCTGTGGTTTGGCCCCGCCCCCTTTCTGTCCTGAGTGGCTAACAGACTTTGATTGACAGCAGCGGGAGCCAATTGCGCCGCTGCTGTGCCTGAGCCAATCAGGAGGGAGGGTTCCAGACGGCTAAGACATTTGTAGATATCGCTGGACAGAGAGGAGGCTCAGGTAAGTATAAGAGGGGCTTCTGCACATAGAAGGCTCTTTATCTCAATGCATAGAATGCATTAATATAAAAAACCCTTCTGACTTTACAACCTCTTTAAGATTAAAAAAAAAAAAAAAAAAAAAAAAAACCTTTTACCTTTACAACCACTTTAACACCCTTTTTTTTAAAATTGTGTTTATGTATTCTCATGTATTTATTGCATATACCTTGGATTAGGAGCATAATTCGATCCAGAAGCATGCTTGTAATCCAAAACGAGTTTTCCCATAGGAATCAATGGAAACTCAGATAATGCATTCCAGTGCCACTGCTGGTGTATGCAGTACATCATGTGGCCAGAGATGCAGGGGCGCCGGAGACACTCGGAAACGGGAGTGTCTCTGAGCGTTACCGATGCCCCCGCACCTCTGGCCACATTTGGTACTGCACACCCTAGAGGCTTGAATCCTGCTCGTGAAACAACACTCGCAAATCGAGTAAAAAATAAGTTCGTATTGTGTAATGCTCATAAACCGCATTACTCACAATCCGAGGTATTACTGTATTTGCACATTTGTCCATTTTTCTGGAAGTAAATCCCTCCCTTCATTAGGATCCGGACAAGCAGCCCCATAATTTAATTGCCCACAGATGTCCTTTTGACCCCATTCACACTTGTGCGACTTGTCATATGACTTTGGACATCAAAGTCACATGAGAGGTTGTACCCCATGTTTTCCAAAGATAACCATTCATATTTGTGCAACTTACAATCACAGCGACTTCAAAGTAGTTCATGCACTAGTTTGGTCTGACTTTCATGCAACTTGAGTGCCATAGACTTTAATGTTATCCATCAAAAGTTGCATGAAAGTCATACCCAAATGTTTTACATCCAAGTTGCACTTATCCAAATTTGCACTCCAAAGTTGCATGACTTTGGAGTCCTACAAGTGTGAATGGAGCATTAAAGTGATTGTAAAGGCTTGTTTTTTTGTTTTTTGTTTTTTTAATTTAAATAACAATCATGTTATACTTACCTCCACTGTGCAGCTCGTTTTGCACAGAGTGGCCCCTGATCCTCGACTTCTGGGGTCCCTCAGTGGCTCTCGCGGCTCCTCCTCACATCAGATAACCCCCTAGGAGAAGCGATCTCCCGGGGGGGTTACCTTGCAGGCGCGCTCCCGAGTCCAGCATTCGGCGTCCATAGACACGAATGCCGGACTCGGCCCCGCCACCCACGTCATTGGATTTGATTGACAGCAGCGGGAGCCAGTGGCTGCGCTGCTATCTATCTATCCAATCAAAAGCTGGGTCCCCATGCAGAGAGGAAGAGCGCGTCTTTGCCAAGGGAAATACGGGGCTCAGGTAAGTAAAGTAAACCGGGGGGGGGGGGGGGGGGTTGGGGAACGGTGACTGCCAGAAGTTTTTTCACCTTAATGCATAGGATGCATTAAGGTGAAAAAACACGAGGGTTTACAACTACTTTAAAGTGGATGTAAACCCGATTCATGAAATTTGAGCTGGGCACATATAGCTGTATTGTTACTTATCTCTGTTCAAAGCCCTGAGTCCTGTGTCTTTCTGCTGCTCCGTTCTTCTGTTATCAGCCTGATAACATCTGACAAGTTCTTCGACAACCAAGATACAACCAGCCTGAAATTTGTGTTGGGGTGGGTGCTATAAATAGATTAGCAGAGAGCTGGTCTATTCACAGCACAGCTCTGCTCTCCTTCCTTCCTTTGCCTATGTGGAGAGGGGCGTGTGCCCTTCCTCCAATAAGCTGTCACCCAGTGTATGGAAAGAATCCACACCCACGGGTGAACAGGAAGATACAAATCTCTAATAAGATGTGCACTTTCTGAAGAATATAGCAAGCTGAAGACAGCAGATATACATGTAAAATTTGTTTCATCTCTGTGTATCATCAGAAGCTGTTCACTTCACTGGGTATATTTGAGAGTTTACATCCACTTTAATGTAATTTATTTGCATTACATTTATTAATAGTCTTAACCCAAGTTAAAAGTCCATATACTTCATCTCAACTTGCTATTCTCTGTAGTCCCATAGCCGTTTATTTGTTTCCATGGCCACAGCATAGTTTCCTTCCCCAGTACTATAGTAGGATTGACAAAGGAGCGGGACTGCCCCAAAATGCATAGCCATGTTCCCACGCAGAAGAGAACAAGAAGACCTGGACAGCCGCACACCAGAATGGATAAATCCATCTTTTTTTTTTTCAAAATACAGGATCATGGGGTACACAACACGACTGTGGGGTGGTACAAAAATAGCTGACGCGTTTCGCACTTACACCAAGTGCTTACTCATAGCTCATGAGACACAAGCACTCTGGTTTAAGCCCCTCTTTGAGCGGAGGATCCCACATCATCTCGTTTTATTTCTGGACTTATGTTCCCACGCATGCTGTGTGTGGTGTCACCCATTGCTTGGAGTCCCAGATGCTTCTCTGCATCACTCTGCCTGTTATGGCACAGAAGACCAAGAGCCCTGCATTCCATTCTTCCGTCCGCTTCCTTGCAGCGCTCTGCTTAGCCTGGCAGCATCCCTGTCAAAGTCTGCAGTAAGATACAGGCCTATTCTCCTTCAGTGGGCGTTCCATCTAAGGGCAGACACACCAGACTCACATGGTTACTTGCTCACTGTTATATCCTATCAACTTTCAGACTGGAGAAAGTACAGAGAAGGGCAACCAAACTGATAAGAGGCATGGAGGAACACAACTATGAGGACAGTTTAGAGGAACTGATTTTATTCTCTCTTGAGAAGATGAGATTAAGGGAGGATATGATCAAAATGTACAAATATATAAGAGGTCCATATAGTGAACTTGGTATTGAGTAATACATTTTAAGGTCATCACAGAGGACAAGGGGGCAATCTTACCCACTTCAGCTCCAGAAGATTTTACCCACTTCCTGACCAGGCCATTTTTTGCAATACGGCACTGCGTTGCTTTACCTGACAATTGCATGGTCGTGCATCGTTGTACCCAAATAAAATTGATGTTCTTTTTTCCCCACAAATAGAGCTTTCTTTTGCTAGTATTTGATCGCCCGCATCCAATTCACATAGGTGTGAACCCAACCTAAGACTATCCGCAGTTCGGCCTCTACAAACTCAGTAGTGAGTGCCTAAAAATGGAGAGCAACTGAGCATGTGCAGACTAGGGCAAAACAGAGTATTACTGGATTTCAAACAATATAGACACTTTTTTTTATGTTTCACATAACTATACCTGCAAGAGTGGCCAGCCTGAAGTGATCTAGCAGGGCTTCATTTTCTGACAAAAGTTCCACTTTAAGCTTTGACAAAAAAAAAACCCTATGAGAGCCTAATCGCTGCTGCGACTATATCAGGGGTCTTCAAACTATGGCCCTCCAGTTGTTCAGGAACTACAATTCCCATCATGCCTAGTCATGTCTGTGAATGTCAGAGTTTTACAATGCCTTATGGGATATGTAGTTCCGCAACAGCTGGAGGGCCATAGTTTGAGGATCCTTGGACTATATAGTGCACCTTATGCTACTAGAATTTAGGGCAGCATGTGCCCAAAGATGAATGTCCATTTACACCTCCTAGATGACTTCTTCGGTGTATAGAAAAGCTAAGCGCGGGAGTGCTGTTGTGAACAAGGCCATAGGATCCTTGCAGAAGGGACCATTTTGCTTTGGGGCATCTCTCCAAGCATTTTAGTGTGCCTGGGGAGAGACAAGTGCAATGTCCATGCTGCCTGTCGAAGTCTATGGCAGGCTGTGGCTGAAAGCTCTACTGGTACCCGCACTTAGGGACCTATGCATTTAGGGACAAATGTATGCAATACAGAAGACCTGAGTTCTGTGCACTGATCCCCTGAACACGCAGGGACCTTAAAGTATTTGTTAACCCAGATCCTGGTCCCTTAAAGCAGATTAAACAGCACAGTGCTTGTGCTGTGTAACCTGCCCCTCTCTAAACAGTAAAAAACCTGCCTGTTTCTGCCACCTCTTGTGTCCCCTTCTATGTGCTGACCACAATAACCAGGGCTGCTGAGCTCTGACCACCGTGGTCAGTTTACGTTACTCCGTCATCCGCAGCCCTACTCTACTCTCTCCCACTCACCCTCACCCCCTCCTTCCTGTCTGCCTGTCAGCTCTGTGTTCTGTGTCTCCGTTCCCCCCCCCTCCCCCACCCTGCAATTAGTACAAATAAAAACGCTGAAATGCTCACTGCCAGTCCCTCTATAATACCACACTGTATTATTCTTTTATAAAAACTAGGCTTGTAAATACCTGTTTAGAGTGATCTTCAAGCCAGTCACGTGACTCTCGGCCAGTTCCCATGGCTACTGTAGGAGGGGCTGAGCGGCCATGTGACCTCCCCAGCTGACATCAGATCTCAGCCCCTCCTGCAGAAGCCATCTATTGGAGCTGTACAGCGGCTGCGAGTCATGTGACCGGCCTGAAGACAGCTCTAAACAGGTATTTACATACCTCGTTTTTTTTATAAAAAACTCTTACACTGTGCTATGCCAGGCTCTAATAGAGGGGCTGGTTTAGACTTACTTATATGGCTTAACAAAACACACACTTTAACAATGGTACCACTTTGTACAACGTTCAACCCTGTCCAGCTGCATACTGCAGGGCTGGACACTGCACCTGTCCCAAAGCACAAATTTTATGTTTACACCAGGACAGTAATAGAGGGGAAATCTGCCAATGGGGACACTAGCTCTGGTGACAACATGGGATTCCCTCACGTTAAAGGGATTTCCTCTCACTTCCTGTTGTGACTATGGTACAGGAAGTGAAGGAAAATCTCTCAAATGGGACACAAAAAAATAAATAAAAACACAACAAAAAACACACTGGTTATATCACCCCCTTACTTTATTCAAAATGAAATTAAAAAAAGAAGTTTAGTTCTGATTTTACCCTTAGGGTGCAGGAAGCCCTAATGGAAGGTCAATTTTGTTTACAGATTCCCAGAGTTCAGCTGTAGGAAAACCATTTTCTACATTTAAAGAACACTTTATTGCCAAAAGTATTGGGACGCCTGCCTTTACACGCGCATGAACTTTAATGGGCTCCCAGTCTTAGTTTGTAGTGTTCAATATTGAGTTGGCCCACCCTTTGCAGCTATAACAGTTGCAAATCTTCTGAGAAGGCCGTCCAGGAGTGTGTCTATGGGAATGTTTGACAAATTCTTCCAGAAGCGCATTAGTGAGGTCAGGCACTGATGTTGGACAAGAAGGCCTGGCTCCCATTCTCCCATCAAATTCATCCCCCAAGGTGTTGAGGTCAGGACTCTGTACAGGCCAGTCAAGCTCCTCCACCCCAAATTAGCTCATCCATGTCTTTATGGACCTTGCTTTGTGCAGTGGTGCGCAGTCATGTTGGAACAGGAAGGGGCCATCCCCAAACTGTTCCCACAAAGTTGGGAGCATCAAATTGTCCAAAATGTCTTGGTATGCTGCCGCCTTAAGAGTTCTCTTCACTGGAACTAAGGGGCCAAGCCCAACCCCTGAAAAACGAACAACCCCACACCATAATCCCCCCTCCACCAAATGATTTGGACCAGAAGATTTTCATATACTTTGGCTCATGCACACTGCATCTCAAAGAAGCTGCTCCTACAGGCTTTTCAAGCTTTTTTGAGTTTTTTTTTCTGCCTGAAAACTCCCCTCCATGTTAGCCATAGTGGGCATGAACATATTGGCTTTTTCATGAGTTTACAGGCAGAACCCCCCCAAACTTGCATTTTGAGAGGAGTTTTCAGGCAGAAAAGACACCCAAGTAGCCAAAACCGTGCAAAAATGTGTGAAAAAACAAGAAAACACACACACACAAAAAAAAAGAAAAATAAGCTCAATAAAAATGCACAAGCTTCTTCAAGCTTTTAGACAGAGAAATAAAAGCTGAAAATGCATGTAAAAGCAGCTTTTTTGTTTGTATGAGCCCTAAGTCTTTCATTGTACAGGTAGTGAGAAAATATAGTAGACACAAATACAGGACTATAATACAATTACAATTTTTACTGGTACTTGGTGGGATTATGATAGAGAGGGAGCTGGTTCAACATCAACTCGGTGCAGTAGAGCTGCATGATTAATCATTAAAGAATCAGATCGTGATTCTTCCCCCTCGCAATCGTAACAAATCATTTTCCCGATTCTAATGCAGAGTTCTCTGCTCACGGCTGTCTTAAAGAAATAAAATAAAAATCCAGGCAGCCTGCCAATTTGATGACAACATCGCTGAGACGGAGATAAAGAGATGCAATGGGGTTGATTTACTAAAGGCAAATCCACTTTGCATTACAAGTGCACTGCAAGTGCCTATTTTTGGGTGTTTGTCTTCTCTTGATTTCCGGGTATTGACCGCGCCATTTTTAGTGATGTTTGTTGAATCAGTTCTCTACTTCATTTCCGCCCTTACTAGGTTTCCCTAAGAAAATCTTGCGCATGCGCCATAGCGCCCTATGGCGCTACGGCACAAGAACTGCTTCCTTCCAATGTATATCTGCCTGCTCTGATTCAGTCCTCTGTGTGACGTCTTATTCAGTCACAAGGGGGAGTATCAGGAAGACGAGAATCATTGCAGCATCGCGAGACCTCTCCTCTGTGCCGTTCAGAGGGGAAACTCGCACACAGTAATTTCCTGACATGCAGGAAATACACAAACGGCACAATTTACATGCCGTTAATGAGAGAGCATACTGAGCAATCGCGCATGACGTCAGACGATAAAAAGACGATTTACATTGAAACTACACAAGTAAGTGCACTTTCACAGGCAGCGATTAGCTGCCTGTGTTATCTATTATCTGCTATGATTAAGTTGACTCTGAGTGTTTACAACCACTTTAAGCCTTAGTCCTTTTAGATCAAAGAAATGAACTTCGGTCTGTAAATGATGTTGGTTTAACCACTTAATGACTAAATCTTTTTCTGACATTTGTTGCTTACAAGTTGAAATCAGTATTTTTTTGCTAGAAAATTACTTACAACCCCCCCCCCCCCCGAAAAAAATATAATATATATATATATATATAAATAAATATAAATAATTTAATTTTAGCAGAGACCCTAGAGAATAAAATGGCAGTAGATGCAATATTTTATGTCACACTGTATTTGTGCAGCAGTCTTTCAAAGGCAATTTTTTTGTAAAAAAAACACACTTTACTGAATTATTAAAAAGCTAAACAGTAAAGTTAGCCCAATTTTTTTGTATAATGTGAAAGATGTTACGTCGCAAGAATCGTGATCTTTATTCTATGCCAAAAAAAATTGCGATTCTCATTTTGGCCAGAATCGTGCGGCTCTATGGTGCAGTCAGTGAAACCCTCAACCTTTGGTGTTTCAGCTTGACCACAAGACATGGGAGTCATCTCATGACAAAGAAGATAAGATCTAGAGTCACTGGGTAAAAGATGATGAGGTCTGCAGACATGGCTTCTATCCCGTGTGAACACGCTGATGTCTGATCAGGCACATCTTCCAGGAAAAACATTTCCCGCACTCCGAACAGGAAAATGGCTTTTCCCCGGTGTGAGTTTTACGGTGTGAATTAAGATTTGCTGAGGTGGAAAAACCTCTTCCACAGTCGGTGCAGGAATATGGCTTCTCTCCGGTGTGACTTCTCTCGTGTGTATTGAGATTGCTTCTCTGAGTAAATAATTTCCCGCATTCCCGGCATGAAAAAGGTTTTTCCCCCAGGTGACATATTTGGGGTTTCGCAAGTCCATCTTTGTCAGAAACACATTTCCCTAAGTCGGGCCAAGAGCACACCTGAGTTTTCTTATGCGTTTTAAGACTGGACAAGTCGCCAAAACATTTCCCACATTCAGGACATGAATATGGCTTCTCTCCCGTGTGTGTCCTCTCATGTCTTTTAAGACTATGTGACACAGAAAAACATCTTCCACATTCCAGACAGGAAAATGGCTTCTCTCCCGTGTGTACACGTTCATGGTCGAGCAAGGCTAGTTTCCGGGGAAAACATTTTCCACATTCAGAACATGAAAACGGCCTCACTCCGGCATGAATTTTCTGGTGCATTGTTAAAGAATATTTCTGTGCAAAACATTTTCCACATTCAGGACATGAAAAGGGCTTCTCTCCGGTGTGCGTTCTCTCGTGTTTAATAAGAATGGACGATTGGGTAAAACACTTCCCACACTCTGAACAAGAATAAGGCTTTTCCCCCGTGTGATTTCTTTGGTGCATCTTAAGTTGAGCTTTACAAGAGAAAATTTTCCCGCATTCGGAACATGGAAATGTCTTATGTGTAGAGGAACCAGACGACAGATCTGCACCATGAGGTGTTGGCTGGATATTTTGGGTAATGGGGTTTTCTTCTGAAGAATTCAATGTGATGTCCTCACCTTCTGTTTTACCAAATGTAGATACGACAGCGATTTTTTTAATGCTATAGTTTCTGTGTTCTCCACCTATGAGGAAGAAGAAGTGACAACTATTCAAGTGTATGTCAAGCCAAAAATGTATATTTGGGTAGAGTAGGAAGCGTTGTATATTGCGGTCAGTGTTGCTATTGGAGAGTTTCTTTAACCACTTCAAGACCAGGCCTATTTTGACACTTTGTTTAAAATCAGTATTTTTGCTAGAAAATTACTTAAAGCGGAAGTAAACCCATCCATAAAACAGTGTCATTTCCAACATTTTTCTTTTTAAATACATTATAATGAATTTTAATGCACATTAACACAATATAATACTCAATTGTTTGGTAAAATATAAAACACGATGTTACGCCGAGTAAATAGATACCAAATTTGTCATGCTTTAAAATTGCGCACGCCTGTGCAATGGCAACAAACCACATACATTTTTATCATCCATAGGCCAGGGCTTGAAAAATTTGCTTTGAATCTAGGAGCCCGCTAAAAAAAGTTAGCCAGATTACCCCCAAATCCCCCCTCCTAGAACAAATCTCTCCCAAATCTCCACCACTAGTACAAATCCTTCCCCCAAATCCCTCAGCACACCCCACTCCAAATGACCCTTTCCGGCACAAATGGAAATACTTACCTATTCTAAAGTCGCTGCAATCACATGATCAGCTGTTTGGTAAAACATTGTCAGCAGGACAGAAAGTGAGGAGGAATCTCTCTAAGGGAGCCCATGGTTAGCAGTCAAATCCTCCTTAGGGGGTGCTAACCCTTCCTTAAAAGTTGACTGGACATACATCTTAAAGGGGTTGTAAAGGTTCATGTTTTTTCACCTTAATGCATCCTATGCATTAAGGTGAAAAAACATCTGATGATTAACGGCCCCCCAGCCCCCTGGTTTACTTACCTGAGCCCTCGAAAGTCCTGCGCTCGATCGTTGCCTGGGCTTCTCGGCTCTTTATTGGATAGATGGATAGCAGCGCAGCCACTGGCTTGCTGTGCTGTCAATCAAATCAAATGACGCGGGCGCCGGGGCCGAGTCCTGCACTCGGCGGCTATGGACACCGAATGCAGGACTTGGGAGCGCGCCCGCAAGGTAACCCCCCGGGAAAGCGCTTCTCCCAGGGGGTTATCTGGGATGGGGAGGAGCTAGGAGAGCTGCCGGGAGACCCCAGAAAACGCCATTCGGGGCCACTCTTGCAAAACAAGCAGCATAGTGGAGGTAAGTATGACATGTTTGTTATTTAAAAAAAATAAAAATCGAACCCTTTAGTGTCACTTTAACTCCTTTGCATTTTAAAAAAAGCAGGATATTTAGATGTCATAAGGGTCAATTTCTTGAAATATGCAGGCTTCAAGATCAAGAATTCACAATTTTACAGTAGCTGATTTATCAACCTAACACCTCATTGTGGAAAATCTCTAATAACATTTTAATTATCCCATAAAAGATAAAATGATTTTATAAATCATAACTGTATTTAGTGATTACTGTAGGAATTTCCTCCGTTTTAAACCTAACTTGTCCTTTGATGTCTCTCAGAGGTCTGTGAATAAAGATGAGAGTGAAGCCCCCTGTACTGAGATGTATGAGAGACCCCAGAGAGTGTGTGTGGGGGGGAGACTGGTCACGTCTCTTGGCTGGTAACACACAATGACATGATGTGAGGAGGAGAGCCGGAGTCTAATAGAGGCTGATGTCAAGGAGAATCTGGGATTATTTTCTGGATTGAGACTCTATTTACACCTGAAGGACGCAACGCGTTTGGCTTCAAAGCAGCTTTTCTGAGTTTAGTGTTTATTACTCACCTATGGTGATATATGGAGGAATTTCCTTCTTTTGAATAGCTTGTAGTTCCTCCTCTTCATGTTTTACCTCTGTCTGAGTGGCTCTGGTGTTTGTGAATAAAGATGAGAGTGAAGCCCCCTGTACTGAGATGTATGAGAGACCCCAGAGAGTGTGTGGGGGTGGGGGTCTGATAACAGACAATGACATGATGTGAGGAGGAGAGCTGGAGTCTAATAGAGGCTGATGTCTTCTGACTCCCCCACTGGGCACATAATGTCTCCCCATTACTGTCTACTGACAGAGGAGGGGGGAGAAGAAGAGATTGTTGTAGTGACTGAACAAGGAGAATCTGGGACTCTTCTCTGGATTTAGTGTTTATTCCTCACCTGTGCTGATCTCTGGAGGGATTTCCTCCTCTTTAATCCTCTCAAGTCCTTCTTCCTCCTCCTCAGATTTGATGTCTTCCCAAATCTCTCCGGGGTCTGTAAATAAACATAAGAGTGAAGTCCCCTGTACTGAGATGTATAAGAGACTCCAGAGAAAGTGGGCGCAGGGTAAGAGACTGGTCACGTCTCTTTGCTGTTAATACTTACCTGTGCTGATGTCTGGAGTTTTCTCCTCCTTACATAGATCATCACCTCTCACACATGACTCTTTTGTTTCTTCTTTCACTTTAACTCTTAAAGATGCCTTCTTAAAAATACAAATATTACAATAATTCACTATGAATTGTATAAATTGTTTAGTATATTCAGTAAAATGTAAATGCAAGTTACCTGGTCCTCCCGATGGATCTCCTGATGTTCCTGTGTGGAGTCCCGGGAATACAGAGGACGGGGACATCTCTCTGGGGGATTTCTGTTACTGGATCCATCTGTAGGAAACACACACACTGACTGAATACATTGTTTCTATGTCTTTATATCAGAGGATGTGTGTATCTAGGGGGATCCTCAATACTCTTCTCTTCTTTACAAGAAATGAAAGTCTACTCTTACCCGGTGATGTGAGGGGTGGCTGATTCTCCATCATGACGTCCTTGTAGAGATCCTTGTTTCTTTCTATATACTCCAACTTTTCTGTATGTCTCTGTATATGAAATATAGGGAGGGGAGCTTAAAAATCTCACAAAATCATAAAAAACAAACCTTACATTTTACCTTGGAAAATAAATGTAGATGGCACAGTGCAGTTTGTGTCCCCTCTGTCTCGGAAACAACGGTTCCATTAATAGAAGTCAAAGCATACAGTAGAGCTGCACGGTTTTGTCTAAAATGAGAATCGCTATTTTTTTAGCTTAGAATAAAGATCACAACTCTCTCGGAGTAACATTATCTTTCACATTATACAAAAAAAATGGGCTAACTTTACTGTTTAGTTGTTTTTTTTTAATTCATTGAAAAAAAAAATCATAATTCATTTAATTCACTGCTGTGCAAATACAATGTGATATACCGTATTTATCGGCGTATAACACGCACAGGCGTATAACACGCACAATAATTTTAAGAGGGGAGTTTCAGGAAAAAAACTTAAATTTTAAATAAGGAACTTTGAAGCAAAATAAGGGTCAGCGCCCATCTGCAGTCTCACCATTGGCATAAATGCAGCCTGATCAATGCCCATCTGCAGCCTCACAAGTGCCATCAATACAACCTCATCAGTCCACATCAATGCAGCAGCCTTACCATTGCCATCAATGCAGCAGCCTTACCATTGCCATCAGTGCAGCCTGATCAATGCCCATCTGCAGCCTAGAGGGGACAGGGAGGGGGGCGGGACGAGCGCCGACAAATTATATACAGTGAGAATCTCCTATGATAGACAGAACAATGGTCAAATGGCGGCCCGGGAGACGGGACTTTCTTTACAGAGGCCGCCAAGTAAACAGGAGATTCTCACTGTATGTAATCTGACAGCACTCGTCCCCTCCCCCCTCCCCGTCCCCTCCGAGGCATCTAAAATTAAAGTATTGGCGTATAACACGCACACGCTATTTGCACCCAATTTTTTGGGTGAAAAAGTGAGTGTTATACGCCAATAAATACAGTATATATATCTATATATATAACTATATATATATATATAGATATATATATAAAATGTTTGGTGGTTCTAAGTAATTTTCTAGCAAAAATAACAGATTTTAACTTGTAAGCAACGAGTGTCAGAAAAAGTTTCAGTCTTTAAGTGGTTAAACTGACCTCCTTTACAGACCGAAGTTCATTCCTTTGATCTAAGAACTAAATGTTACCATGTTTCTCTTTATTTCCACCTAAGATGTTGTGATAAACTTGGCAGCCTGCCTGTGTTTTGTTTTTGTTTGTTTATTTGACAGCTGTCAGCAGTGAGCAGAGAACAGCTCTGCACTGAATTGAGGAAATGCGGTTTTAAGATTGTGAGGGGGGGTTGAATCACGATCTTGATTCTTTAAAGATTAACCATGCAGCTCTAGCATACAGTATATCGCCATCACACATGCCTGATAAAGGAGTCCTGCGTGGCCCCTAAATGTTGAAATTTAGGGCTGTGATCACTTTAATACATCTTTGGACGTTCATTTGAAGATATATGGTGAGCTGGCAATATATGCTATGATTTGTGTAGATACCGGTTCCCAGCTGGTAGTCAATATGGCACCCACTTGCTTCACCCCATCTCCTAGAATGTGTGTAATGGGAATATTCTACTTGGTTTCCCCAACAGGCCACATACTTATCACCACAAGAACTGAATATTAAATATGGTTTTAATTGAAAGATCAGCAAGACAATAAAACCAGTCAGATTATGAGGCCCAAAAAGTCCTTAATTCCTAAAAGTCATGGCTCCTTGTCCTGCATCGAGAGAGAGACTAACAAGCCTGAAATGTACTTAAAGGAAAAGTCCAGCCAAAGCTGGTTTGGCTGGACTTCTTCTATGAAGTACAGTTCTTTTTGCACTCCTATGACCCATTTTCAGCAGAGAGCGGGCTGAAGTCCAGGCACCACGTCATCATGACAATGGAAGTCGGGATCCGCCAGGTCCCTGGGCCGACACCCAGCTCAGCCTCTCAGCGAGCCGCTGGATAGCCAGGCTGGCTGCTCCCGCCCCTTCCACAGCTCGGCACTCCAGTGAGCGAGGACGGGGCAGAGCAGAGAGCTGTGACTGACAGTCAGCAGCTTTCTGCTCGGGGAGATGTCAGAACCGAGCGATCAGCTGTGTTAGATCGCTCGGTTCTCAGTGTAGAGGCTCTGAGGGACAGATGCAGCATCCACCTAGGCAAGTATGATTCTGCAAAAAAGCCCAAACCCTTACTTCTCTCTTAATTCCTAAACGTCATGGCTCCTTGTCCTGCATTGAGAGAGAGACTAACAAGCCTGAAATGTATGCAAGTTGGATTAAATGGTTTAATAATTTTAAGCTGCATCTTCCCCTCTCTGTTCAGTGTTGAGAGCTGGAGGAGATATTCATTGTCATTGATAGGGTAAGAAGACCCCATTCATTGGTATTGATAGAATGATAAAAGCCCCTCACTGGTGCCAGCGGAATAAGACCCAATTGATAGCTTTAGTGGGATAATAAGTCCCAGTAATTAGCAGTGATTGGATAAGATCCAACCGTCGGCGGCATCACAGGGGCCCCAACCCCTGACGGCATCAAAGGGGGCCCCAACCCCTGACGGCATCAAAGGGGGCCCCAAACCCTGACGGCATCAAAGGGGGCCCCAAACCCTGACGGCATCAAAGGGGGCCCCAACCCCTGGCGGCATCAAGGGGGCCCCAACCCCTGGCTGCATCAAAGGGGGCCCCAACCCCTGGCGGCATCAAGGGGGCCCCAACCCCTGGTGGCATCAAAGGGGGCCCCAACCCCTGGCATCATCAAAGGGGGCCCCAACCCCTGGCGGCATCAAAGGGGGCCCCAACCCCTGGCGGCATCAAAGGGGGCCCCAACCCCTGGCGGCATCAAAGGGGGCCCCAACCCCTGGCGGCATCAAAGGGGGCCCCAACCCCTGGCGGCATCAAAGGGGGCCCCAACCCCTGGCGGCATCAAGGGGGCCCCAACCCCTGGCGGCATCAAGGGGGCCCCAACCCCTGGCGGCATCAAGGGGTGGCCCCAACCCCTGGCGGCATTCAGTTTAGGCCAATATGTATTCTTCTACATATTTTTGGTTAAAAATAAAATAAGCATATAATGATTGGTTTGCGCAAAAGTTATAGCATCTAAAAAAATAAGGGATAGATTTATAGCATTTTTAATATTTATTTAGGTTTTCTTTACTAGTAATGGCGGTGATCTGCGATTTTTAGCGGGACTGTGACATTGCGGCAGATAGCTAACTGACATTTTTTTGACACTTGTTTGGGAACCAGTGACATTATTACAGTAATCAGTGCTAAAGATATGCAACTGACATTGTACTAATGAAACTGGCAGGGAAGGGGTTAACATCAGGGGGTTACCTGTGTTCCCTCAGTGTGTTTACTAACTGTATGGGGGATGGGCTGCCTGGGACAACACACAGATCCATCTTCCTGCATAGCAGAAAGACAAGATCTCAGTGTCATCTCCTGTCAGAATAGAGATCTGCCTCATTTACTTCAGTCTCTGCGGGGCACGATCGCTGGCGGCCGGCAGACATAGAGTCCGCCAGATCCGCTGGCCAATCGGAGCGCCCACAAATGCTGGTGCACGAATCGCCGTATCGGTACGGCAATTTGCGCAGCCGAGCCACCTTGCCGCAGTACATCTGCAGCGGGTGGTCAGCAAGTAGTTAAATGGCAACACAACATACAGACTCAAATACATCTCATTCCCAACGCACACCAAGCAGGGTGACCAGACCCTTTGTCTCCCAGGAGACCCCCCCAAAATACTAGGTTTTTCCTATGGCTTTCCAGAGACCAGCCCCAGCAGAGCCCCCCATCTAATGTTCTACACATCAGATCCCCCCATCCAGTCCACACACACAGTGCTGGGACCCCCTTCTCTCATAATATGAAGACATTATTACCTCCTCCTCACTGGGCACACACTCTCCACACTCACACTCCTTCACCACGGTAGTGGCTAGTTCCCATCCTGCAGATTAACCCAGTGACGTCACAGGAAACATGTGACCAGGAAGCAGGAAATCGAGGGCGGGAACGTGAAGTGAATAGAAATGAATAGGAGGCTGCAAGCAGAGCAGAGCAGAGCAGTGCACACGTTTTCACCCTGAGGGTCTCTTCCTCCCTCTCTCTGTCCATCCATCTTCTTTTATATTATATCTTCTCTGTTCATTTCTCCCCGTATACCTCCCTGTATACCTCTCTCTCTGTATATCTCCCTGTATACCCCTCTCTGTATATCTCCCCGTATACTCCTCTCTCTGTATATCTCCCCGTATACTCCTCTCTCTGTATATCTCCCTGTATACCCCTCTCTGTATATCTCCCTGTATACCCCTCTCTGTATATCTCCCTGTATACCCCTCTCTCTGTATATCTCCCTGTATACTCCTCTCTGTATATCTCCCTGTATACCCCTCTCTCTGTATATCTCCCTGTATACTCCTCTCTGTATATCTCCCTGTATACTCCTCTCTGTATATCTCCCTGTATACCTCTCCCTGTATACCTCTCTCTGTATATCTCCCTGTATACCTCTCTCTCTGTATATCTCCCTATATACTCCTCTCTGTATATCTCCCTGTATACCTCTCTCTCTGTATATCTCCCTGTATACCTCTCTCTCTGTATATCTCCCTGTATACCTCTCTCTCTGTATATCTCCCTGTATACCCCTCTCTGTATATCTCCCTGTATACCCCTCTCTGTATATCTCCCTGTATACCCCTCTCTGTATATCTCCCTGTATACTCCTCTCTGTATATCTCCCTGTATACTCCTCTCTGTATATCTCCCTGTATACCTCTCTCTGTATATCTCCCTGTATACCTCTCTCTCTGTATATCTCCCTATATACTCCTCTCTGTATATCTCCCTGTATACCTCTCTCTCTGTATATCTCCCTGTATACCTCTCTCTCTGTATATCTCCCTGTATACCTCTCTCTCTGTATATCTCCCTGTATACCCCTCTCTGTATATCTCCCTGTATACCCCTCTCTGTATATCTCCCTGTATACCCCTCTCTGTATATCTCCCTGTATACCCCTCTCTGTATATCTCCCTGTATACCCCTCTCTCTGTATATCTCCCTGTATACTCCTCTCTGTATATCTCCCTGTATACCCCTCTCTCTGTATATCTCCCTGTATACCTCTCTCTGTATATCTCCCTGTATACCTCTCTCTCTGTATATCTCCCTGTATACTCCTCTCTGTATATCTCCCTGTATACCTCTCTCTCTGTATATCTCCCTGTATACCTCTCTCTCTGTATATCTCCCTGTATACCTCTCTCTCTGTATATCTCCCTGTATACCTCTCTCCCTGTATACCTCTCTCTCTGTATATCTCCCTGTATACTCCTCTCTGTATATCTCCCTGTATACCCCTCTCTCTGTATACCTCTCCCTGTATACCTCTCCCTGTATACCTCTCCCTGTATACCTCTCCCTGTATACCTCTCTCTGTATATCTCCCTGTATACCTCTCTCTGTATATCTCCCTGTATACCTCTCTCTCTGTATATCTCCCTGTATACCTCTCTCTCTGTATATCTCCCTGTATACCTCTCTCTCTGTATATCTCCCTGTATACCTCTCTCTCTGTATATCTCCCTGTATACCTCTCTCTCTGTATATCTCCCTGTATACCTCTCTCTCTGTATATCTCCCTGTATACCCCTCTCTGTATATCTCCCTGTATACCCCTCTCTGTATATCTCCCTGTATACCCCCCTCTCTGTATATCTCCCTGTATACCCCTCTCTCTGTATATCTCCCTGTATACCTCTCTCTCTGTATATCTCCCTGTATACCTCTCTCTCTGTATATCTCCCTGTATACCTCTCTCTCTGTATATCTCCCTGTATACCTCTCTCTCTGTATATCTCCCTGTATACCTCTCTCTCTGTATATCTCCCTGTATACCTCTCTCTCTGTATATCTCCCTGTATACCTCTCTCTCTGTATATCTCCCTGTATACCCCTCTCTGTATATCTCCCTGTATACCCCTCTCTCTGTATATCTCCCTGTATACTCCTCTCTGTATATCTCCCTGTATACCTCTCTCTCTGTATATCTCCCTGTATACCTCTCTCTCTGTATATCTCCCTGTATACCTCTCTCTCTGTATATCTCCCTGTATACCTCTCTCTCTGTATATCTCCCTGTATACCTCTCTCTGTATATCTCCCTGTATACTCCTCTCTGTATATCTCCCTGTATACCCCTCTCTCTGTATATCTCCCTGTATACTCCTCTCTGTATATCTCCCTGTATACCCCTCTCTCTGTATATCTCCCTGTATACTCCTCTCTGTATATCTCCCTGTATACCTCTCCCTGTATACCTCTCCCTGTATACCTCTCTCTGTATATCTCCCTGTATACCTCTCTCTGTATATCTCCCTGTATACCTCTCTCTGTATATCTCCCTGTATACTCCTCTCTGTATATCTCCCTATATACTCCTCTCTGTATATCTCCCTGTATACCTCTCTCTCTGTATATCTCCCTGTATACCTCTCTCTCTGTATACCTCTCTCTCTGTATATCTCCCTGTATACCTCTCTCCGTATACCTCTCTCTCTGTATACCTCTCTCCGTATACCTCTCTCTCTGTATATCTCCCCGTATACCTCTCTCTCTGTATATCTCCCCGTATACCTCTCTCTCTGTATATCTCCCCGTATACCTCTCTCTCTGTATATCTCCCCGTATACCTCTCTCTCTGTATGTCTCCCCGTATACCTCTCTCTCTGTATGTCTCCCCGTATACCTCTCTCTCTGTATGTCTCCCCGTATACCTCCTCTCTCTGTATGTCTCCCCGTATACCTCCTCTCTCTGTATGTCTCCCCGTATACCTCTCTCTCTGTATGTCTCCCCGTATACCTCTCTCTCTGTATGTCTCCCCGTATACCTCTCTCTCTGTATGTCTCCCCGTATACCTCTCTCTCTGTATGTCTCCCCGTATACCTCTCTCTCTGTATGTCTCCCCGTATACCTCTCTCTCTGTATGTCTCCCCGTATACCTCTCTCTCTGTATGTCTCCCCGTATACCTCTCTCTCTGTATGTCTCCCCGTATACCTCTCTCTCTGTATGTCTCCCCGTATACCTCTCTCTCTGTATGTCTCCCCGTATACCTCTCTCTCTGTATGTCTCCCCGTATACCTCTCTCTCTCTCTGTATGTCTCCCCGTATACCTCTCTCTCTCTCTGTATGTCTCCCCGTATACCTCTCTCTCTCTCTGTATGTCTCCCCGTATACCTCTCTCTCTCTCTGTATGTCTCCCCGTATACCTCTCTCTCTCTGTATGTCTCCCCGTATACCTCTCTCTCTCTGTATGTCTCCCCGTATACCTCTCTCTCTCTCTCTGTATGTCTCCCCGTATACCTCTCTCTCTCTCTCTGTATGTCTCCCCGTATACCTCTCTCTCTCTCTCTGTATGTCTCCCCGTATACCTCTCTCTCTCTCTCTGTATGTCTCCCCGTATACCTCTCTCTGTATGTCTCCCCGTATACCTCTCTCTCTCTGTATGTCTCCCCGTATACCTCTCTCTCTCTGTATGTCTCCCCGTATACCTCTCTCTCTCTATGTCTCCCCGTATACCTCTCTCTCTCTGTATGTCTCCCCGTATACCCCTCTCTCTCTGTATGTCTCCCCGTATACCCCTCTCTCTCTGTATGTCTCCCCGTATACCCCTCTCTCTCTGTATGTCTCCCCGTATACCCCTCTCTCTCTGTATGTCTCCCCGTATACCCCTCTCTCTCTGTATGTCTCCCCGTATATCTCTCTCTGTATGTCTCCCCGTATACCCCTCTCTCTCTGTATGTCTCCCCGTATACCCCTCTCTCTCTGTATGTCTCCCCGTATACCCCTCTCTCTCTGTATGTCTCCCCGTATACCCCTCTTGGTATGTCTCCCCGTATACCCCTCTTGGTATGTCTCCCCGTATACCCCTCTTGGTATGTCTCCCCGTATACCCCTCTTGGTATGTCTCCCCGTATACTCCTTCACCACGTTTCTCTCTCAGTCCCAACACTTCCAGGCTTTAACACAATGGCCGCCGTCCATCCCATTCTCAGGACACTTCCTCTAGTCACGTGACAAACCAGCGCCCTCTAGTGATAGCTTCATGGGCTTTAGAGGGCGGTCCAATCACGCCACTGGACGTCCCTGTGGTAACCCGGAAGCGGCGATGTTGATGTGGGCGTGATATAGAGTGGAAGTGAGGAGTGCTTCCAGTGTGGGCGGAGCACATGGATGTTAGAGAGGAGATGTGTAGCGTTGATGGGTTCATATATTACCCAGTTTGAGCTACAATGATAATTAGACCTCAGTATTAAAATGATTCTCTGTAGTGTTCCCCCCAGAGCAGCCAATCAGATTGTAGGTGTCATTGTCCTGCTGCACATCAGGAGATGAGAGGAAATGTCTGGTTGTCATGGCAACACCTCCTATCTCATCCTTCTGCCTAAATGTCATCTGTGTTATGGAAGGAGGAAAGTCCTCCAGCTCGGATATTATTTATTATATTAGTAGATGTGCTCAACTTTCACAAGAAACTATAATATATATATATACATACACTCACTGGCCACTTTATTAGGTACACCTGTTTAGTCGCTTATTTTGTGAAGAAACATCAGCTGGGGACTTTTTTAAATTAATATCGGTAGATGTAAAGTGTATTATGTTTTTTTTCTTGGGTCATAGAAGACTGCATCCATCCAACAAGCCCGCAGATTATTGATCACTTGACCTCAAAGATTTACCCCCCTTCCTGACCAGGCCATTTTTTGTGATACTTTGACACTTGCGCAGTCCTAGGACGTTGTACCCAAATAAAATATATGTCATTTTTTTCCCCCATGTAGCACCCTGGGGTTTAGTCAGAGATGCCCCTCACAAATTTACTTGCCAGGAGTAGTTACCCTGGTCAGTTGTTAGAAATCCATTGATTTCTCCCTAAGCTTGGCCTTGTTGTATTTTTCTCTTCTACCACTAGGTGGCCAGGCACTTGGTGGTAGTAGATATAAGAAGGATATAAGAATGGGAGAGATGACATCACTAAGGGAGCTAGGGAGGAGTTGAAATCCTTATGGATAGAGCTCCAAAAGGGATGAAGCTAAGGGGAAAATAATACTGGGAGTATTCTATAGGCCCCCTAACCTGAGGAAGGAAAGGGAGACAGATCTCCTATCACAATTTGGATTAGCAGCAAAGGTGGGAAGTGTTATCATAATGGGGGATTTTAAGTATCCAGACATAGACTGGACGGAGGGAACCGCGCATTCATCTAAGGCTCTCCAGTTACTAAATGTCTTGCAGGACAATTTCATGGTTTAGATGGTAGACGCACCAACTAGAAATAAAGCATTACTAGATCTACTGATTACCAACAATACAGACCTGATCACGGATGTGGAAATACGGGGCAAATTAGGAAACAGCGATCATAGGTCAATTGTCTTCAGTATAAATCACACAAATAGGAAACATAAGGTGAATACAAAGACACTGAATTTCAAAAGAGCCAACTTCCCTAAACTATGAACTTTGTTAAAAGGCATGAATTGGGATAAAATCTTAGGAACAAAGAACATGGAGGTGAGATGGATTTGCTATAAGGGCATTAGCCAATGCATCCCATTGGGTAATACATTTAAAGAGCGAACAAAAGTCCTGGATGGCTTAACGCCAATGTAAAAATGCATATACAAGCAAAGGAGAAGGCCCTCAAAAAACACAAGGTTGAGGGATCATCATGAGCATTCAGACTTTATAAAGAATGCAACAAGATATGTAAGGGTGCAATAAGGACGGCTAAGATTGAACACGAAAGACACATAGCGGAGGAGAGCAAAGAAAATCCCAATAAATTATTTAAGTATGTAAACAGTTAAAAAGGGAGGACAGACCATATTGGCCCCATAAAGAATGAGGAAGGACATCTGGTTTCAAAAGATGGGGAGATGGCAAAGGTATTGAATTTATTCTTCTCCTCAGTCTTCACAAAGGAATCAGGGGGCTTCAGTAACCAAAACTGCAGTGTTTATCCTCATGACACATCACAGGAAACAACTCCATGGTTAACAGAGGACAGAATTAAAATTAGACTTAGGCAACTTAACATTAATAATTCACCGGAACTAGATGGCTTGCATCTGAGGGTACTTAGGGAACTCAGTCAAATAATTGCTGACTGGAATGGTACCAGCTGATTGGAGAAAAGCCAATGTAGCACCAATATTTAAAAAGGGCCCAAAATACATACCTGGGAATTACAGACAAGTTAGCCTAACATCAATAGTATGCAAGCTCTTGGAGGGGGCGATAAGGGACTATATACAAGATTTTAGTAATGAGAACGGTATCATTAGCAGTAATCAGCATGGATTCATGAAGATTCATTCTTGCCAAACCAATCCATTAACCTTCTATGAGGAGGTGAGTTTTCATCTAAATAAAGGAAGGCCCGTAGACGTGGTGTATCTAGATTTTGCAAAAGCATTTGACATAGTTCCCCATAAACATTTACTGTACAAAATAAGGTCAGTTGGAATGGACCACAGGGTGAGTACATGGATTGAAAACTGGCTACAAGGGCGTGTTCAGAGGGTGGTGATAAATGGGGAGTAATCGGAATGGTCAGAGGTGGGTAGTGGGGTCCCCCAGGGTTCTGTGCTGGAACCAATCCTATTTATTATGTTCATAAACGACCTGGAGGATGGGGTAAACAGTTCAATCTCTGTATTTGCGAACAATACTAAGCTAAGCAGGGCAATAACTTCTCCGCAGGATATGGAAACCTTGCAAAAAGATCTGAACAAATTAATGGGGTGGGCAACTACATGGCAAATGAGGAAAAAATATGAATGCAATCTATACACTGAGAGGAGAACCTCTGGCGGAATGGAGGATGGAAAAGGACCTGGGGGTCCTAGTAGATGATAGGCTCAGCAATGGCATGCAATGCCAAGCTGCTGCTAACAAAGCAAACAGAATATTGGCATTAAAAAGGGGATCAACTCCAGAGATAAAACGATAATTCTCCCGCTCTACAAGACTCTGGTTTGGCTGCACCTGGAGTATGCTGTCCAGTTCTGGGCACCAGTCCTCAGGAAGGATGTACTGAAAATGGACCAAGTACAAAGAAGGGCAACTAAGCTAATAAAGGGTCTGGAGGATCTTCGTTATGAGGAAAGGTTGCGAGCACTGAACTTATTCTCTCTGAAGAAGAGTCGCTTGAGAGGGGATATGGTTTCAATTTATAAATACCGTACTGGTGAACCCACAATAGGGATAAAACATTTTTGCGAAAAGGGAGTTTAACAAGACTCGTGGCCACTCATTAAAATTAGAAGAAAAGAGGTTTAACGTTAAACTACGTAGAGGGTTCTTTACTGCAAGAGCGGCAAGGATGTGGAATTCCCTTCCACGGGTGGTGGTCTCAGCGGGGGGCATCGCTAGTTTCAAGAAACTATTAGATAAGCACCTGAATGACCACAACATACAGGGATATACAATGTAATACTGACATATAATCACACACATAGGTTGGACTTGTGTCTTTTTTTAACCTCACCTACTGTGTAACTATGTAACTCAAGGTCAGGTTATGGGTATATGATATGGGGTATCTCAGCGAATGGGCAGGGGATTTCTTGAATCTGCTATGAGAGCCTATATATTCGGGTGAGGTCAGGTATTCTGTGCCACCTAGACGGCTGTCTGGATGGATGTGTGTTGCGTGCCCCGGGCTGCTAGGCCAGAGATTGGGCCTATCCCGGGGGCAACCGGCTGCTAGGCTGTCTGAGGGCCTATCCAATAGTGAAAGAGCAGCGCAGGGTTTGGACTGTGGCTTGCAGTCCAACCAGAAGTGACGGTTCTGCCAGCCGGAGAACCTGTCAGTGGTCGGAGGTAGAGGGGAAGCTGTTGCCACAAAGGGACCAACCACCTTGTTACCAGGGACCACAGTGAGTAACTGAAGCAAGTAATGGAGCAGCATTCTCAGCGAACGGACATGGTGGAGAATCGAGAAACTTCAGGCGGTGATCAAGTCAGGGACCCAACCAGTGGAGGAGACGCTTGCAGAGCAGCCTTGTGTGTCAAGCCAGGGACGAGCCAGTCAGCAGGGGTGAAGCTTGAGAAGTATCTCGAGTGCCAAGCTAGGGACTCAGCAGAGAGGCGGGGTGACCCTTGAGGGAGATACCACCATGAAGATTGGAGGAGCTCAAGGGATTCAGAGTTAGTGAATCAGAGGGTCTAGTGAGAGATCGAGAGCTCAGTGTTGAAGACTACAAGAGGCAGTTGTAGTGAAGCTGAAGGAACTGTTACGTTTGAGTTAGGAACTGTTAAAGACTGTTACCATAGGAGACAGTATTCCTGCATGTGCAGATGTGGCGCCTTGCTGGGGCCTTTCCCTGCATGGCTGTCTTCCTATTGAAGTCTCTGAGTCTGACAAGTGAATCTACAACTACTTAAGGGTGTCCTGGGCCTAACGCGCTTTCCCTCAAAAACATAAAAAGAACTGTTAAGAGAAATAAAACTTCTTTTACATCCAAGAAGTGTCTGGCGCCCAAAAACTTTGTCCACCTTGCACCCACTATGCCTCACAATCCACCCTTTTCAGAAGGATGTCAGCTATCTTTGGCCGGGAATGTTCTCATTAGACTAGACAAGGCCAGAGACCTTGCTACACTCACAAATAGAGCTTTCTTTTGGTGGTATTTGATCACTCCTCGTTTTTTTATTCTTTGTGATATAAACAAAAAACGACCAATAATTTTGGAAAAAAAAAAACAAACTATATTTTTTAGTTTCTGCTATATAACATCCAATAAAAAATGTAAATAATTTAAATTTCTTCATCAAGTTAGGCCAATATGTATTCTGCTACATATATTTGGTAAAAAATACCAATAAGCGTATATTGATTGTTTTGCGGAAAAAGTTATTGTGTCTACAAAACTATGGGATATTTTATTTTACTAGTAATGGCAAATCAGTGACTTATGCAATATTTCAGCGGACAAATCTGACACCTGACACTTTTTTGGGGACCAGTGACACTAATACAGTGATCAGTACTAAAAAAAAAATATGCAGTCACTGTACTAATGACACTGGCTGGGAAGAGGTTAACATCAGGGGTGATCAAAGGGTTAACTGTGTGCCTAGTCTGTGTTTCAGTGTAGTGGGGGAGGTGCTTGTACTGCTGGAAGGCATGGATTGGTGTTCCTGCTTTACAGGAACACAGGATCTCATGCCTTCTGTACTGACAGAAAGGCAATCTGCCTTGTTTACAAAGTCAAAGTACCAAAAGATCAGCGGGTGCAGGCGGACATCGAGTCAGCAGGTCTCGCTGTGTAAAATCACATAAAATCACAGTGGGAGCGAGCCACTGGCGACACGCACATTTGCACCCGATACCCGGAAATGCAGGATCACACACATATGTATATATTATATATATATATATATGTATATATATATATATTTTTTTTATTTATTTCAGGTACTTATATAGCGCCGTCAATTTACGCAGCACTTTACATATACATTCACATCAGTCCCTACCCTCAAGGAGCTTACAATCTAAGGTCCCTAACTCACATTCATTCATACTAGGGACAATTTAGACAGGATCCAATTAACCTACCAGCATGTCTTTGGAGTGTGGGAGGAAACCGGAGTACCCAGAGGAAACCCACGCGGGCACAGGGAGAACATACAAACTCCAAGCAGGTAGTGTCATGGTTGGGATTCGAACCAGTGACCCTTCTTACTGCTAGGCGAGAGTGCTACCACCACACCACTGTGCCACCCATATACACACACACGGGGGATGGGGGCAAAGGCGCTTCTTTGTTTATAATGTACCCTGGTGTGGAATGATTTGTCTGCAACCATTCACTATCCTAACATCCTCCATACACTGTGCATACCACAAAAGGGGAATTCCCATATGATTGCCTACTTCCTGTCTTCCTATAAACTAAGGGGGCTTATAGAGGATGAATGAGGAGTTGTTGTTTTTTTGAAGAGCTCCAATCTAATTTTGCAGAGGCATTTACAAGTAGATTTTTTATCTGGGCTGCCTGACTGACGCACATCAGTAATACCAGAGACTGCATGTTACTACCCCACAGTGCACCAGAGACCCTGCATTATTATTATTATTATACGAGATTTATATAGCGCCAACAGTTTACGCAGCGCTTTACAAGGTATAAAGGGGACAACACAATTACAGTACAGTTCAATACAGAAGGTACAGGAGGGCCCTGCTCGTAGAGCTTACATTCTAAAGGGAGGGGGTGGTGGTACAAAAGGGAATAGCTGCAAAGAATGATTTGATGGGGGTGGCTCAGGGACAGTTATGTGGGTGTGGGCGAGGGTTCCCTGAATAAATGAGTTTTCAGGTATCTCCTAAAGGTGGACAGGGTAGGGGCTGATCGGACATACTGGGGCAGGGAATTCCAGAGGATGGGAGAGGCTCTGGAGAAGTCTTGAAGGCAAGCATGGGAGGAGGTAACAAGTGAGCTAAAGAGGCATAGGCACCAGGGACCCCACACAGCCACCAGGGACCCCACACAGAGACCCTGCATAGCCATCAGAGACCCCACATAGTCCCCCAGAGACTCCTCACAGCCACCAGGGACCCTGCATAGTCACCAGTGGTCCTGCATAGCAACCAGAGACTCCACATAGCCACCAGAGGCCCCACATAGCCAACCAGAGACCCCCACATAAACACTAGAGACCCAACATAGCCTCCAGAGACCCCGCATAGCCACTTGAGAAGGAAGAGGTGGGATATATTTAGATGGGGGGAGAGAGCATCTAATTTTAGTCTTTTGCTAAGCAGAACAAAACCAAAATACACCACTGACTCTGCCTGTACCTGCCGCCCGCTCACAGTAGAATTACTCTGAGCGGTTGGCAGGTGGTTAACCAAGTGCAAGCAAAGATAAACAAAGCCAGACTTTAGGTTGGTGAAACAATTAATCTAACACCTTCCTGCCGACCACACATATATATGCAGCCTCATGGAAATGAGCTTTTTTTCCCCATGGGGCCGCATATATGCAGACTCCCCATTCTGCTGGGAGCACACCTCCCAGCACAGCGACCGGTCTTTCACTGAGACCCCCCGGGTCATTAATGATCAAAAACCTGGGACTCTCAATTCTGGGTCACCTGATAGCTGGGATAGCCTCTGATTGGCTATCACAGTGATCGGTCACTGTGAGCCCATCCCTGTGTTTAGTTTCTCCTTTGAATGAAGAGAAAGATACATTGTATCTTCCTCTTGCAGGAGAGGAAAATTTAAAAAAAGCCCAAGTATAAAAAAAATAAAAAATAAAACACAAGATCAGGGTTTGCCAGGGTTAGTGTTAGGGTCAAGGTTGGGGGTCACGGTCAGCAGATTTTTGGGTAAAATTAAAAAATAAAATAATGAAATTAATGTCAGTTAGCATCACTGTGTTTTAGGCAGAGTGAAAAGAAAGCAAAATAATATATATATATATATATATATATATATATATATATATATATATATATATATATATATATATATATATATATATATATTTTACTGTTATGGGACAATTTTTCATTCAAAATACCCCCCCCCCCCCAAAAAAAAAAAAAAAAATCAGGAGATAGCCGTTACCATTTACCACCAAAAGAAAGCCTAATTTGTCCTGAAAAAAAAAACAAAAAACAAAAAAAACACGGTATAATCCACCTGGATACACAAAGTAGTTGTGATGATATGTACAGTTTTACTAATACATGTCAAAGTTGCAAAATTTTGCTTTGGACAATATTCTGCTGGGAAAGCTTGGGTCCTTCCATTCATGTGGATGTTACCCTGACACATACCACCTACTCAAACATTGTTGGTGACCAAGTACACCCCTTTGTGGAAATGATATTCCCTGATGGCTGCGGCCTCCTTCAGCAGGATAATGTACCCTGCCACATTGCAAAAATGGTTCAAGAATGGTTTGAGGAACTCAACAAGTTCAAGGTGTTACCTTGGACTCCGAATCCTCAAAATTACAGTCCATTGAGCATCTCGCAACTTACAAGACTTAAAGTGGTTGTAAAGACAGAAGGTTTTTTTTTTTTTCTCTTAATGCATTCAATGCATTAGGATAACAAAAAAAAAAAAATCTGTGTGCAGCAGCCCCCCTAATACTTACCCGAGCCCTATCTAGACCCAGTGATGTTACACGAGAGTCTCGGTTGTCCGGGACGCCCCCTCCTCATTTGCTGTGCCAGTGGCTCCCGCTGCTGTCAAATTCAATGAGCCAATGAGGAGAAAGAGGGCGGGGCCGAGCCACGGCATTTGTCTGAATAGACACACAGAGCAGCGGCTCGGCTCAGGTGACCCCATAGCTAGCTGCTTGCTGTGGGGCCACTAGGCAGGAGTGAGGGGCAGGAGCGCCGGCGAGGAACACAAAAAGAGGATCTGGGCTGCTCTGTGCAAAACCACTGCACAGAGCAGGTAAGTATAACATGTTTGTTATTTTTAAACAAACAAAAAAAAAAAAGACTTTAATATCACTTTAAATGATTTGCTACTGATGGCTTGGTGCCAGATACCACAGCATCCCTTCACAGGTATAGTGGTGTCCATTTTGCTGAAAAAACAGCCTTGACCTGCATGCAACAGGTGAAGGCTGTTTTGGCAGCAAAAGGGGTACCTAGTTAATATTAGGTGGGTCATCATTATTATGACTGTGATTTTATATCTTATATATATATATATATATATATATATATATATATATATATATATATATATATATATACACACACACACATACACACACACATATACACGACAACTCAAATAAAGGATAACAGTATAATAATGATTTTTTTACAAGAAAAACAGAAATGGTAATGCACTAGGTGTGCGCGCCCTCCAACGATACTTTACTAATAAGAATTTTTTGTATAAAAGTGGGTACTCACAAAATGCAACTGACAAAAGGCCATACACACAGTGCATGGACATGCACAGAACACGAGGTACAGCTAATGCGTTTCGGGGGCGCACCCCCTTCCTCAGAGCCTAGCGCTGAGGAAGGGGGTGCGCACCTGAAACGCGTTAGCTTTCCTCTGTGTTCTGTGCATTTCCATGCACTGTGTTTATGGCCTTTTGTGAGTACCCACTTTTATACAAAAAAATTCTTATTATTAAATTATCTTTGGTAATGCACTAGGTGTGCACGCCTTCCATTTCTGTTTTTCTTGTAGTCCCTTTCGGATTACCCCATCTGAGTAAGGCAGCATCCACCTAGTTTTGGGATACCACATATACCTTTCACACCACCATTTTATCTGACATCTGTTACTCCACACCTTGGAAGACCTATTAGCGCTGGAAGTGACTGTGTTTTTTGTAATAATTAATTTTTATTTAACTTGTGATGGTGATGAAACAGTATCCAGTTCAGTATAAGCCCAGACAAATTACTTTTTGGCGTTTCAACTCAGGTATATTGACGACAAGACGAGCAAGTCTTCTCATGATATATAAGATCGAGAGACAAATCATTTTCTAAACACCTAACTGGAATATGGCTTCCCTCCTGTATGTACACTTTGATGCCTGATGAGGGATCTTTTACAGGAAAAGCAGCTCCCACATTCTAAACACGAATATGGCTTCTCTCCGGTGTGAGTCCTCTGGTGCAAACTAAGTTTTTGTTTGCTGGAAAAACATCTCCCGCACTCGGTGCAGGTGAACGGCTTTTCCCCCGTGTGACACCTCTGGTGTCTAATAACGCTGTCTTTGAGCGGAAAACATTTCCCGCATTCGGGGCATGAAAACGGCTTCTCCCTCGTGTGGACAGGTTGATGTCTCATCAAGGCTCGTTTCCTGGGGAAGGATTTTCCACATTCGGAGCAGGAAAACGGCTTCAATCCGGTGTGAGTTCTCTGGTGCATTACTGCAGTCGATTTCTGTCTAAAGCATTTCCCACATTCGGGACATGAAAATGGTTTCTCTCCGGTGTGTATCCTCTCATGTTTAATAAGACTGGACACCAGAGAAAAGCACTTCCCGCACTCTGAACATTTATATGGCTTCTCCCCCGTGTGAACTCTTGTGTGTCTGATAAGAGACCCTTTTGAAGTAAAACTTTTCCCGCATTCGGAACATGAAAATGGTTTCATTTCATCCTGATCTTCAATCTGAACTTTTTCAATACACTCTCCATGAGTAGAGGGACCAGGTGACTGATCTGCACCATGAGGTGTTGGATGGATATTTAGAGTATTTTTTTTCTCTGAAGAATCTGATGGGACATCATCATCTTCTGTTTTAGAATATGTCATATTACACTTTCTGTATCGTCCATCTGCACAACAAGAGGAGAAAACCATTAACTGCTCTGCAATTAAAACAGCAAGACATTGCTTAGACGTGAGAAGGTCTAAATATCATGGACTATATCCAAGAACAAGGATTGACAATTTTATAGTATCTGAACTACGATCCTAAGAGTCCATATTTCGGTTTACCTCTCAATAGATACCATCACTTTATAAATTGTTACTGAATATTTTGTTACTCACCTGTGTTGATCTCTATAGGAACTTCCTCCTCTTTAATCACACATGCTTCATCCTCCTCCTCAGCTTCTGAGCCATCTGTGAATAAAGATGAGAGTGAAGCCCCCTGTACTGAGATGTATGAGAGACCCCAGAGAGTGTGTGTGGGGGGAGACTGGTCACGTCTCTTGACTGGTAACACACAAATGACATGATGTGAGGAGAGCCGGAGTCTAATAGAGTCTGATGGCTCCTGACTCCCCCACTGGGCACATACTGTCTCCCCATTACTGTCTACTGACAGAGGAGGGGGGAGAAGAAGAGATTGTTGTAGTGACTGAACAAGGAGAATTTGGGATTATTTTCTGGATTGAGACTGTATTCACACCTGAAGGACGCAACGCGTTTGGCTTCAAAGTAGCTTTTCTGAGTTTAGTGTTTATTACTCACCTATGGTGATATATGGAGGAATTTCCTTCTTTTGAATAGCTTGTAGTTCCTCCTCTTCATGTTTGACCTCTGTCTGAGTGGCTCTGGTGTTTGTGAATAAAGATGAGAGTGAAGCCCCCTGTACTGTGATGTATGAGGGACCCCAGAGAGTGTGTGGGGGTGGGGGTCTGATAACACACAATGAGATGATGTGAGGAGGAGAGCCGGAGTCTAATAGAGGCTGATGTCTCCTGACTCCCCCACTGGGCACATACTGTCTCCCCATTACTGTCTACTGACAGAGGAGGGGGGAGAAGAAGAGATTGTTGTAGTGACTGAACAAGGAGAATCTGGGACTCTTCTCTGGATTTAGTGTTTATTACTCACCTGTGCTGATCTCTGGAGGGATTTCCTTCTCATTACATGGATCATCACCACTCATGTATGACTCCTCTTCTTCTTTCACTTCAACTTTAACAAACGTTAGGCCTTCACCCTATAGGAGACAAAATACAGACTTTATTATATCTAACTCATCCACTTGCTGACAATACATATTACTGTGATGGGGTGCCTCTTACGGGCACAGGGATGTACCCGAACGTCATTGCCTGTTTCCGGGTTTCAAGCATGTGTGCGCTCTGCCTGCCTACTCTTCTGTGATTTGTCACAGCGGGAGTTTGTTAGCAGATCCTAGCCAATGATTCATGGCTGGGACCTGCTGATCGGCTGTGTTGAATCACAGCCCAGAGCTCTGTGTTGACAAACAACAAAGGGGCTCTGTACAGAGGGAACACTCGCTTTGTTTTTTTTTTCCCCGCAGGGAAAAGAAACAAATTGATCTGTAGTAAAAAGTAGCATGCATTACATATTGTTAAGCACATAATTAACCCCTCGACGTTAACCCCTTCCCAGCCAATGCCATTAGTACAGTGACAGTGTATAGTATTATCACTGTATTAGTGTCACTGGTGATGTCAGTGGCAGTTAGTCAGTTCCCACAAAGTGTCAGATTGCCTGCTGCACTATCACATTCCTACTATAAGGTCACGGATTGTCACATTTACTAGCCACTTGCCAACCACAATACGCATACTCGGTACACCTGTTCAATTGCTTGGTAACGCAAATTGCTAATCAGCCAATCACATGTCAGCAACTCAGTGCATTTTGACGACTTGCTGAAGTTCAAACCAAGTATCAGAATGGAGAAGAAAGGGCATTTAAGTGACTTTGAACGCGGCATGGTTGTTGGTGCCAGATGGGCTGGTCTGAGTATTAACAAAAACTGCTGATCTACTGGGATTTTCACACACAACCATCTCTCGGGTTTACAGAAAATAGTCAGAAAAAGAGAAAATATCCAGTGAGCGGCAGTTGTGTGGAGGAAAATGCCTTGTCGATGTCAGAGGTCAGAGGAGAATGGACAGACTGGTTTGAGATGATAGAAACAGAAACAGTAACCACTCCTTACAACCAAGGTATGCAGAATACCATCTCTGAATGCACAACACTTCAAACCTTGAAGCAGATGGGCTACAGCAGCAGAAGACCACACTGGGTGCCACTCCTGTCAGCTAAGAACAGGAAATTGAGGCTACAATTCACACAGGCTCACCAAAATTGGACAATAGAAGATTGGAAAAACATTGCCTGGTCTGATAACTCTCAAATTTCAGCTGCGACATTCATATGGTAGGGTCAGAATTTGGCATAAACAACATGAAAGCATGGATCCATCCTGCCTTGTATCAATGGTTCAGGCTGGTGGAGGTGTAATGGTGTGGGGGATATTTTCTCTGCACACTTTGGGCCCCTTAGTACCAATTGAGCATCATTTAAACACCACGGCCTGCCTGAGTATTGTTGCTGATCATGTCCATCCCTTTATGACTACAGTGTCCCCATCTTCTGATGGCTCCTTCCAGCAGGATAATACACCATGTCACAAAGCTCCAATCATCTCACCACTGGTTTCTTGAACATGACAATGAGATCCCTGTACTCCAATGGCCTCCACACTCACCAGATCACAATCCAACAAAGCAATAGGGCACCGTTGGGATGTGGTGGAACGGGAGATTGGCATCATGTATGTGCAACCGACAAATCTGCAGCAACTGTGTGATGCTATCATGTCAATATGGACCAAAATCTCTAAGGAATGTCTCCAACACCTTGTAGAATCTATGCCATGAAAAATGAAGGCAGTTCTGAAGGCAAAAGGGGGCCCAACCCGGGACAAGCAAGGTGTACCTAATAAAGTGGCCGGCGAGTGTGTATTATATATATATATAGAAAGAGAGAAAGAGATAGATAAAGACTAAATATATATAGACTAAAATGTATCTACCTGATCCTCCTGATGGATCTCCTGATGTTCCTGTGTGGAGTCCCGGGAATACAGAGGACGGGGACATCTCTCTGGGGAATTTCTGTTACTGGATCCATCTGTAGGAAGCACACACACTGACTGAATACATTGTTTCTATGTCTTTATATCAGAGGATGTGTGTATCTAGGTGGATCCTCAATACTCTTCTCTCCTTTACAAGAAATGAAAGTCTCCTCTTACCCGGTGATGTGAGGGGTGGCCGGTTCTCCATCATGACGTCCTTCTACAGATTCTTGTGTCCTTCTATATACTCTGTCTCTGTATTTGAAAGGGATTGTAAAATTATAAGTAATTAAAAATAAAGTTTATTCTAAAAAAAATGTAAACCTTACATGGGGCTGACTGCCATACATGCCTCTGTCTTGGAGGGCGGGGCATTTCCAGTAACAGAACAAAGCGAAAGAGGACCTCAGCACAAGCTTAACTACTTGCCGACCGGCTCACGCCGATATGCTTCGGCAAAGTGGCACAGCTATGCAAAACACCCATACCCGTACGTCGCTGCATCACCTGCGGCTAGCAGACGCGTGCCCGTGGGTCCCGCTGACTCGATGTCCGCCTGTGGCCTGCGATTGTGGCACGGAGAGGCAGAACGGGGAGATGTCTATGTAAACAAAGCGTTTCCCTGTTCTGCCTAGCAACATGACAGGGATCTACTGCTCCCAGTAATCGGGAGCAGTGATCTCACAGATCCCCCCCACAAACAGTACGCCAAGCATCACTGTCACCCCTGTCCCCATACACGTCAGTGTCCCCAAAAAACATCTGTCAGTGCACAAAACATCTGTCTCTCCATCACATCCATCACAGTGCACAAAACATCTGTCTGTCCCCATCACATCTGTCACAGTGCACAAAACATCTGTCTGTCCCCATCACATCTGTCACAGTGCACAAAACATCTGTCTGTCCCCCGTCACATCTGTCTGTCCCCCGTCACATCCGTCACATTGCACAAAACATCTGTCTGTCCATCACATCTGTCTGTCCCCCATCACATCTGTCACAGTGCACAAAACATCTGTCTGTCCCCATCACATCCGTCACAGTGCACAAAACATCTTTCTGTCCCCATCACATCTGTCACAGTGCACAAAACATCTGTCTGTCCCTCATCACATCCATCACAGTGCACAAAACATCTGTCTGTCCCTCATCACATCCATCACAGTGCACAAAACATCTGTCTGTCCCCATCACATCTGTCACAGTGCACAAAACATCTGTCTGTCCCCCATCACATCTGTCACAGTGCACAAAACATCTGTCTGTCCCCCATCACATCTGTCAGTGCACAAAACATCTGTCTGTCCATCACATCTGTCACAGTGCACAAAACATCTGTCTGTCCCCATCACATCTGTCTGTCCCCATCACAGTGCACAAAACGTCTGTCTCCATCACAGTGCACAAAACCATCTGTCTGTCCCAAATCACATCTGTCTGTCCCCATCACAGTGCACAAAACATCTGTCTGTCCCCATCACATCTGTCTGTCCGCCATCACAGTGCACAAAACGTCTGTCTCTCCATCACAGTGCACAAAACATCTGTCTGTCCCCATCACATCCGTCACAGTGCACAAAACATCTGTCTGTCCCAAATCACATCTGTCTGTCCCCATCACAATGCACAAAACATCTGTCTGTCCCCATCACATCTGTCTGTCCGCCATCACAGTGCACAAAACGTCTGTCTCTCCATCACAGTGCACAAAACATCTGTCTGTCCCCATCACATCCGTCACAGTGCACAAAACATCTGTCTGTCCCAAATCACATCTGTCACAGTGCACAAAACATCTGTCTGTCCCCATCACATCTGTCTGTCCGCCATCACAGTGCACAAAACATCTGTCTGTCCCCATCACATCCGTCACAGTGCACAAAACGTCTGTCCCCATCACATCGATGACAGTGCACAAAATATCTGTCTGTCTCCCGTCACTTCTGTCACAGAGCACAAAACATCTGTCTGTCCCCATCACTTCTGTCACAGTGCACAAAACGTCTGTCCCCATCACATCGATGACAGTGCACAAAACGTCTGTCTGTCCCCATCACATCTGTCACAGTGCACAAAACATCTGTCTGTCCATCACATCCGTCAGAATGCACAAAACATCTGTCTTTCCCCTGTCACTATTGTCACAGTACACAAAACATTTGTCTGTCCCTCATCACATCCATCACAGTGCACAAAACATCTGTCTGTCCCCCGTCACATCTGTCTGTCCCCCATCACATCCATCACAGTGCACAAAACATCTGTCTGTCCCCCATCACATCTGTCTGTCTGTCCCCCATCACATCCCCCATCACCGCTGGTGGCCGATCAACATCTGTCAGTGTACCAACGTCCCATCAATTAATAAATAAAACATTTAAAGCGCCCCCGTCCCCCATGCTCACTTGCAAAGGTGAATGCACATGTTGGTCCCGTGTGAGAGTGGGACCCCTAACTATCTGAATCCCCAGCTATAGGACATACACCGATCAGCCATAACATTATGACCACAGACAGACAAAGTGAATAACATTGATTATCTCATTACAATGGCACCTGAAAGCGGGTGGGATATATTAGGCAGCAAGTGAACATGTTGTTCCTGAAGTTGATGTGTTGAAAGCAGAAAAAAAAAAAAGAAAAAAAAAAAAAAGGCAAGCGTAAGGATTTGAGGGACTTTGACAAGGGTTGTCATGGCTGGATGACTGGATCAGAGCAACTCCAATACTGCAGCCCTTGTGGGATGTTCCTGATCTGCAGGGGTGAGGACCGGCCAAAAGAGGTCCAAGGAAGGAAAACCGGCTAAGGCTCACTGATGCACATGGGAAGCAAATGTTTCCCTCTGTAGTCCAATCCAATAGAAGAGCCCCGTAGTTCAAATTGCTGAAAAAGTGAATGCTGGTTCTAATAGAAAGGAGTCAGAACACACAGCAGTGTTGTTTGTTGTGTATTGGACTGTGTAGCCGCAGACTTGTCAGGGTGCCCATGCTGGCCCCCCCATGTCCACAGACAAAAGCTCCTAGACCTAGAGCGGGCACATAAGCATCAGAACTGGACATCGGAGCAATGGCAGAAGGTGGCCTGGTCTGATGAATTCAAGAATGGTTGGAGGATCACAACAATGAGTTTGAGGCGATGTGTTGACCTCCAAATTCTTCAGATCTCAATCCAATAGAGTACCTGTGGGTTGTGCTGGAAAAACAAGTTCGATCCATAGAGGCCCCACCTGACAACTTACAGGACATAAAGGATCTGCTACTGATGGTTTGGTGCCAGATATCACAACGTACCTTCAGAGATCTAGTGGAGTCCATGCTTGTATGGGTTATGGTGGGTGGTCATAATGTTATGGCTGATCAGTGGCAGTGTGCTTTCAACATGTGTTTGCAAATGTATACAACGGAAAGCTCTGTCTTGGCTTGGTTCGTTTTTTTGTTTTTTTTTGTGCTGACTAGCTTGAAAATGTGCTGGGGATCTTTTGTATTGATTGGTATGTTGCCCTGCCCATGTGCACCTTTCCCCTTTTTTGCTGCTATTCAATCCAATACCCAATCAAAAGAGAGAAGAACCTAAAGAGGAACCGGTCTCAAAGCTCCTCATCAGGCTCTGGCCACTCCACAACAAAACTATCCGGATGCTGCCCCTGTCTGTGTACTGTGCTGCACCGAGGAGAAACAATCAGTATGGACACTCCAGCCTCAGTGCCCTGCGACAAATTCCAGAGAGTGAATACAGTGTGCACAGGTCCAGGACTGAGGAATGTACAACATACTGTATTTATTGGCGTATAACACTTACTTTTTTACCCTAAAACTCGGGTGCAAATAGCACGTGCGTGTTATACGCCAATACTTCAATTTTAGCTGCCTCGGAGGGGACAGGGAGGGGGCGGGACGAGCGCTGTCAGATTACATACAGTGAGAATCTCCTGTTTACTTGGCGGCCTCTGTAATAGGAAGTCCCGTCTCCTGGGCCGCCATTGGACCAGTGTTCTGTCTATAATAGGAGATTCTCTCTGTATATAATCTGTCTGCGCTCATCCCGCCCCCCTCCCTGTCCCCCCTAGGCTGCAGATGGGCATCGATCAGGCTGCACTGATGGCAATGGTGAGGCTGCTGCATTGATGTGAACTGATGAGGTTGCATTGATGGCACTTGTGAGGCTGCAGATGGGCATTGATCAGGCTGTATTGATGGTAATGGTGAGACTGCAGATGGGCACTTACCCTTATTTTGTTTCAAAGTTCCTTATTTAAAATTTAAGTTTTTTTCCTGAAACTTCCCTCATAACCGGTTCAATACAGGGCAATTTCACCCCCTTCCTTCCCAGGCCAAATTTTAGTTTTCAGCGCTGTCGCACTTTGAACGTCAATTGCGCGGTCGTGCGACGTTGTACCCAAAAACAATTGACGTCCTTTTTTCACCACAAATAGAGCTTTCTTTTGGTGGTATTTGATCGCCTCTGCGGTTTTTATTTTTTGCGCTATAAACAAAAGAAGAGCGACAATTTTGAAAAAAATACAATATTTTTTACTTTTTGCTATAATAAATATGCCAATTTTTTTTTTTAAAAACAAATTTTTTCCTCAGTTTCGGCCGATACGTATTCTTCTACATATTTTTGGTAAAAAAAAAATCGCAATAAGCGTATATTGATTGGTTTGCGCAAAAGTTATAGCGTCTACAAAATAGGGTATGGATTTATGGCATTTTTAAAAAAAAATAAATTATTTATTTTTTTAGCGGCGATCGCGATTTTTTTTCGTGACTGCGACATTATGGCGGACACATCGGACACTTTTGACACATTTTTGGGACCGTTCACATTTATACAGCGATCAATGCTATACAATTGCATTGATTACTGTGTAAATGTGACAGGCAGTGAAGGGGTTAACCACTAGGGGGCGGGGAGGGGTTAATATGTTTCCTAGGGAGTGATTACTAACTGAAGGGGGAGGGGACGCTCAAGGGGAGGAGACCGATCAGTGTTCCTCCGTTCTGGGAACACAGATCGCTCTCCTCAGAGCTGACAAATTCAATGAGCCAATGAGGAGAAAGAGGGCGGGGCCGAGCCACGGCATTTGTCTGAATAGACACACAGAGCAGCGGCTCGGCTCAGGTGACCCCATAGCTAGCTGCTTGCTGTGGGGCCACTAGGCAGGAGTGAGGGGCAGGAGCGCCGGCGAGGAACACAAAAAGAGGATCTGGGCTGCTCTGTGCAAAACCACTGCACAGAGCAGGTAAGTATAACATGTTTGTTATTTTTAAACAAACAAAAAAAAAAAAGACTTTAATATCACTTTAAATGATTTGCTACCGATGGCTTGGTGCCAGATACCACAGCATCCCTTCACAGGTATAGTGGTGTCCATTTTGCTGCCAAAACAGCCTTGACCTGCATGCAACAGGTGAAGGCTGTTTTGGCAGCAAAAGGGGTACCTAGTTAATATTAGGTGGGTCATCATTATTATGGCTGTGATTTTATATATATATATATATATATATATATATATATATATATATATATAATATATATATATACACATACACATACATACATACACACACACACACACACACACACACACACACATATACACGACAACTCAAATAAAGGATAACAGTATAATAATGATTTTTTACAAGAAAAACAGAAATGGCAATGCACTAGGTGTGCGCGCCCTCCAACGATACTTTAATAATAAGAATTTTTTGTATAAAAGTGGGTACTCACAAAATGCAACTGACAAAAGGCCATACACACAGTGCATGGACATGCACAGAACACGGGGTACAGCTAATGCGTTTCGGGGGCGCACCCCCTTCCTCAGAGCCTAGCGCTGAGGAAGGGGGTGCGCACCTGAAACGCGTTAGCTTTCCCCTGTGTTCTGTGCATTTCCATGCACTGTGTTTATGGCCTTTTGTGAGTACCCACTTTTATACAAAAAATTTCTTATTATTAAATTATCTTTGGTAATGCACTAGGTGTGCACGCCTTCCATTTCTGTTTTTCTTGTAGTCCCTTTCGGATTACCCCATTTCAGGAAGACAGCATCCACCTAGTTTTGGGATACCACATATACCTTTCACACCACCATTTTATCTGACATCTGTTACTCCACACCTTGGAAGACCTATTAGCGCTGGAAGTGACTGTTTTTTTTTGTAATAATGAATTTTTATTTAACTTTGGTGTGATGGTGATGAAAGAGTATCCAGTTCAGTATAAGCCCAGACAAATGACTTTTTGGCGTTTCAACTCAGGTATATTGACGACAAGACGAGCAAGTCTTCTCATTATATATAAGATCGAGAGACAAATCATTTTCTAAACACCTAACTGGAATACGGCTTCCCTCCTGTATGTACACTTTGATGCCTGATGAGGGATCTTTTACAGGAAAAGCAGCTCCCACATTCTAAACACGAATATGGCTTCTCTCCGGTGTGAGTCCTCTGGTGCAAACTAAGTTTTTGTTTGCTGGAAAAACATCTCCCGCACTCGGTGCAGGTGAACGGCTTTTCCCCCGTGTGACACCTCTGGTGTCTAATAACGCTGTCTTTGAGCGGAAAACATTTCCCGCATTCAGGGCATGAAAACGGCTTCTCCCTCGTGTGGACAGGTTGATGTCTCATCAAGGCTCGTTTCCTGGGGAAGGATTTTCCACATTCGGAGCAGGAAAACGGCTTCAATCCGGTGTGAGTTCTCTGGTGCATTACTGCAGTCGATTTCTGTCGAAAGCATTTCCCACATTCGGGACATGAAAATGGTTTCTCTCCGGTGTGTATCCTCTCATGTTTAATAAGACTGGACACCAGAGAAAAGCACTTCCCGCACTCTGAACATTTATATGGCTTCTCCCCCGTGTGAACTCTTGTGTGTCTGATAAGAGACCCTTTTGAAGTAAAACTTTTCCCGCATTCGGAACATGAAAATGGTTTCATTTCATCCTGATCTTCAATCTGAACTTTTTCAATACACTCTCCATGAGTAGAGGGACCAGGTGACTGATCTGCACCATGAGGTGTTGGATGGATATTTAGAGTATTTTTTTTCTCTGAAGAATCTGATGGGACATCATCATCTTCTGTTTTAGAATATGTCATATTACACTTTCTGTATCGTCCATCTGCACAACAAGAGGAGAAAACCATTAACTGCTCTGCAATTAAAACAGCAAGACATTGCTTAGACGTGAGAAGGTCTAAATATCATGGACTATATCCAAGAACAAGGATTGACAATTTTATAGTATCTGAACTACGATCCTAAGAGTCCATATTTCGGTTTACCTCTCAATAGATACCATCACTGTATAAATTGTTACTGTATATTTTGTTACTCACCTGTGTTGATCTCTATAGGAACTTCCTCCTCTTTAATCACACATGCTTCATCCTCCTCCTCAGCTTCTGAGCCATCTGTGAATAAAGATGAGAGTGAAGCCCCCTGTACTGAGATGTATGAGAGACCCCAGAGAGTGTGTGTGGGGGGAGACTGGTCACGTCTCTTGACTGGTAACACACAAATGACATGATGTGAGGAGAGCCGGAGTCTAATAGAGTCTGATGGCTCCTGACTCCCCCACTGGGCACATACTGTCTCCCCATTACTGTCTACTGACAGAGGAGGGGGGAGAAGAAGAGATTGTTGTAGTGACTGAACAAGGAGAATTTGTGATTCTTTTCTGGATTGAGACTGTATTCACACCTGAAGGACGCAACGCGTTTGGCTTCAAAGTAGCTTTTCTGAGTTTAGTGTTTATTACTCACCTATGGTGATATATGGAGGAATTTCCTCCTTATGAATAACTTGTAGTTCCTCCTCTTCACGTTTGACCTTTGTCTGAGTGGCTCTGGTGTTTGTGAATAAAGATGAGAGTGAAGCCCCCTGTACTGAGATGTATGAGAGACCCCAGAGAGTGTGTGTGGGGGAGACTGGTCACGTCTCTTGGCTGGTAACACACAATGACATGATGTGAGGAGGAGAGCCGGACTCTAATAGAGTCTGATGGCTCCTGACTCCCCCACTGGGCACATACTGTCTCCCCATTACTGTCTACTGACAGAGGAGGGGGGAGAAGAAGAGATTGTTGAAGTGACTAAACAAGGAGAATCTGGGATTATTTTCTGGATTAAGACTGTATTCACACCTGAGGGACGCAACGCGTTTGGCTTCAAAGTAGCTTTTCTGAGTTTAGTATTTATTACTCACTTATGGTGATATATGGAGGAATTTCCTCCTTTTGAATAACTTGTAGTTCCTCCTCTTCATGTTTGACCTTTGTCTGAGTGGCTCTGGTGTTTGTGAATAAAGATGAGAGTGAAGTCCCCTGTACTGTGATGTATGAGGGACCCCAGAGAGTGTGTGGGGGTGGGGATCTGATAACAGACAATGACATGATGTGAGGAGGAGAGCCAGAGTCTAATAGAGGCTGATGTCTCCTGACTCCCCCACTGGGCACATACTGTCTCCCCATTACTGTCTACTGACAGAGGAGGGGGGAGAAGAAGAGATTGTTGTAGTGACTGAACAAGGAGAATCTGGGACTCTTCTCTGGATTTAGTGTTTATCACTCACCTGTGCTGATCTCTGGAGGGATTTCCTTCTCATTACATGGATCATCACCACTCATGTATGACTCCTCTTCTTCTTTCACTTCAACTTTAACAAACGTTAGGCCTTCACCCTATAGGAGACAAAATACAGACTTTATTATATCTAACTCATCCACTTGCTGACAATACATATTACTGTGATGGGGTGGCTCTTACGGGCACAGGGATGTACCTGAACGTCATTGCCTGTTTCCGGGTTTCAAGCACGTGTGCGCTCTGCCCGCCTACTCTTCTGTGATTTGTCACAGCGGGAGTTTGTTAGCAGATCTTAGCCAATGATTCATGGCTGGGACCTGCTGATCGGCTGTGTTGAATCACAGCCCAGAGCTCTGTGTTGACAAACAACAAAGGGGCTCTGTACAGAGGGAACACTCGCTTTGTTTTTTTTTTTCCCCGCAGGGAAAAGAAACAAATTGATCTGTAGTAAAAAGTAGCATGCATTACATATTGTTAAGCACATAATTAACCCCTCGACGTTAACCCCTTCCCAGCCAGTGCCATTAGTACAGTGATAGTGTATAGTATTATCACTGTATTAGTGTCACTGGTGATGTCAGTGGCAGTTAGTCAGTTCCCACAAAGTGTCAGATTGCCTGCTGCACTATCACATTCCTACTATAAGGTCGCTGATTGTTGCATTTACTAGCCACTTGCCAACCGCAATACGCATACTCGCCGGACACTTTATTAGGTACACCTGTTCAATTGCTTGGTAACACAAATTGCTAATCAGCCAATCACATGTCAGCAACTGCGTGAATTTAGACGACTTGCTGAAGTTCAAACCAAGTATCAGAATGGAGAAGAAAGGGCATTTAAGGGACTTTGAACGTGGCATGGTTGTTGGTGCCATCTGGGCTGGTCTGAGTATTAACAAAAACTGCTGATCTACTGGGATTTTCACACACAACCATCTCTCGGGTTTACAGAAAATAGTCAGAAAAAGAGAAAATATCCAGTGAGCGGCAGTTGTGTGGAGGAAAATGCCTTGTCGATGTCAGAGGTCAGAGGAGAATGGACAGACTGGTTTGAGATGATAGAAACAGAAACAGTAACCACTCGTTACAACCAAGGTATGCAGAATACCATCTCTGAATGCACAACACATCAAACCTTGAAGCAGATGGGCTACAGCAGCAGAAGACCACACTGGGTGCCACTCCTGTCAGCTAAGAACAGGAAATTGAGACTACAATTCACACAGGCTCACCAAAATTGGACAATAGAAGATTGGAAAAACATTGCCTGGTCTGATAACTCTCAAATTTCAGCTGCGACATTCATATGGTAGGGTCAGAATTTGGCATAAACAACATGAAAGCATGGATCCATCCTGCCTTGTATCAATGGTTCAGGCTGGTGGAGGTGTAATGGTGTGGGGGATATTTTCTCTGCACACTTTGGGCCCCTTAGTACCAATAGAGCATCATTTAAACACCACAACCTACCTGAGTATTGTTGCTGACCATGTCCATCCCTTTATGACTGCAGTGTCCCCATCTTCTGATGGCTCCTTCCAGCAGGATAATGCTCCATGTCACAAACCTCCAATCATCTCACCACTGGTTTCTTGAACAAGACAATGAGATCACTGTACTCCAATGGCCTCCACACTCACCAGATCACAATCCAACAGAGCAATAGGGCACCGTTGGGATGTGGTGGCACGGGAGATTGGCATCATGTATGTGCAACCGACAAATCTGCAGCAACTGCTTGATGCTATCATGTCACTATGGACCAAAATCTCTGAGGAATGTCTCCAACACCTTGTAGAATCTATGCCATGAAAAATGAAGGCAGTTCTGAAGGCAAAAGGGGGTCCAACACGGGACTAGCAAGGCCTACCTAATAAAGTGGCCGGCAAGTGTGTATTATATATATATATATATATATATATATATATATATATAGATATAGATATAGATAGATATATATAGAGAGAGAGAGAGAGAGAGATAGATAAAGACTAAATATATATAGACTAAAATGTATCTACCTGATCCTCCTGGAGGATCTCCTGATGTTCCTGTGTGGAGTCCCGGGAATACAGAGGACGGGGACATCTCTCTGGGGGATTTCTGTTACTGGATCCATCTGTAGGAAACACACACACTGACTGATTGTTTCTATGTCTTTATATCAGAGGATGTGTGTATCTAGGTGGATCCTCAATACTCTTCTCTCCTTTACAAGAAATGAAAGTCTCCTCTTACCCGGTGATGTGAGGGGCGGCCGGTTCTCCATCATGACGTCCTTCTACAGATCCTTGTGTCCTTCTAGATACTCTGTCTCTGTATTTGAAAGGGATTGTAAAATTATAAGTAATTAAAAATAAAGTTTATTCTAAAAAAAATGTAAACCTTACATGGGGCTGACTGCCATACATGCCTCTGTCTTGGAGGGTGGGGCATTTCCAGTAACAGAACAAAGCGAAAGAGGACCTCAGCACAAGTTTAACTACTTGCCGACCGGCTCACGCTGATATGCTTCGGCAAAGTGGCACAGCTACGCAAAACAACGTACCCGTACGTCGCTGCATCACCCGCGGCTAGCAGACGCGTGCCCGCGGGTCCCGCTGATTCGATGTCCGCCTGTGGCCTGCGATTGTGGCACGGAGAGGCAGAACGGGGAGATCTCTATGTAAACAAAGCGTTTCCCTGTTCTGCCTAGCAACATGACAGGGATCTACTGCTCCCAGTGATTGGGAGCAGTGATCTCTGTGAGTGATCTCACAGATCCCCCCCACAAACAGTACGCCAAGCATCACTGTCACCCCTGTCCCCATACACGTCAGTGTCCCCAAAAAACATCTGTCAGTGCACAAAACATCTATCTGTCCCCATCACATCCCTCACAGTGCACAAAACATCTGTCTGTCCCCATCACATCCCTCACAGTGCACAAAACATCTGTCTGTCCCCATCACATCCCTCACAGTGCACAAAACATCTGTCTCTCCATCACATCTGTCACAGTGCACAAAACATCTGTCTGTCCATCACATCTGTCTGTCCCCATCACATCTGTCTGTCCCCATCACAGTGCACAAAACATCTGTCTGTCCCCATCACATCTGTCACAGTGCACAAAACGTCTGTCCCCATCACATCGATGACAGTGCACAAAACATCTGTCTCTCCATCACATCTGTCACAGTGCACAAAACATCTGTCTGTCCATCACATCTGTCACAGTGCACAAAACATCTGTCTGTCCCCATCACATCTGTCTGTCCCCATCACATCTGTCTGTCCCCATCACAGTGCACAAAACATCTGTCTGTCCCCATCACATCTGTCACAGTGCACAAAACGTCTGTCCCCATCACATCGATGACAGTGCACAAAACATCTGTCTGTCCATCACATCTGTCACAGTGCACAAAACATCTGTCTGTCCCCATCACATCTGTCTGTCTGTCCCCATCACATCTGTCTGTCTGTCCCCATCACATCTGTCTGTCCCCCATCACATCTGTCACAGTGCACAAAACGTCTGTCCCCATCACATCGATGACAGTGCACAAAACATCTGTCTGTCCCCCGTCACATCTGCCTGTCCCCCATCACATCTGTCTGTCCCCCATCACATCTGTCTGTCCCCCATCACATCTGTCTGTTCCCCATCACATCTGTCTGTCCCCCATCACATCTGTCTGTTCCCCATCACATCTGTCTGTTCCCCATCACATCTGTCTGTTCCCCATCACATCTGCCTGTCCCCCATCACATCTGTCTGTCCCCCATCACATCTGTCTGTTCCCCATCACATCTGTCTGTCCCCCATCACATCTGTCTGTTCCCCATCACATCTGTCTGTCCCCCATCACATCTGTCTGTTCCCCATCACATCTGTCTGTCCCCCATCACATCTGTCTGTCCCCCATCACATCTGTCTGTTCCCCATCACATCTGTCACAGTGCACAAAACGTCTGTCTGTCCCCATCACATCTGTCACAGTGCACAAAACATCTGTCTGTCCCCATCACTTCTGTCACAGTGCACAAAACATCTGTCTGTCCCCCATCACATCTGTCTGTCCCCCATCACATCTGTCTGTCCCCCATCACATCTGTCTGTCCCCCATCACATCCATCACAGTGCACAAAACATCTGTCTGTCCCCCGTCACATCTGTCTGTCCCCATCACAGTGCACAAAACATCTGTCTGTCCCCCATCACATCTGTCTGTTCCCCATCACATCTGTCTGTCCCCCATCACATCTGTCTGTCCCCCATCACATCTGTCTGTTCCCCATCACATCTGTCTGTTCCCCATCACATCTGTCTGTTCCCCATCACATCTGTCTGTCCCCATCACATCTGTCACAGTGCACAAAATGTCTGTCTGTCCCCATCACATCTGTTTGTCCCCCATCACATCCCCCATCACCGCTGGTGGCCGATCAACATCTGTCAGTGTACCAACGTCCCATCAATTAATAAACATTTAAAGCGCCCCCGTCCCCCATGCTCACATGCAAAGGTGAATGCACATGTTGGTCCCGTGTGAGAGTGGGACCCCCTACTATCTGAATCCCCAGCTATAGGACATACACCAATCAGCCATAACATTATGACCACAGACAGACAAAGTGAATAACATTGATTATCTCATTACAATGGCACCTGAAAGCGGGTGGGATATATTAGGCAGCAAGTGAACATGTTGTTCCTGAAGTTGATGTGTTGAAAGCAGAAAAAAAAAAGAAAAAAAAAAAGGCAAGCGTAAGGATTTGAGGGACTTTGACAAGGGTTGTCATGGCTGGATAACTGGATCAGAGCAACTCCAATACTGCAGCCCTTGTGGGATGTTCCTGATCTGCAGGGGTGAGGACCGGCCAAAAGAGGTCCAAGGAAGGAAAACCGGCCAAGGCTCACTGATGCACATGGGAAGCAAATGTTTCCCTCTGTAGTCCAATGCAATAGAAGAGCCCAGTAGTTCAAATTGCTGAAAAAGTGAATGCTGGTTCTAATAGAAAGGAGTCAGAACACACAGAGCAGTGTTGTTTGTTGTGTATTGGACTGTGTAGCCGCAGACTTGTCAGGGTGCCCATGCTGGCCCCCCCATGTCCACAGCCAAAAGCTCCTAGACCTAGAGCGGGTACATAAGCATCAGAACTGGACCACGGAGCAATGGCAGAAGGTGGCCTGGTCTGATGAATTCAAGAATGGTTGGAGGATCACAACAATGAGTTTGAGGCGATGTGTTGACCTCCAAATTCTTCAGATCTCAATCCAATAGAGTACCTGTGGGTTGTGCTGGAAAAACAAGTTCGATCCATAGAGGCCCCACCTCACAACTTACAGGACATAAAGGATCTGCTACTGATGGCTTGGTGCCAGATATCACAACGTACCTTCAGAGATCTAGTGGAGTCCATGCTTGTATGGGTTATGGTGGGTGGTCATAATGTTATGGCTGATCAGTGGCAGTATGCTTTCAGCATGTATTTGCAAACGTATACAACGGAAACCTCTGTCTTGGCTTGGTTCGTTTTTTTTTTTTTTTTTGTGCTGACTAGCTTGAAAATGTGCTGGGGATCTTTTGTATTGATTGGTATGTTGCCCTGCCCATGTGCACCTTTCCCCTTTTTTGCTGCTATTCAATCCAATGCCCAATCAAAAGAGAGAAGAACCTAAAGAGGAACCGGTCTCAGAGCTCCTCATCAGGCTCTGGCCACCCCACAACAAAATTATCCGGATGCTGCCCCTGTCTGTGTACTGTGCTTCACCGAGGAGAAACAATCAGTATGGACACTCCAGCCTCAGTGCCCTGCGACAAATTCCGGAGAGTGAATACAGTGTGCACAGGTCCAGGACTGAGGAATGTACAACATATTTATATACGGCACATGGGGTGAGGACTATGTAACGCACAACCTAGTGTATAACGTGCAGGGGTGAGGACTGGGTAATGTACAACATAGTGTATACAGTACAGGGGTGAGGACTATGTAATGTACAACAGTGTATACAGTACAGGGGGTGAGGACTATGTAATGTACAACAGTGTATACAGTACAGGGGGTGAGGACTATGTAATGTACAACATAGTGTATACAGTACAGGGGTGAGGACTATGTAATGTACAACATAGTGTATACAGTACAGGGGTGAGGACTATGTAATGTACAACATAGTGTATACAGTACAGGGGTGAGGACTGGGTAATGTACAACATAGTGTATACAGTACAGGGGTGAGGACTATGTAATGTACAACATAGTGTATACAGTACAGGGGTGAGGACTATGTAATGTACAACAGTGTATACAGTACAGGGGGTGAGGACTATGTAATGTACAACAGTGTATACAGTACAGGGGGTGAGGACTATGTAATGTACAACATAGTGTATACAGTACAGGGGTGAGGACTATGTAATGTACAACATAGTGTATACAGTACAGGGGTGAGGACTATGTAATGTACAACATAGTGTATACAGTACAGGGGTGAGGACTGGGTAATGTACAACATAGTGTATACAGTACAGGGGTGAGGACTATGTAATGTACAACATAGTGTATACAGTACAGGGGTGAGGACTATGTAATGTATAACATAGTGTATACAGTACAGGGGGTGAGGACTATGTAATGTACAACATAACATCGTGTATACAGTACAGGGGTGAGGACTATGTAACGTACAACCTAGTGTATAAGGTGCAGGGGTGAGGACTGGGTAATGTACAACATAGTGTATACAGTACAGGGGGTGAGGACTATGTAAAGTACAACATACTGTATACAGTGCAGGGGTGAGGAATGTGTAATGTACAACATAATGTATATAGTGCAGGGGGGGGGGGGGGGACCGGGTAATGTACAACATAGTGTATACAGTACAGGGGGTGAGGACTGTGTAATGTACAACATACTGTATACAGTGCAGGGGGTGAGGACTGTGTAATGTACAACATAGTGTATACAGTACAGGGGGGGAGGACTATGTAATGTACAACATAGTGTATACAGTACAGGGGGGGAGGACTATGTAATGTACAACATAGTGTATACAGTGCAGGGGTGAGGATTGGTTAATGTACAACATACTGTATACAGTGCAGGGCTGAGGAATGTGTAATGTACAACATAATGTATATAGTGCAGGGGGGGGGGGGGACTGGGTAATGTACAACAGTGTATACAGTGCAGGGGTGAGGACTATGTAATGTACAACATAGTGTATACAGTACAGGAAGGGGGGGGGGGGAGACTGGGTAATGTACAACATAGTGTATACAGTACAGGGGGTGAGGACTGTGAAGAAATAAATGTCCAGGCATTGGTGATCAGTCGGGGAAAGCCCTCTAAGTTGGTGTGAGGAAATGATGGTTAAATTGCAGCATCAGTCGACTCTAACATATATAGAAAGCTCACCCCCACCACCCCTCACTGCCTCTATATATATATATATATATATATATATATATATATATATATATATATATATATATATATATATATATATATATATATATATATATAGTGAGTGCTCATCAGTTTGGCTCCAGTTCTTGTACACAACACAGAAATACCAGAATTAACTGGGACCTGTCCCCACCCCCAAGGGAGACATGTCTCCGCCCCCTAGGGAGACAATGCCCCACCTCTGCGGCACAAAACAACATCCTGGAACATTTCTGACAAATGGGATGTAATTAGGAGCTGACAGGTAGCCAATCAGTGTGTGGAGGGAAGTCACGTGGGTGTGTGTATTGTGTAGCATTGGAAGCAGCTTTCCATCACATGGATGTGAGGACTGTAGTCATCCCCAGGTCACTTCTGCAGGATGTGGGATGGCTGGGGGGGGGGGTCCGTCCATAGAACTGTGTAGGCTGCAACCCCTGTACCCAATAACACACATAGAGGATTCCCAGCGGGAGGGTAGGGAGAGTGCATGTGGGGGCTGAGGAAGTCTGCATATAACCCAGTCCACACACAGAGTGCTGGGACCCCCTTCTCTCATAATAAGAAGACAATATTACCTCCTCCTCACTGGACACACACTCTCCACATTTACACCGCTTCACGAAGATTCTTCCTCTCCAAACAAGTCTTCCGGGCTCCAACAAAATGGCCCCCAACCCACCTTTACTAAGGACACGTCTTCCTGTCGTGTGGCGGACTTGCGCCCTCTAGTGCTAGCTCTGTCTCTATACGTTTCTGGGTCATCCAAGCTCAGCAGCTCGGCGACCAGTAAACAGCCAGAGTTGAATTTCAGTTTCAGGGGGACACAGTGAAAGAGGAAGTAGGGTGATGTGTGGTGGTGAGCTACAATAATAATTCCATCTGAGTATTAAATTATTATTATTAACCACTTAAGGACCGAGCCCATTTCACTTAGTTACAAGTTAAAATCTGTATTTTTTACTAGAAAATTACTTAGAACCCCCAAACATATATATATATATATATATATATATATATATATATATATATATATATATTAGCAAAGACTGGAAAAAAATGGCGGTCATTGCAATATTTTATGTCACACGGTATTTGCGCAGCGGTCTTTCAAACGCAATTTTAAAAAATACACCTTTTTGAAATAAAAAAATAAGAAAACTGTAAAGTTAGCCCAATTGTTTTGTACATTGTGAAAGAGGATGTTACGCCGAGTAAATAGATACCAAACATGTTACAGTTGAAAAATTATGCACACTTGTGAAATGGCGAAAAAAGGACGGTACTTAAAAATCCCCGTAGGCGACGCTTTTTTTTTTTTTAACAGTTACCAGGTTAGAGTTACAGAGAAGGTCTGGTGCTAGAATTATTGCTCACACTCTGACGATCGCGGCAATACCTCACATGTGTGATTTGAATAGCGTTTACATTTGCGGGTGCGACTTACGTATGCATTTTCTTTGCTGCGTGAGCATGTAGGGACGGGGCGCTTTAAAAAAAAAAAAAAAATTCTTATTTATTTTATTTTATTTTTATTTTTTGACACTAACCCTTTAAAAAAAAACAAATAAATCTGATCAGTTTTATTACTGTCACAAGGAATATATACATCGGAGACCCGATCGAAGCCAAATCCGGCTTTGTTCAGGTGACAGCCTACCCGGGACAACGGCTGTGCGGCTGCCAAGCTGGATTGGCCGTTATAACCAGATAGCCGACCGCCCATTCCGAAAAGCGGTACCGGGGTATAGCCTGCAGCTGCAACTGCAGAGAGCGACCAATCAGATTGTAGATATAATTTTCCTAGTAAAGATCAGGAGATGAGAGGAAATATCTGATTGAAAGCTCTAACAAAGCAGGGCCCTCTGATTCCTCCTGTATTGAATTGTTTTGTAACGGTACTGTCTGCCCTCATGTTGTAAAGTGCTGTGCAAACTGTTGGCACTATATAAATCCTGCAGAGCTGGCTCTAGGTTTTTGTGAGGCCTTAGGCAAAACTTAGACATGAGACCCCACTCACACCCATAATGAGAAAAAATAATTCAAGAGATAAAAAATAACGGTGCCCCCCCCCCCACAGCGCTGCCGACTTCCCTCCTTTGTCTCCCACTGACTGCTGTGGGGGATCTTCAGGATGGAGGCTGGAAAAAGGGGCTGGTAATTTACCAGCCCCTACCTTTTCTAAAAGAACACAGTGAGTGATCGAGACTGATCACTCACTGTGTTCATTTATAGCTGAAGCATAGTAAACTGTTTACTATGCTTTAGTTTATGAATTAACAGGAGCCTCTGTCTCCTGTTCATTCATCTGCAGTGCAGCTGAGACAACAGAGAAAGGAACTCGGGAATGTGTTTCCTCAGTCCCTTTCTCTGTCTCAAAAGTGGGAATTCAGGGGTCTGTTTAGACCCCTAATATCTCACCAAAGCAACCAAAAAACTCTCACCAAAAATGTAAAAAAGAAAAAAAAAGCTGTAAAAAAAAAAATTTAAACTAAGATTTCTAATCAACCTAAAAAGCAATGCCTAATATGTAGCCACGCTCACAGTTTTTTTCTGTATGCCACAGGTTACCATCCCCGTAGTAGGGGCCCCAGTGCCTTACTTTACCCATGAGGCTATTATGATGGTACTGTACAATGGCGGTAAAGTAGGAGAGGAAAGTGGAGGGTATGACGGCGGGTAGTATGTACATGAGAGGGGTGCAGAGTCTATGGAGGCAAGTAGTATGTAGTAGCAAGTAGTATGTAGAGGAGAGAGGTGCCGAGTGTATGGCGGTGGGTAGTATATACATGAGAGGGGTGCGAGTGTATGGCGGTGGGTAGTAAGTATATGAGAGGGGTGTGGAGTGTATGGCGGTGGGTAGTAAGTATATGAGAGGGGTGCGGAGTGTATGGCGGTGGGTAGTTTGTACATGAGAAGGGTGTGGAATGTATGGCGGTGGGTAGTATATACATGAGAGGGGTGCGAGTGTATGGCGGTGGGTAGTAAGTATATGACAGGGGTGTGGAGTGTATGGCGGTGGGTAGTATGTATATGAGAGGGGTGCAGAGTGTATGGCGGTGGGTAGTATGTACATGAGAAGTGTGCAGAGTGTATGGCGGTGGGTAGTATGACATGAGAGGGGTGCGGAGTGTATGGCGGTGGGTAGTATGTACATGAGAAGGGTGTGGAATGTATGGTGGTGGGTAGTATGTATATGACAGGGGTGTGGAGTGTATGGCGGTGGGTAGTATGTATATGAGAGGGGTGCGGAATGTATGGCGGTGGGTAGTATGTATATGAGAGGGGTGCGGAATGTATGGCGGTGGGTAGTATGTACATGAGAAGAGTGTGGAATGTATGGCGGTGGGAAGTATGTACATGAGAAGGGTGCGGAGTGTATGGCGGTGGGTAGTATGTACATGAGAAGGGTGCGGAATGTATGGCGGTGGGTAGTATGTACATGAGAAGCGTGCAGAGTGTATGGCGGTGGGTAGTATGTACATGAGAAGGGTGTGGAATGTATGGTGGTGGGAAGTATGTACATGAGAAGGGTGCGGAGTGTATGGCGGTGGGTAGTATGTACATGAGAGGGGTGCGGAGTGTATGGCGGTGGGTAGTATGTATATGAGAGGGGTGCAGAGTGTATGGCGGTGGGTAGTATGTACATGAGAAGGGTGTGGAATGTATGGTGGTGGGTAGTATGTACATGAGAAGGGTGCGGAGTGTATGGCGGTGGGTAGTATGTACATGAGAGGGGTGCGGAGTGTATGGCGGTGGGTAGTATGTATATGAGAGGGGTGCAGAGTGTATGGCGGTGGGTAGTATGTACATGAGAAGGGTGTGGAATGTATGGTGGTGGGTAGTATGTACATGAGAAGGGTGCAGAGTGTATGGCGGTGGGTAGTATGTACATGAGAAGGGTGCGGAATGTATGGCGGTGGGTAGCATGTACATGAGAAGGGTGCAGAGTGTATGGCGGTGGGTAGTATGTACATAAGAAGGGTGCGGAGTGTATGGCGGTGGGTAGTATGTATATGAGAGGGGTGCGGAATGTATGGCGGTGGGTAGTATGTATATGAGAAGTGTGCGGAGTGTATGGCGGTGGGTAGTATGACATGAGAGGGGTGTGGAGTGTATGGTGGTAGGTAGTATGACATGAGAAGGGTGCAGAGTGTATGGCGGTGGGTAGTATGTATATGAGAAGGGTGTGGAGTGTATGGCGGTGGGTAGTATGTACATGAGAAGGGTGTGGAGTGTATGGCGGTGGGTAGTATGTATATGAGAAGGGTGTGGAGTGTATGGCGGTGGGTAGTATGTACATGAGAAGGGTGTGGAGTGTATGGCGGTGGGTAGTATGACATGAGAGCGGTGTGTAGTGTATGGCGGCTGGTAGTATGACATGAGAGTGGTGTGGAGTGTATGGTGGTAGGTAGTATGACATGAGAAGGGTGCGGAGTGTATGGCGGTGGGTAGTATGTACATGAGAAGGGTGTGGAGTGTATGGCGGTGGGTAGTATGTATATGAGAAGGGTGTGGAGTGTATGGCGGTGGGTAGTATGTACATGAGAAGGGTGTGGAGTGTATGGCGGTGGGTAGTATGACATGAGAGCGGTGTGTAGTGTATGGCGGCTGGTAGTATGACATGAGAGTGGTGTGGAGTGTATGGTGGTAGGTAGTATGACATGAGAAGGGTGCGGAGTGTATGGCGGTGGGTAGTATGTACATGAGAAGGGTGTGGAGTGTATGGCGGTGGGTAGTATGACATGAGAGCGGTGTGTAGTGTATGGCGGCTGGTAGTATGACATGAGAGGGGTGTGGAGTGTATGGTGGTAGGTAGTATGACATGAGAAGGGTGTGGAGTGTATGGCGGTGGGTAGTATGACATGAGAGGGGTGCGGAGTGTATGGCGGTGGGTAGTATGACATGAGAAGGGTGTGGAGTGTATGGCGGTGGGTAGTATGACATGAGAAGGGTGTGGAGTGTATGGCGGTGGGTAGTATGACATGAGAGGGGTGCGGAGTGTATGGCGGTGGGTAGTATGACATGAGAAGGGTGCGGAGTGTATGGCGGTGGGTAGTATGACATGAGAAGGGTGCGGAGTGTATGGCCGTGGGTAGTATGACATGAGAGGGGTGCGGAGTGTATGGCGGTGGGTAGTATGACATGAGAAGGGTGTGGAGTGTATGGCGGTGGGTAGTATGACATGAGAAGGGTGTGGAGTGTATGGCGGTGGGTAGTATGACATGAGAAGGGTGTGGAGTGTATGGCGGTGGGTAGTATGTACATGAGAGGGGTGCGGAGTGTATGGCGGTGGGTAGTATGTACATGAGAAGGGTACCAGTACTACTAATGCAGCACAAAGGGGTTAATTAAGTGCCACTGGTCACTAATGCATCAGTGACCAATGGCAGTACATTAACCCCCTCCATGCTGCATATTACAAATACCATTGTAAATGACCCCCCCAAAGAGTTAATCACTTCCGGCAGTTATCACAGCTAAGCCACTGACACAATAGTGCTTTATGCCCCGTACACATGATCGGAAATTCGGCCATCAAAAGACCGATGAGAGCTTTTGGTCGGAAAATGCGACCATGTGTAGGCTCCCTCGGACTTTTGCTGGCCGATTCCAGCCAGCAAAAAATTGAGAGCAGGTTCTCAATTTTTCGGTCGGAAAAAGATACGATTGGAAATTCCGATCGTCTGTACACATTCCGACGTGCAAAATTCCTACGCATGCTCGGAAACAATTCAACGCATGCTCAGAAGCATTGAACTTAATTTTCTCGGCTCGTCGTAGTGTTGTACGTCACCGTGTTCTTGACGGTCGTAAGTTCAGCAAACTTTTGTGTGACCGTGTGTATGCAAGCCAAGCTTGAGCGGAATTCTGTTGGAAAAACCATCCAAGATTTTTCAGACGGAAAACCCGCTCGTGTGTACGCGGCATTAGGTAAGGTTTTTAGCCTCTGCAAACTTGCTTGCACTGTTGCACAGGGCTTCACTGTCTGCTAGCAGGTCTTGGAAGCAGCACTCTGCTCTGATCTTTCATCCGCCTCCCGGCCTGTGAATGACATCACGCCGGGTGGGCCTAGGAAGCTCCTGTCCGGCGGAGATCGCTCCGCCTGACAGGGAAGTGACTGCGTTGGACTCATAGCATGTTGGCACCGCTCTGCTGCAGATATAACAGTGTAGCGGCGGCTGGCAGGTGTCATGCCTGTCTGCAGCAGTGCAGAGCAAGCAGCATCTCGTCTGCAGCAGGCATTGCTGTATACTAAAGACTGAGACCCTTTACCAGCCAGGCCCGCTCACCCTGACCGGGGACATTCCCTCCCATTCTCCCACATGCATAAGGCAAATTAGACGGCTGCAAGGCCCCTGGGAGCGCGAGGCCTTAGGCGACCGCCTTATTTGCCTAATTAGAGAGTCGCCTCTGGCTAACACTACACGGCACCATCTGAATGAAAAGGGATGCTACGGTAGGAGACCCAAGAGGACCCCACTGCTGACACAGAAACATAAAAAAGCCAGAATGGAGTTTGCCAAAACTTACCTGAGGAAGCCAAAATCCTTTTGGGAAAATGTGCTGTGGACAGACGAAACAAAATTACAGCTTTTTGGTAAAGCCCATCAAAAGCCCAGAAAAAGAAATGAGGCTTTTAAAGAAATAAATACAGTCCCTACAGTTAAACACGGTAAAAGTTCACTGATGTTTTGTGGTTGCTTTGCTGCTTCAGGCACTGGATGTCTTGACCGTATGTATGGCATTATGAAATCTGAAGACTACCAATGATCTCTGGGGTGCAATGTAGGGCTCAGTGTCAGAAAGTTGGTTTTCTGTCAGAAGTCATGGGTCTTACAGCGGGACATTGACCCAAGGCAAATGTCAAAAAGCACCCAGAAATGGTATAAGACAAAGTGCTGGAGAATACTGAACTGGTCAGCAATGAGTCCAGATCTAAATCCCATAGAGCACCTGTGGAGAGATCTCAAAACAGCAGTTGGGAAAGGGAATCCTTCCAATCTGAGAGACCTGGAGCAGTTGGCTAAGGAAGAGAGGTCCAAAAATCCAGTAGAGAGGTGAAAGAATTTCATTGATGGTTACAGGAAGCAATTGATTTCAGTCATTTTTTCCATGGGATGTGCTACCAAATATTAAATTGAGGGTGCCAATAATTTTGTCAAGAGCATTTTTGGAGTTTTGCCTGGAATGTGTCAGATTTGCTTTTTGTTTCTCCACTTTTTTTTTTCATACCAATACAAACAAAATAAATAAACATGAGAATGCCTAAACATTTGTAATTGCAACAATTTTTTGGGCGAAGTTGTACATTATCTGACAGAAATGCAGGGCTGACAATATTTTTGGGTATGACTGTATCTATATATACATCAGATACACATCAGATCTCAATGAAGATAAAAATCATAGTTGCCAACATTGTAGAAAAAATTAAAGGGATGCTTTTTTGCCTGTAGGCCGGGTCTTGTTATAATTAGAGGGCAGGGCATGCCTTTGTAGGCATGGCATAGCTGGAAATAAAAATGAGGCTCGCAAAGCGTGCCGCAATGAAGCTTTGGCGTGGTTTAAACTAAATATTGCGTGTGGCTTAAAGGGGACGTGGCTCAAAGGGGGTGTGGTTAGAGTCTGAGATGAAAGATAGATGGAGGGAGAAAGAAAGGGAGAAAGAGGGAGAGAGAGAAAGAGATAGGGAGGGAGGGAAGGAGAGAGAAGGAAGGAAAGATAGAGGGATGGAGAGACAGCAGGCCCAGATCCTACACCAAAACAGCAATATGCGTATTCCAGAAAGTATAACAATCAGCAGATAAAGATACTCCAAACATCTGGTGTTAGCGCTTCAAAGACAAAAACAGAACATTCCATAGCTCAACTCACCGACCAGTCTGCCAACTGACCAAATTAACCTGTCCAACAGTCTGCGTTAAAAACAGGGATTTAGTTAGCATGTATTTGCAAACGCCTGTGTAAGCTGCAAGGCCTCTTCACGGAACCCTGTGTATTGCTTGCAGTCCTAACGCTACTGAATTTATAAGCGTTTTCACAATGGAAGCACATGCATTAAATGGATAGATGAGGGGCAGGTGGGCCTGGAGGCAGCCCAATCTCCCTTAAAGGAACAGGAGCACACTGGACACCCAGCAATAGCACAGTGTCAGTGAAGGTGCCCAGTGTGTCCCCGGACCATATTTACACTGTTAGCGCTTCAGTCATCACAGCACCATGGTTGTTATGGTGTCAGGATGATTGAAGTGCATTACTTTCCAAGTTGCCTGCTACCAGATGCCATAAGGGGTCCCCAGCAGAGTCCCTCCTTACACCAGGCATTCCCAGTAGAGTCCCTCCTTACACCAGGCATTCCCAGCAGAGTCCATCCTTACATCAGGTGCCACCAGCAGAATCCCTCCTTACACCAGGCATTCCCAGAGGAGTCCGTCCTTACATCAGTTGCCTCCAGCGGAGTCCCTCCGCTCCTTACATCAGGTGTGCCCAGCGAGGTCCCTCTTTACATCAGGTTCCCCCAGCGGAGTCCCTCTACTCCTTACATCAGATGTGCCCAGCGGAGTCCCTCCTTACATCAGGTGTGCCCAGCGGAGTCCCTCCTTACATCACTAGTGCCCAGCGGAGTCCCTCCACTCCTTACATCAGGTGTGCCCAGCGGAGTCCCTCCACTCCTTACATTGTGTGCCCAGCGGAGTCCCTCCACTCCTTACATCAGGTGTGCCCAGTAGAGTCCTACAGCTCCTTACATAAGGTGTGCCTAGTGGAGTCCCTCCGCTCCTTACATCAGGTGTGCCCAGCAGAGTCCCTCCACTCCTTACATCAGGTGTGCCCAGCGGAGTCCCTCCGCTCCTTACATCAGGTGTGCCCAGTGGAGTCCTACAGCTCCTTACATAAGGTGTGCCTAGCGGAGTCCCTCTGCTCCTTACATCAGGTGTGCCCAGCAGAGTCCCTCCACTCCTTACATCAGGTGTGCCCAGCGGAGTCCCTCCGCTGCTTACATAAGGTGTGCCTAGCAGAGTCTCTCCGCTCCTTACATCAAGTGTGCCCAGCGGAGTCCCTCCTTACATCAGGTGTGCCCAGCGGAGTCCCTCCACTCCTTACATCCGGTGTGCCCAGCAGAGTCCCTCCACTCCTTACATCAGGTGTGCCTAGCGGAGTCCCTCAGCTCCTTACATCAGGTGTGCCCAGCTGAGTCCCTCCTTACATCAGGTGTGCCCAGCGGAGTCCCTCCGCTCCTTACATCAAGTGTGCCCAGCGGAGTCCTACCGCTCCTTACATCAGATGTGCCTAGCAGAGTAGCAGAGTCCCTCCGTTCCTTACATTAGGTGTGCCCAGCTGAGTTCCTCCGCTCCTTACATCAGGTGTGCCTAGCGGAGTCCTTCCACTCCTTACATCAGGTGTGCCCTGCAGAGTTCCTCCACTGCTTACATCAGGTGTGCCTAGCGGAGTCCCTCCACTCCTTACATCAGGTGTGCCCAGCAGAGTCCCCCCTTACATCAGGTGTGCCCAGCAGAGTCCCTCCACTCCTTACATCAGGTGTGCCTAGAGGAGTCCCTCCGCTCCTTACATCAGGTGTGCCCAGCGGAGTCCCTCCACTCCTTACATCAGGTGTGCCTAGCGGAGTCCCTCCGCTGCTTACATTAGGTGAAAATAAACAGGGAAGACATTGGGACTTTAAATGAGGCCGTTGGCAGGATGGAGTTGAAATAAAAGGTAGATTTATTGCATAGGCATCAAAAAATACATAACACAATATGTGCATAGAAGGTTGCAAGCGCATTCACGCTAAACAAAACCTGCATAAATATATGCTAATACAACAGATAACATGACATCTGAGCAACAAATCAGAATTAACATACATCATAAAGGGAGTACATATACAGCACTGGGAGGTACATGCTAGCATGATATAAAAAGGTACGTATAAAAGTATAATTTCTAAAAACATTGATCCAGATGAAATCCTATAAAAACAAAAATAGCTGCATCCATATTGCCCGACGCGTTTCTGTGAATAACACTTCTTCAGGGGCAGATGCAGTGGGGTATCTGTAAATAACAAAATTTGAAAACATCAACCAATGAGCTAAGAGCAACCAGGAAAGACAGAGAGTCAGTTTCTGGATACTTACACTCTGTACCTAGCTAAGGTGTATCGTAGGGTAGGCACCGGGCTAAAAAGATTTGTTCTCCCCCGGAGCTGAGGCGGCCAGAAACCCAACGCATGACAGGCATACATAGGCATCATCCCCAGAACACAGACCATCACCTCCAACTAAAAAGCGAAAACCAACACAAAGTCATCATGGATGTATATCTGAAATGGATGAAAAAGTCCATTGAGATAAGCCAATGTAGTTGACAAAAAGAGTATTGAGAGTAAAGTATTACCAAAAAGGGGAACCACTAAATGTTACCTTAATGTGCTTAGGACAAAGGCTTCCTAAAGCCATGGCGTCTGCACGTGTGCGGGAGTGAAGGCTGCGTCTGAGGGAGAAAGACAGGCGCCTAAAAATGCATGCCGCCTGCGTCGGCAGTGACCGCCAACGTCACGTAGGAGCCGACAATGCATGAGGCGGGACTACAGCCTGGGCGGTGGGGACCCGCCCATGACTGACGTCACCACGTCCAGCTGGGTCGGATAGTTGAAAAAGGCGCGTACCTCCACCGCAACGCCAACTAGTGACGTTGTGCGGAGGAGCGAGGCGTGACGCCGATGCGCTGTGATCTGCCGCCCGATCCCCAAAGGGGGAGGGGGGGCGCGCAGAGCGCATCGCAGCTCTGGGTTTGAGACAAAACATAGCCCGGGGATCAGACCCCACATACACTATGCCGGGATGTAACCATAATTCCCAGAGTTCCAGCAGCAGTAGTATGGCATGAAATTAAGTGTACCTGTAAACTGCTTCCATCCCTAATGTATAGCAATGAAAGAGTTGTAATGGGACTTTGAATGAGGCACAAAATAATGCCTCCATCCCAGGTTAGGGGAGAAAAAAGAAAAGAGAGAGCCAGGACATGGGGACTTAAAATGAGGCAGTTCACAGGGTATAGTACCGAATGTCGGTAAGACTTCATGTAGCTTCCAGATGTACGTCGCATATGAAAAGTTGCTCATGCGTATGCATAAGACATGGCCTAAACAATATGTTACAAAACAAGACTGTGTGTGTGGACCAAACAGGTGCACCACACACAGAACAACTCCAAAACCAGTTGGCAGGGGATAGTTGCCAGCTGCTGTCAGCTGCCTCCATCCCTAATATAGCGAAAAAAGAGAATATGGGACTTTGAATGAGGACAGGTTAGTGCCTCCATCCCGGGTTCAGGAAAATAAACAGGGAAGACATTGGGACTTTAAATGAGGCCGTTGGCAGGATGGAGTTGAAATAAACATTAGGTGTGCCCAGCTGAGTCCCTCCTTACATCAGGTGTGCCCAGCGGAGTCCCTCCGCTCCTTACATCAGGTGTGCCCAGCGGAGTCTCTCTGCTCTTTAGATCAGGTGTGCCCAGCAGTGTCCCCCCACTCCTTACATCAGGTGTGCCCAGCAGAGTCCTACCACTCCTTACATCAGGTGTGTCCAGCGGAATTCCTCCGTTCCTTACATCAGGTATGCCCTGCGGAGTTCCTCCGCTGCTTACAACAGGTGTGTCTAGCAGGGTCCCTCCGCTCCTTACATCAGGTGTGCCCAGAAGTGTCCCTCCCCTCCTTACATCAGGTGTGCCTAGCGGAGTCCCTCCGCTTCTTACATCAGGTGTGCTCTTTCGTCGGACACACAGGGCGGAGGGTTGGCAGCAGCTTTACAGGTCTCGTTCCCCGTATGTTCAGTGGAGAGGGGAGGGGCCTCGGATCCGTGCAGCTAACTGGCTTCAGTGTACAAGGAAATTGCCTACTTGTACACTGAAGAGAGAAGCCGATTGGCTGCACGGATCGGAGGCCCCTCCCCACTGAACACACGGGGAAAGAGACCTGCTAGGATCTGAGTTGCAGACATGTTTTCGTAGCCCACTGCGGTGCCAAAAACAGTCCCGATTCCCAGGACAAAAGCAAAATCCTGGCATTTTGATTGGGACGAGGGTCCAATTATTGGGATTATCCTGGGAAAATCGGGTCTGTTAGCAAGTATGAAATATCTGGATATCTATACTGATATGGACTGGGTAACGTGTTAGGAATGAAAGGATGCCACATCATTTGCTGGAAATGAAAATTATCAACCTACAAAGGGCTGAATTCAAAGACACCCGAAAATCAAAGTGAAAAAAGTATGCAGCAGGCTAGTCCATTTTGCTGAACACAAATGCATGCCACACTTTTCAGATATTTATATTGTAAAAAATGTTGAAACCCAGTTTTAATTTTTCTTCCACTTCACAATTATGTGCCACTTTGTGTTGGTCTACCACATAAAATCCCAATAAAATACATTTACGTTTTTGGTTGTAAGATGACAAAATGGAAAATTTCAAGGGGTATAAATACTTTTTCATGGCACTGTATATAAAGTATATATTCTGTATATAACGATCAGCCATAACATTGTGGTGACCCATGAGTGGGTCCCCCTCCTGAGGTTTGAGAAAGAAGCAGATGCTATGAAACGCATAACTATGTTCATCTGCAGCACCCTGGCTTCCAGCTAACATCACTTCTGGTCCGGCCTCCCCTGCGCTCCACGCTGGTTATCACTGCTTCTGGCTGCATCTCCTCACCATTCGCCAAGTACGCTGTGGAACAGGAGCACTGCGCTACACCAGGATGACCACAGGATGCTTTAACACCTTGCCACAGATCACCAGATATGCCTGTTTGTCTTTTGCACGTGTAATTTGCCAACTGGCTGTTAATAATTGTGCTCTTTTATTCTGCACTTAGTTTGGCGCCCCCTTATTTTTCCTTTTGTATCTCACCGTGGATTAACACCTGTCATCCGCAGGCAAGTCCACCCGTGTGTAATTTCATCTCAGTATAAATACAGCTGCTCTGTGAAGCCCTCAGTTTGTTGGAGAACCTTAGTGAACAAACAGCATCATGAAGGCCAAGGAACACACCAGACAGGTCAGAGATAAAGTTGTGGAGAAGTTTAAAGCAGGGTTATGTTATAAAAAAAATATCCCAAGCTTTAAAAATCTCACGCAGCACCGTTCAAACCATCATCTAAAACATAACAACTGCAAACCTACCAAGACATGACCGTCCACCTAAACTGATAGGCCGGGCAAGGAAAGCATCAATCAGAGAAGCAGCCAAGAGGTCCATGGTAACTCTGGAGGAGCTGCAGAGATCCACAGCTCAGGTGGGAGAATCTGTCCACAGGACAACTATTAGTCGTGCACTCCACAAATCCTTTATGGAAGAGCGGCAAGAAAAAAGCCATTGTTGAAAGAAAGCCATAAGAAGCCCTGTTTGCAGTCTGCGAGAAGTCATGTGGGGGACACAGCAAACATGTGGAAGAAGGTGCTCTGGTCAGATGAGAACAAAATTTAACTTTTTGGTCTAAAAGTAAACCGCTATGTGTGGCAGAAAACTAACATTGCACATCACCCTGAACACACCATCCCCACTGTGAAACATGGTGGTGGTAGCATCATGTTGGGGGGATGGTTTTCTTCAGCAGGGAGAGGGAAGCTGGTCAGAGTTAATGGAAAGATGGATGGAGTCAAATACAGGGCAATCTTAGAAGAAAACCTGTTAAGGTTTGCAAAAGACTTGAGACTGGGGCGGAGGTTCAAATTCCAGCAGGACAATGACCCTAAACATACAGCCAGAGCTACAATGGAATGGTTTAGATCAAAGCATATTCATGTGTTAGAATGGCCCAATCAAATTCCAGACCTAAATCCCATTGAGAATCTGTGGCAAGACTTGAAAATTGCTATTCACAGACGTTCTCCATCCAATCTGACAGAGCTTGAGATATTTTGCAAAGAAGAATGGGGATAAAATGTCCCTCTCTAGATGTGCAAAGCTGGTAGAGACATCCCCCAAAAGACTTGCAGCTGTAATTGCAGCAAAAGGTGGTTCTACAAAGTATTGACTCATAGCATCTGCTTCTTTCTTAAACCCCAGGAGGTGTTATGGCTGATCGTACCGTATATGTATATACAGAACATATACTTTATATACAGTGCCATGAAAAAGTATTCATACCCCTTGACATTTTCCATTTTGTCATGTTACAACCAAAAACGTAAATGTATTTTATTGGGCTTTTATGTGATAGACCAACACAAAGTGGAACATAATTGTGAAGTGGAAGAAAAATTAAAAATGGGTTTCAAAATGTTTTACAAAATAAATATTTGAAAAGTGTGGTGTGTATTTGTGTTCATATCCCTTTACTCCGATACCCCTAACTAAAATCTAGTGGAACCAATTGCCTTCATAAATATTGCCTTCACCTAATTAGTAAATAGTCACTCTCTAGATGTGCAAAGCTGGTAGAGACAGCTCCAAAAAGACTTGCAGGTGTAATTGCAGTGAAAGGTGGTTCTACAAAGTATTGACTCAGGGGGGCTGAATACAAATGCACACCACACTTTTCACATATTTATTTGTAAAAAATGTTGAAAAAAACATTTATCATTTTCCTTCCACTTCACAATTATGAGCCACTTTGTGTTGGTCTATCACATAAAGTCCCAATAAATTACATTTATGTTTTTGGTTGTAACGTGACAAAATGTGGAAAATTTCAAGGGACTGTATATATTACAGAACAAACAGTGCACAGTTCACTGTGGTTTTTCTGCTGCTTAACTGCAAACAGGAAACTTTATTATAGAAAAAAAAGACAGCGTTTACCATACAACAGCTACAAACATATAAACATTTCCATAACACTGCCATCTACTGGCTGATGTAGTTGTTGCACAAAATACATGAACAATATATTCCAACAAAATTATTTTTTTACCCAATTTACATGTATGTACATACTATCAAATGCTCTAAAATACATTGGTAGGTTTTCCAATCCGTTGTTTCCTCTATTTTGGAGAGACATTCCCTCGATACCCTGCAGCTGCCAAATATTGGGAAAGGTCTAGAACTTCTAGAAAAATGGATATGGTATAACGCCCCCTACAGCCACTGCTTATAAAGCTCTCACAAATTCTCTTTATCCACTTGTGAACTGCCCACCGGCACTGTACTGTGGACAGGTCGCATGCAGAGGTAAAGCATTGTACTGGTACGTCACTGCCTGGTTCTGGGATTTGTGCGCGCGCATGTGCGCCCCCCGACACCCGCTGTGATTAGGCACAGCGGGAGTCTGTCAGAAGGTCCCAGCCAAAGATTCATGGATTCAAAGATCAGCTGCGTTCAATGAAAGCCCTGTGTTGGCAGTTAACACAGGGCTCTGTACAGAGGGGAAAATCTCCCCGTTGCAAAGCAGGGATAAGAAACTTAGAGATCTTTAGAGATGTCTCCATAAAGAGGACCTGTCACTGCCTTATTTCTATCACAAGGGATGATTATATTTCTTGTGATAGGAATAAGAGCGATAAAAAAAAATGTAAGGAGATAGGGTAAAAAAAAAAATGCAATAAAAAAAAGTAAAAATTGTAAAGCGCACCTATCTGTCCATGCCTGCGCGCAGCAGTGAAGATGTTTGTAAACAGTGTTCACACCACATATGCGCGTTATCGCCACAAACATTACAGCGAGAGCACTAATTCTACCGCTAGACCTCCTCTAACTCTAAACTGGTAACCTGTAAAAATTTATAAAGCATCACCTATTGAGATTTTTATGTAGCGTGGTTTGGCACCATTCCACAAACGTGTGCAAATTTAACCCGTTCGCCGCCAGGTCTGTCATACGGACCTAACGGCGGGGGATATCACACACAATCCGGTGGCTGCAGCCAGTGGGATTGTGTTTGAATCTGACAGACTCCTGCCAGTCAGGTGAGAGCATTAGGGTGGCTTCGCTGCCACCCCCGATCACTCTCACACACCCCGGGAACCAGCGCTCGTCTCCCCCCGCCACGGCGCCCCGCCATGCTTACCGGGCTCACCTTGCCCATCGGCGGGCCTGGGATCTCCATGGCGGGTGCCGGCTGGTAGAGGGGAAGGAAAAGAGCAGATACACGTCTGCTCTCCTCCCCTTCTTTTTGTGACCCGGAAAGCGACATCTCTGACGACACTTTAGGGGCAAGCTCTCGATGTCCCCGTCTCGCTTTGCCGAGAAAGGATGTTTTGAAATGCGACCTGCATTGCAAAACATTCAGTGGAGTACAGTTCAGTGGGGGTCTTTTAGATCCTGCATATCTCAATAGAGAACCTGTCACCTAAAAATCAACATATAGGGGACTGTTTGTCCCCTATGTGATGAAAAAAAAAGTAAAGTAAAAACTTTTTTTTTTTTTTTTTGCAAAAAAAAAAAAAAGTTACACCCAAGCACATAACCCTCCCCCAAAATTTTTTTGAGGACGCCTACGCGTGAAAACGTTGATAGTGATACATGTTACATATCGCCACGTACCCCGGGGTCAGAGCAATAATTCCAACACCAGACTCCTCCTCTGTAACACTAAACTGATACCTATAGGGGGCTTTTGAAGAGTTGCCTATAGAAAATATAGGGTACTGAAGTTTGTCGCCATTTCACGGGCGCACATAAATTTAAAGTTTGGCTTGTTGGGTATCTGGGATTGTCTGGATCAACTGTGGGTATAGGATTGGGTATATGGGATTGTATGGCATTTTTATTTTATTTTTTTATGGTTGAACTAGATGGACTTTTTATTTTTTTTTTTGAACTAGATGGTCTTTTTTCAACCTGACTAACTATGTATCTATTTACTCGGCGCAACCTCATCTTTTAGATTGTGTAATCTTCAGGCCTAAAATTATTTTTTAAACGTGTTAAAAAAAAACACAAAAACGGCTCTGGCAGCGAAAGAGTTAAAGCATTACATGTTTAGATATCTATTTACATAGCAAATCTTTTATATTTCACGAAAAATGTATTGTGTGGTTTTTTTTGCATTAAAATTGAAGAAATTGTATTTTTTCCCAAAAAAATGTGTCTGAAAAACCACTGTGCTAGTGCTACGTGAAATAAAAAAAATTGCAACAACCACCATTTTATTTTCTAGGGCCTCTGTTAAAAAAAAAAAAAAAATATTATATATATATATATATATATATATATATATATATATATATATATATATACACATACATATATATATATATATATACACATACATATATATATATACACACACACATATATATATATATATATATATATATATATATATATATATATATATATATATATACACACACACACACACACACACATATATATATATATATATATATATATATATATATATATATATATATATATATATAGTTCTAGTTCCAAGTCATTTTCTAGCAAAAAATGTTGATTTTTCCATGTAAACAAAAAGTGCCATAATAGGTCTTCAAGTGGTTAAAGCATACACAGTCTGCTCTCGGTCTCCTAAGTGTAGTTACACAGATTTGACCACCCTGCTGCTGATTCCTGACAACTAGTAGTGAGAAGGCAAAGATAGATACACACACAACTACAGGATAATAAAGATCTTTATTGAACTTTAGTGTGATGGTGATAAAAGAGTAGCCAGTCCAATGAGAACATTAAGGTGAAAACGCTCAACCTTAAGCGTTTCAGTTCAGGTAAGTTGTTCACAAGATAGGGCACTCCTCATATGGTAAATAGGATCTAAACACAAACATTTTCTGAAATCCTAGGAATACGGCTACTCTCCTGTGTGTACACATCGATGCCTGAGCAAGGATCTTTTCCAGGAAAAGGAGTTTCCACATTCAGAACATGAATATGGCTTCACTCCCGTGTGAGTCCTCTGGTGTGCGCTGCGATTTTGCGTGGTAGCAAAACATCTCCCGCACTCAGTGCAGGGAAACGGCTTTTCCCCCGTGTGACATCTCTGGTGAATAGTAAGGCTCATTTTGTGGGGAAAACATTTTCCGCATTCGGGACATGAAAACGGCTTTTCCCCCGTGTGCACAGGCTGGTGTTTGATCAAGGCGCGTTTCGTGGCAAAACACTTTCCACATTCAGAACATGAGAACGGCTTCACTCCGGTGTGAGTTCTCTGGTGCATTACTGCCGCCGATTTCTGTCGAAAGCATCTCCCGCATTCGGGACATGAAAACGGCTTTTCTCCAGAGTGTGTTTTCTGATGTTTAATAAGAATGGTCCTCAGGCAAAAAGATTTCCCACATTCCGAACATGTATGTGGCTTTTCCCCCGTGTCGACTCTTTGGTGTCTTATAAGAGATGCTTTAGAATTATAACTTTTCCCACATTCGGAGCATGAAAATGGTTTCATTCTGCTTTGATGTTCAGCGAGAACTTTTCTAGAGGAGGAGGAACAAGTGGATGTTTTCCCCGCTCTACCAACTGTCTGATGGGTTGTCTGGGAGAGATCTGAAAAACATTCCCCTTGAGTAGAAGGACCAGATGACAGATCTGCACCATGAGGGGTTGGATGGAGATTTATGGTACTGGGGTTTTCTTTTAAAAAATCTGATGTGATGTAATTTTCTGTTTTAGTATATGTTAAAATAACAGGACTCTTTCTCATGTTACACTTCATGAACCGTCCATCTGCATGACATAAGAAGCAGAAACAATTAACTTCTACAATTAAAACAGCAGGAAATTAAGACATCAGAAGGTGTTAAAGTTTCAGTAAACCCAGACTATAAAAACCTCTCATGCTATATAACGGATGGTGCAAACTTACAAAGCCACTGAAGCATTTGTTTTGTGTAGAGGGAAATATACCTGGTTGATCCTGCCTTCAGCTGTCCCTCCCATCTTCTCTGTTTTTCCCCATTGCAGCCTGGGATTTTGTAGATCAGCTGGTGTCCTCCATGGGGTATGCTCCAGTTTCAGTTCCCCTTTAAGCTCTTAATTTCCTCCTTTTCTTATCTGTACAGCCCACATGACTATAGAGTCACATGTGTGGGTGTATACACGGTGGTAAATGACACTCTCCTCCCTCCTCTTTCAAGTCCTCCTATTGCTAAACACTATGGGGGTGGGAAATAGTATGCCGATTGACAACTTTCACTTTTTTTCACAAAAACGCTTATTTGTAATATGGATCAGTAAGAACTATATCAAATTTAATTGCTAATACCTGTAAAATAAAAAAGCCTTGGATGCAGATGCAGTCAAAACAAAGTGAAAGCTAGTGGCAATCATCTGATTCCGCCTACACTATAACAGGGCACAAAAAATACACATCTGATGTTTAATAAAGAATTATATGGAGCTGTAAAAAGGTTATTTGATATCTATGATCTAATTTAACCACTTGCTGCCCGCCATATAGCAAAATGGCGGCGGCAAAGTGGTTTCATTACCCTGACCAGACGCCATATGACGTCTTCAGGATAGTAAGCCGATGCACGCCCCCGGGGCATCGTGGCAATCGATGTTGCGGCATGTCAGTCAGAGACTCTTTACCATGTGATCAGCCGTGTCCAATCATGGCTGATCACGATGTAAACAGGAAGAGCTGGTGATCGGCTTTTCCTCACTCGCGTCTATCAGACGCGAGTAGAGGAGAGACGATCGGGTGCTCCTCTGACGGGGGTCTGTGCTGATCGATTATCAGCGCTGCCCCCCCGAGGATGCCCACCAGGGATGCCACTAGGACCACCAGGGATGTCACCACGAGGTATGCCACCCTAGACCAACAGGGATGCCAATCAGTGCCCATAATGGGCATCACTGACCGAAAATTGTTTCTCTTAAAATTTTTTGTAAATAGGTACGTTTTCTTCTTTAATGACGGGCACTGATATGGCTGCACTGACGGGCACTGATAAGGTGGCACCGATGAGGTGGCACTGATGATGGGCTCTGATAGGCGGCACTGATGGGCACCACTGATGGGCACTGATAGGTGGCACTGGTATGCAGCACTGATGGGCACTCATAGGAGGCATTGATGGGTACTTATGGGTGGCACAGATGGGCACTGATAGGTGACTCTGAGGGACACTGATGCGTGGCACTGATTACATTGGTGGGTGGCATTGCTGGGCATCACTGATTTTATTAGTTCTATAACAGTGCCAGTCAGTGCCCATTTGTGGGCACTGATTGGCATATGTTGGGCATAAGTTGGCACATGTGGATGGCCATGTGGGATGTACCTGGGCAGCCACATGTTATGAGCCTCTCTGGTGGTCCTGGCGGCTTCTCTGGTGGTCCAGTGTGGGCATCTGAGGGGGAGCTGCGCTGATAAAACAATCAGTGCAAAACCCCCCTGTCAGGAGAGCCACCGATCTGCTCTCCTCTACTCGTGTCTGTCAGACGCGAGTGAAGAAAAGCCGATCAACAGCTCTTCCTCTTTACATCGTGATCAACCGTGATTGGACACAGCTGATCATGTGGTAAAGACTGCCTCCGTTGGAGGCTCTTTACCGAGATTGGTGTAGCAGTATGTCAGACTGACATGCCGCACCACCGATCGCTGCGATGCGTGCCCCCACGGGCGCGCAGCGTCTGTTATCCTACTGGACGTCATATGACGTCCAGTCAGGATATCCTGACTGTTAAAATAAACCTCCCATTAAAAGTATAGACTGATCATTTCTTTGTCAATGGGTAAACGTACAAAATCAGCAGGGGATCAAATGCTTTTTTCACTCACTGTATAACATACTCTGCTTTACCCCTCAATGAATGCTATTATTTTATTAAATGTTTCTTCATTTTGAGTTTATTGCTCACCTGTGCTGATCTCTATAGGAACCGCTTCTTCTTTAATCATCACATGTCCTTCATCCTCCACCTCAGCTTTGACATCTCTCTGAGTCTCTCTGGTGTCTTCGGGGTCTGTGAATAAAGATGAGAGTGAAGCCCCCTGTACTGAGATGTATGAGAGACCCCAGAGAGTGTGTGGGGGGGGAGACTGGTCACGTATCTTGGCTGGTAACACACAATGAGATGATGTGAGGAGGAGAGCCGGAGTCTAATAGAGGCTGATGGCTCCTGACTCCCCCACTGGGCACATACTGTCTCCCCATTACTGTCTACTGACAGAGGAGGGGGGAGAAGAAGAGATTGTTGTAGTGACTGAACAAGGAGACTCTGGGACTCTTCTCTGGATTTAGTGTTTATTACTCACCTGTGCTGACCTCTGGAGGGTTATCATCCTCTTCAATTTTCATTTGCTCCTCTTCCTCAGCTTTGACATTTCTCTGAGTGTCTCCGGCGTCTGTGAATAAAGATGAGAGTGAAGCCCCCTGTACTGAGATGTATAAGAGACCCCAGAGAGTGTGTGTGGGGGGAGACTGGTCACGTCTCAATGACATGATGTAAGGGGGAGAGCCTAACGCTGGCCATGAATAAGTACATTTTTTTTAGTTATTTTTAACTAAATAAAAAAACCTGACCCAATTCTCCCATCTGTCATGAACACGCTGCACAAAGAGCTGTAACTGATCACAGGCGCACTGGTCCATTGAGAGGTGTTCCAGCTCACAGGCATCCCGCGGTGAACAGACTTGTGCCAATGCGCATGTGCATGTAGCGGAGATTGTGCACGCGCGCACAGTGACGCTGCTTTGGTGCCCAGTGATCTTTAAAAGGGCCCTCTTCTGAATGCATCCTTGCTGTTTGATCTGCAGCTCATCCTGTAACCTGATCCTGAACCCGCATCTGATCTAGTACTTACCTGGCTTCCTGACCTCGCTGCTGTCTCCAGTCCTGACCCTTGGCTTGCCTTTGACCCTGCTCTGTCTATCCGTTTGCCTGACCTCCTGTTACCGACCCTGCCCGAACTTTGACCATTCTTTGCCTGCTGCTTCTGCCTGATTGATCCGCTGTTGTGACCTGGGTAGTCTGACCCTGCTCCTGCCTGCTGTCCTGCGCTTGTGCGCATCTGCCTGCTGTCCTGCACCTGTGCGCACCTGCCTGCTGCTGCTCAGGGTACCTGCATCCACAGCAATCAAGCCTGTTCCTGTCTCTGTTCCTGTCCTGTACAAAAAAAAATCGTAAGAGCAAGACTCCACATGCTCAGAAATAAAAGAACACATACAAAACTAGTCAACACATTACATCACTTCTGAAGTTGTATTCTGTCGTACAAGAATTTTGATAGGGTGAGTAACCTCTTCACTTTCGACATGAGACTAGCATGCAACAAAAATCGGACAAACGGTCGTCTGAAAATGCGATCTTGTTTACAAGGCTTTAGTCAAATTAGGCAACAGACACAAGCCATAGGTGATTGGGAATTCCCACCTAGACAATGCTTTGATTAATCAGGGATCCCAGACTGTCCAGCAACAGTATTCAAGAAGACCCAGGGCTGTCCAAATCTCATTAGCCAGCTTTTATTTCTGTTTCAATCGTTTTTTATTATTATTTTTTGAAAAGAACAAAAAGTAAGTGATCACTTTCCAGAGCAGCAAACAATCCTTGCATGCTCTGTGCATAAAACAAAAATGATACATAAAAGTGGAGGTGAGAGGAACAAATATACCAAAAGGGGAAACCATAGAAGATCTTGCTAGTTAGGTTAAGTCCTTCATAAGGCCACAGGTGTATACTCGATCTCCATATAGCACAAACTTTATTAACATTTGGAAATAGCTGTCTAGACAGCTGCTCTTAAAAACTGAATGAAAGCAACAAGTCATAAAGATCTGGAGGTCAACACCTCACCAATGTGTAATCACTATAAGGAGGCCTGCAAAGGAGAAAAGCCTTAAGCCAGTGCGTATAGCTTCTTAAGTATTTCCCGTTATCATACAATAAAACAATCCCACGTAAGAATCTCAAACCCCCCAACTGTAAACGTGAGCAGCTCTGTTAAGAAAAGGACAGAAGAGCTGCTAGAGCATGAAGCCAAGACTGGCAAGAATGAAAAGAACAATAGAAAAGGTAAGGATAGGAAAAAGAATAAAGAAAGTAGTCTTCTGTTCGGGGATCCTCCATACAATTGGGGGTGTTGAATATAATCATAGCATCGATGCATCGCGATTCGGGTGTCCACGATGAGGCATCAATGCTACAACTGGCATAATCGATTGGCGGGTGACGTCATCCCGACTTGCCCCGCCCCTCAGGGGAGAGCGCTCCCATCGTACTCCACTTACAAGTTTTAAACTGTGTCTTATTGAATCCCGTGGTATAGTTCATTAAGTGCACCACTGTACATGCCTTTTAAAAACATGTAGCTACATACCACATTTTAGACTGTCCCTCTGCTCTCATGTGACTCAGATTGCCTGGCCCGCCGCTCTGAGAATCCACTGCTGACGTCAGCCGAGAGGAGAGCAGCAAGCGGCGAGCCAGGCAGTCTAAGTCACATGACAGCGGAGGGACAGTCTGAAATGCAGTATGTAGCTACATATTTTTCAAAAGGTATGTACAGTGGGGCAGTTAATGTACTATAACACGGAATTCAATAAGACACAGTTTAACACGTGTAAGAGTACTTATGGGTGTACTCTGCTTACAACTCGTAATGGCCCCGTGCTGAAAGTTCAGCTCCATCTTCCTCGTTCACACCTCCCAAAGTGTGTTAACTTCTAGTGTGCTGGAATGTGCAACAGGGTAGAGCTGAACTCCCAGCATGGAGCCAGTACAGTACTTCACAGGGCTGTTTGTCAGCTGTGGATTCCATCAATCCTGTCCTCCCAGCAGCAGTGTGTTTTCCTGTACCCTGAGTGCCAGTGTCACTGATCCCATCCCTCCACTACCATCACCCCTCTGCCTGATTCCACCATCCGTCTGCCTGATCCCACTATCCCTCTGCCTGATCCTTTTGCCTCTGATCCCACCATCCGTCTGCCTTCTCCCTCTGCCTCTGATCCCACCATCTATCTGCCTGATCCCACCATCCGTCTGCCTGATCCCACCATCCCTCTGCCTGATCCCACCATCCCTCTGCCTGATCCCACCACCCGTCTGCCTGATCCCACCACCCGTCTGCCTGATCCCACCACCCGTCTGCCTGATCCCACCAACCGTCTGCCTGATCCCACCACCCGTCTGCCTGATCCCACCACCCGTCTGCCTGATCCCACCATCCGTCTGCCTCTACCCCTCTGCCTGATCCCACCATCCGTCTGACTGATCCCTCTGCCTGATCCCATCTATCCCTCTACCCCTGATCTCACCATCCTTCTGCCTGATCCCACCACCCGTCTGCCTGATCCCACCACCCGTCTGCCTGATCCCACCACCCGTCTGCCTGATCCCACCACCCGTCTGCCTGATCCCACCATCCGTCTGCCTCTACCCCTCTGCCTGATCCCACCATCCGTCTGACTGATCCCTCTGCCTGATCCCATCTATCCCTCTGCCCCTGATCTCACCATCCTTCTGCCTGATCCCACCACCAGTCTGCCTGATCCCACCACCTGTCTGCCTGATCCCACCACCCCTCTGCCCCTGATTCCACCATCCATCTGCCTGATCCCATCTATCCCTCTGATCCCTCCATTCGTCTGCCTGATCCCCTCTATCCCTCTGATCCCACCATCCATCTGCCTTTGATCCCACCATCCATCTGCCTGATCCCACCACCCCTCTATCCCATCCCATCTATCCCTCTGCCACTGGAGAAAAATGAATTGAGTTTTTCTGACTGCTTGAATTTCTGGATAAAAAGTTTTTAACAATGCGCAGTAATCGTGATGCATCGCGGAATCAAATCAAATCATAGCCAGGATAATTACAATTGAATCAAATTGTGAGACCAGTGAAGATGTGCACCTCTACATACAACAGCCAGCTTTCTTTTCACATACATCTGCTTACTGATGTTCAAATTAGCAGAAACCGTCATGGCTTCCTTGACTGGTAAATGTAATATTGTCCTTTTACATTATATAACAGGACATCCTCCTGAATTCTTGTAGCTCCCTTGAATGTCAGGGATCATAGTCAGTAGGTGTGGGGCTACCCTGCAGCCTCCTCCAAAAGCCCCTGTCCTGGTTGAGTTTGTCATGAGTCAGTCTCCCCATTACTGTCTACTGACAGAGGAAGAAGAGATTGTTGTAGTGACTGAACAAGGAGAATCTGGGACTCTTCTCTGGATTTAGTGTTTATTACTCACCTGTGCTGATCTCTGGAGGGATTTCCTCTTCTTTACATGGATCATCATCCCAAACATATGGCTCTTCTTCCTCTTTAACTTCCACTTTAACTATTAAATCTTCACTCTTCAAATTACAAAATAATAAAGATATTACAATGATCCATTATGCCTTATATAAATACTATAGTATATTCATTGAAATGAAAATACAAACTACCTGATCCTCCTGAGGGATCTCCTGACTTTCCTGTGTGGAGTCCCGGGAATACAGAGGACGGGGACATCTCTCTGGGGGATTTCTGTTACTGGATCCATCTGTAGGAAACACACACACTGACTGAATACATTGGGAGAATTAATAAGCTTGCTGTGCCAAATAAAATTAGGGTAGAAACTGGTGCAAGTGGCATGTGCCATAATAACAAAGCAGAGAGACCTAGATGGATAGATCATCTGCTCTATATCTGTGCCACCCATGCCACTTTCTATTTCAAAAATCAATAATGGCCAAAGCTTTATTGGCCATACTTCTCTTCTGAGTTACTTTTGCTCTCCTCTGACCCAGAATCAGCAGACAGTTGGCTAAGGCACCAATCAAACTCGTACAACTCCAAAGTTGCACGACTCAGACCCACTGTTGCACATAAAACATTCATGTATGACTTTCATGCAACTTTTGACGGTTAACATTAAAGTTTATGGCCCTCAAGTTGTATGAAAGTCGGACCAAAGTAGTGCATGAACTACTTTGAAGTTGATGCAACTTTAATTCGCACATACACTCACTGGTCACTTTATTAGGTACACCTGTTCAATTGCTTGGTAACACAAATTAATAATCAGCCAATCACATGGCAGCAACTGCTGAAATTCAAACCGAGCACCAGAATGGGGAAGAAAGTGGATTTAAGTGACTTTGAACGTGGCATGGTTGTTGGTGCCAGATGGGCTGCTCTGAGTATTTCAAGAACTGCTGATCTACTGGGATTTTCACCGGGTGCCATTCCTGTCAGTTAAGAACAGGAAACTGAGGAATTCGCACAGGCTCACCAAAATTTGACAATAGAAGATTGGAAAAACGTTGCCTGGTCTGATGCGTCTCGATTCCAGCTCCGACATTCATATGGTAGGGTCAGAATTTTGTGTAAACAACATGAAAGCATGGATCCATCCTGCCTTGTATCAATGGTTCAGACTGGTGGTGGTGTGATGGTGTGGGGGATATTTTCTCTGCACACTTTTGGCCCCTTCGTACCAATTGAGCATCATTTAAACACCACGGCCTGCCTGAGTATTGTTGCTGACCATGTCCATCCCTTTATGACTACAGTGTACTCATCTTCTGATGGCTCCTTCCAGCAGGATAATGCACCATGTCACAAAGCTCAAATCATCTCACCACTGGATTCTTGAACATGACAATGAGGTCTCAGGAATCCAATGGCCTCCACAGTCACCAGATCTCAATTCAATAGGGAACCTTTGGGACGTGGTGGAACGGGGTATTCGCATCATGGATGTGTAGCCGACAAATCTGCAGCAACTGTGTGATACTATCATGTCAATATGGACCAAAATCTCTGAGGAATGTTTCCAACAGCTTATGGAATCTATGCCACGAAGAATAAAGGCAGTTCTGAAGGCAAAAGGGGGTCCAACCCGGTACCAGCAAGGTGTATTTAATAAAGTGGCCGGTGACTGTATATGAATGGTTATCACTTGCCTGATAAAGATGCCTTGCGCGGCATTGCTGTATATTTATCATGTGACCATGAAAAAAAGCTTTGATCGCGGGCTACCTGTCAACCACCGACAAGTAGATCATGAAGACATCCCGCAGTTGCAACCCGTTTCTTGCTCTAGAGCGGCGCATGCGCACGCTCACACAATCCAAGCTGCAGAGGCAGTCCCCACCCTTGCATACGTGCGGCTGCGGGGCAAGCCTCCGGGATAGCTTGGGCGGGTCCAGGCTCTTCTCCGAACATGCCCGAGCGCTTCGTAGTGCTATTGCACGTCCCTCGCCACCGGCCCTTCTCCCGGATGCACGGATTGGATACCATGTGGGATGGTGAGAGAGGATTGCTGGGAGGAATCAGGAATAGTTCCCTGCGCCACTCTGCATTAAGAACTTCTCTGCTCTTCAAGCCCACCTGACACTCAAAGCCCTCCTGATCCCCCCCCCAATACCACACCATCCTGACACCCTAGCCCTTCTGATCCCCCCCCCCCCCCCCAATACCATACCCTCCTGACACCCCAGCCCTCCTGATCCCTCCAATACCATACCCTTCTGACACCCCCAGCCCATCTGATTTCCCCCCTCCCCCCAATACCATACCCTCCTGACACCCCCCCAATACCATACTCTCCTGACACCCCCAACCCTCATAATCCCCCAAATACCATACTCTCCTGACACCCCCAACCCTCGTATTCCCCCAAATACCATACCCTCCTGACACCCCAGCCCTCCTGATCCCCCCAATACCATACCCTTCTGACACCCCCAGCCCATCTGATTTCCCCCCCCCCCCCAATACCATACCCTCCTGACACCCCCCAAAACCATACTCTCCTGACTGACACGCCCAACCCTCTTGATCCCCCTAAATACCATACTCTCCTGGCACCCCAGCCCTCCTGATCCCCTGAAAATCATAACCTCCTGTTGCCGCCCAATACCATGCCCTCCTGATCCCGCCCAATACCATACCCTCCTGAGACCCCAGCCCTCCTGATCCCCCCAGTACCATACCCTCCTGACACCCCAGCCCTCCTGATCTCCCCAATACCATACCCTCCTGACACCCTAGCGCTCCTGATCCCTCCTGACACCCCAACCCACCTGATGCCCCCCAATACCATACCCTCCTGACACCCCAGTGCCATGCCCTCTTGAGACCTCAGCCCTCCTGATTCCCCTGTACTGTGCCCTCCATATCTCCCAGTACCATACTCTCCTGACCCCCCCAGTACTGTGCCCCCTGACCCCCCTATACCTTGCCCTCCTGACCTCCCTGTACCATACATCCTACTGACCTCTGTACGCCGCCCTACATCCTAACGACCTCTGTATGCCGCCCTATATCCTAATGACCCCTGTACACTGCCCTACATACTACTGAACTCTGTACAGTGCCCTACATACTACTGACCTCTGTACACTACCCTACCTACTACTGAGCTCTGTACACTGCCCTACATACTACTGACCTCTGTACATTGACCTACATATTACTGATCTCTGTACACTGCCCTACAGATTACTGACCTCTGTACACTGCCCTACAGATTACTGACCTCTGTACACTGCCCTACAGATTACTGACCTCTGTACACTGCCCTACAGATTACTGACCTCTGTACACTATACTACCTACTACTGACCTCTGTACACTGCCCTACATACTACTGACCTCTGTACACTGCCCTACATATTACTGACCTGTGTACGCTGCCCTACATAATACTGACCTCTGTACACTGCCCTACAGATTACTGATCTCTCTGTACACTGCCCTACAGATTACTGATCTCTCTGTACACTGCCCTACATATTACTGACCTCTGTACATTGACCTACATAATACTGACCTCTGTACACTATACTACCTACTACTGACCTCTGTACACTGCCCTACATACTACTGATCTCTGTACAGTGCCCTACATACTACTGACCTCGGTACACTGCCCTACATACTACTGACCTCTGTACACTGCCCTACATACTACTGATCTCTGTACAGTGCCCTACATACTACTGATCTCTGTACAGTGCCCTACATACTACTGACCTCGGTACACTGCCCTACATACTACTGACCTCTGTACACTGCCCTACATACTACTGATCTCTGTACAGTGCCCTACATACTACTGACCTCTCTACACTGCCCTACAGATTACTGACCTCTGTACACTGCCCTACAGGTTACTGACCTCTCTGTACACTGCCCTACATATTACTGACCTCTGTACGCTGCCCTACATATTACTGACCTCTGTACACTGCCCTACAGATTACTGACCTCTGTACGCTGCCCTACATATTACTGACCTCTGTACGCTGCCCTACATATTACTGACCTCTGTACACTGCCCTACATATTACTGACCTCTGTACACTGCCCTACAGATTACTGACCTCTGTACACTGCCCTACATATTACTGACCTCTGTACACTGCCCTACTTATTACTGACCTCTGTACACTGCCCTACAGATTACTGACCTCTGTACACTGCCCTACAGATTACTGACCTCTGTACACTGCCCTACAGATTACTGATCTCTCTGTACACTGCCCTACATATTACTGACCTCTGTACATTGACCTACATAATACTGACCTCTGTACACTGCCCTACAGATTACTGACCTCTGTAAACTGCCCTACTTATTACTGGCCTCTGTACACTGCCCTACATATTACTGACCTCTGTACACTTCCCTACAGATTACTGACCTCTGTAAACTGCCCTACTTATTACTGACCTCTGTACACTGCCCTACCTATTACTGACCTCTGTACACTGCCCTACAAACTACTTGCACTGGCCAGAAATTGGAGCAGATAGCCAGTCAAGCCTGCAGTACTAGATGTTATTCTTGCATGATGAATGCTGGCATCAGATTTGTGGGGGGTGACCAATTACTCCCCAGGCATGAAAAAATGTGAATTAAAGTGAATTCCGAGTTTTTCACTGAAGCTAACTTTAAAGGTAGGCTAAGTTTATATTTTTACAGTGACATTAGTTTTAGTAGATTTTTTTTAGGTTTTTATTGCTGTCTATACTTTTTATTGGGGGCTTGCCAGGTAATTTTTATTTTTTTTTAAAAAGGGGGCGCTGGATCACGGTGATCTTTGATCTCTTCAATGTTGTCCAGGTAGATCTCCATTTCTCAAAGGTTGCCTACCCCTGCTTTGGATCCTTTCAAGGAATCCTTGGTGTGCTGATGTAACTTTCTTCACTCTTATCATCCATGGTTTCCAGCACTCAACATTACTGAAAAGTAAGTTTCTTAAATGTGTTGAATATTGAGCTTGGAAAACATGAGGTACGACTTGCCATGCGACTCTGATGTCCAAAGTCATATGACAAGTCCCACAAGTGTGAATAGTGTGTAAAGTCTATTGTCAGGTGACATCACAGAGCTGCTCCAGGTTCTGGAAGGATCCCAATCATATTCTTGGGATTCACCCAGCTGCCTATTTGACATCTAGCTCTGAATCTCAGGGCTTGGCTGAGGGCTGAAGCCAGCTGCTCCTGTCCCCACTCCAGCCTGGTGCTCCAGTAAGCCCTGAGAGCGGTAACTAACAGTCACCATTCTCCACTCAGAGCTGACAGAGAACTAAGCAGTCATGTGATCATTCAGTTCTCAGGCTTAGAGCTGGCCGGGGATAGCTGCAGCATCACCCCGGTCCCTTCTTAAGGACTGAGAAAGAAACTTGCAAGGGGTCTGCAGGGTGCACTCAGCTGTACATGGGGGAACTGTACAGGGATCGGAGCAGGCAACTCTAACTGCACTGCTCTCTGTGCCGTGTCTGTCAAAGATGATGGTTGCTAATTACTAAAGGGGCTTGTGGCCCTTATATTTAGTAGGAACAAGATCTGCTCCATTTTCTCAGTTTAAAAGAGTGGTGCAGGCATAAAGTCTGCACCACTCTTTGTTAATTCTCCTGATTGTTTCTACTTCTTTCTAGAGGATGTGAGGATACTCTTCTCTCCTTTACAAGAAATTAAAGTCTCCTCTTACCCGGTGATGTGAGGGGCGGCCAATCCTCCATCATGAGGTCCATCTACAGATCCACTTTTCTGTATGTCTCTGCTGTACGCAGATGGTTTATAAACCTCACACTGTCAAAAAAAAAAAAAAAAGTTAGAGGAGTTGCAATGGCGCAGCCATTGGCTCGCGCTGCTGTCAATCACATCCAATGACAAGGCCTCCGGGGGGGGGGGGGGGGGGCGGGACCGGGCGACCCCCCCTCCACAGCTCAGTGATCTGTGCCGGTCTCTCCCACCACCTCCACAGCCCAGTGATATGAGCCGGCCGCTCCCGCCCCCTCCACAGCCCAGTGATATGAGCCGGCCGCTCCTGCCCCCTCCACAGCCCAGTAAACTGAGCCGGCCTCTCCCGCCTCCTCCACAGCCCAGTGATATGAGCCGGCCGCTCCCACCCCCTCCACAGCCCAGTGATCTGAGCCGGCCGCTCCCGCCCCCTCCACAGCCCATTGATATGAGCGGGCCTCTCCCAACCCCTCCACAGCCCAGTGATATGAGCTGGACGCTCCCGCCCCCTCCACAGCCCAGTGATATGAGCCGGCTGCTCTCGCCCCCTCCACAGCCCAGTGATATGAGTCGGCCGCTCCTGCCCCCTCCACAGCCCAGTGATCTGAGCCGGCCGCTCCCGCCCCCTCCACAGCCCATTGATATGAGCCGGCCTCTCCCAACCCCTTCACAGCCCAGTGATCTGAGCCGGCCCCTCCACAGCCCAGTGATATGAGCTGGACGCTCCCGCCCCCTCCACAGCCCAGTGATATGAGCCGGCTGCTCTCGCCCCCTCCACAGCCCAGTGATATGAGCCGGCCGCTCCTGCCCCCTCCACAGCCCAGTAAACTGAGCCGGCCTCTCCCGCCTCCTCCACAGCCCAGTGATCTGAGCCGGCTGCTCTCGCCCCCTCCACAGCCCAGTGATATGAGCCGGCTGCTCTCGCCCCCTCCACAGCCCAGTGATATGAGCCGGCTGCTCTCGCCCCCTCCACAGCCCAGTGATATGAGCCGGCTGCTCTCGCCCCCTCCACAGCCCAGTGATATGAGCCGGCTGCTCTCGCCCCCTCCACAGCCCAGTGATATGAGCCGGCCGCTCCTGCCCCCTCCACAGCCCAGTAAACTGAGCCGGCCTCTCCCGCCTCCTCCACAGCCCAGTGATCTGAGCCGGCTGCTCTCGCCCCCTCCACAGCCCAGTGATATGAGCCGGCTGCTCTCGCCCCCTCCACAGCCCAGTGATATGAGCCGGCCGCTCCTGCCCCCTCCACAGCCCAGTAAACTGAGCCGGCCTCTCCCGCCTCCTCCACAGCCCAGTGATATGAGCCGACTGCTCCCGCCCCCTCCACAGCCCAGTGATATGAGCCGGCCGCTCCCACCCCCTCCACAGCCCAGTGATCTGAGCCGGCCCCTCCACAGCCCAGTGATCTGAGCCGGCCACTCCCACCCCCTCCACAGCCCAGTGATCTGAGCCGGCCTCTCCCGCCCCCTCTACAGCCCAGTGATATGAGTCGGTTGCTCCTGCCCCCTCCACAGCCCAGTGATCTGAGCCGGCCACTCTCACCCCCTTCACAGCCCAGTGATATGAGCCGACAGCTCCCGCCCCCTCCACAGCCCAGTGATATGAGCCGGACGCTCCCACCCCTCCACAGCCCACTTATCTGAGCTGGACGCTCCCGCCCCCTCCACAGCCCAGTGATATGAGCCGGACGCTCCCACCCCTCCACAGCCCACTTATCTGAGCTGGACGCTCCCGCCCCCTCCACAGCCCAGTGATCTGAGCCAGCCACTCCCGCCCCCTCCACAGCCCAGTGATCTGAGCCAGCCACTCCCGCCCCCTCCACAGCCCAGTGATCTGAGCCGGCCTCTGCAGCCCCCTCCACAGCCCAGTGATATAAGTCGGACGCTCCTGCCCCCTCCACAGCCCAGTGATCTGAGCCGGCTACTCCCGCCCCTTCCACAGCCCAGTGATCTGAGCTGGCCTCTCCCACCCCCTTCACAGCCCAGTGATATGAGCCGACAGCTCCCGCCCCCTCCACAGCCCAGTGATATGAGCCGGACGCTCCCACCCCCTCCACAGCCCAGTGATCTAAGCCGGCAACTCCCACCCCCTCCACAGCCCAGTGATCTGAGCCGGCCCCTCCACAGCCCAGTGATCTGAGCTGGACGCTCCCGCCCCCTCCACAGCCCAGTGATCTGAGCCGGCCGCTGCCGCCCCCTCCACAGCCCAGTGATCTGAGCCAGCCACTCCCGCCCCCTCCACAGCCCAGTGATCTGAGCCGGCCTCTGCCGCCCCCTCCACAGCCCAGTGATATAAGTCGGACGCTCCTGCCCCCTCCACAGCCCAGTGATCTGAGCCGGCTACTCCCGCCCCTTCCACAGCCCAGTGATCTGAGCCGGCCTCTCCCGCCCCCTCCACAGCCCAGTGATCTGAGCCGGCCTCTCCCGCCCCCTCCACAGCCCAGTGATATAAGTCGACCGCTCCTGCCCCCTCCACAGCCCAGTGATCTGACCTGCCTGCTCCCTCCACAGCCCAGTGATCTGAGCCGGCCCCTCCACAGCCCAGTGATCTGAGCCGGCCTCTCCCGCCCCCTCCACAGCCCAGTGATATAAGTCGGCCGCTCCTGCCCCCTCCACAGCCCAGTGATCTGAGCCGGCTACTCCCGCCCCCTCCACAGCCCAGTGATCTGAGCCGGCCTCTCCCGCCCCCTCCACAGCCCAGTGATATAAGTCGGCCGCTCCTGCCCCCTCCACAGCCCAGTGATCTGAGCCGGCTACTCCCGCCCCCTCCACAGCCCAGTGATATGAGCCGGCTGCTCTCGCCCCCTCCACAGCCCAGTGATATGAGTCGGCCGCTCCTGCCCCCTCCACAGCCCAGTGATCTGAGCCGGCCGCTCCCGCCCCCTCCACAGCCCATTGATATGAGCCGGCCTCTCCCAACCCCTTCACAGCCCAGTGATCTGAGCCGGCCCCTCCACAGCCCAGTGATATGAGCTGGACGCTCCCGCCCCCTCCACAGCCCAGTGATATGAGCCGGCTGCTCTCGCCCCCTCCACAGCCCAGTGATATGAGCCGGCCGCTCCTGCCCCCTCCACAGCCCAGTAAACTGAGCCGGCCTCTCCCGCCTCCTCCACAGCCCAGTGATCTGAGCCGGCTGCTCTCGCCCCCTCCACAGCCCAGTGATATGAGCCGGCTGCTCTCGCCCCCTCCACAGCCCAGTGATATGAGCCGGCCGCTCCTGCCCCCTCCACAGCCCAGTAAACTGAGCCGGCCTCTCCCGCCTCCTCCACAGCCCAGTGATATGAGCCGACTGCTCCCGCCCCCTCCACAGCCCAGTGATATGAGCCGGCCGCTCCCACCCCCTCCACAGCCCAGTGATCTGAGCCGGCCCCTCCACAGCCCAGTGATCTGAGCCGGCCACTCCCACCCCCTCCACAGCCCAGTGATCTGAGCCGGCCTCTCCCGCCCCCTCTACAGCCCAGTGATATGAGTCGGTTGCTCCTGCCCCCTCCACAGCCCAGTGATCTGAGCCGGCCACTCTCACCCCCTTCACAGCCCAGTGATATGAGCCGACAGCTCCCGCCCCCTCCACAGCCCAGTGATATGAGCCGGACGCTCCCACCCCTCCACAGCCCACTTATCTGAGCTGGACGCTCCCGCCCCCTCCACAGCCCAGTGATATGAGCCGGACGCTCCCACCCCTCCACAGCCCACTTATCTGAGCTGGACGCTCCCGCCCCCTCCACAGCCCAGTGATCTGAGCCAGCCACTCCCGCCCCCTCCACAGCCCAGTGATCTGAGCCAGCCACTCCCGCCCCCTCCACAGCCCAGTGATCTGAGCCGGCCTCTGCAGCCCCCTCCACAGCCCAGTGATATAAGTCGGACGCTCCTGCCCCCTCCACAGCCCAGTGATCTGAGCCGGCTACTCCCGCCCCTTCCACAGCCCAGTGATCTGAGCTGGCCTCTCCCACCCCCTTCACAGCCCAGTGATATGAGCCGACAGCTCCCGCCCCCTCCACAGCCCAGTGATATGAGCCGGACGCTCCCACCCCCTCCACAGCCCAGTGATCTGAGCCGGCCCCTCCACAGCCCAGTGATCTGAGCTGGACGCTCCCGCCCCCTCCACAGCCCAGTGATCTGAGCCGGCCGCTGCCGCCCCCTCCACAGCCCAGTGATCTGAGCCAGCCACTCCCGCCCCCTCCACAGCCCAGTGATCTGAGCCGGCCTCTGCCGCCCCCTCCACAGCCCAGTGATATAAGTCGGACGCTCCTGCCCCCTCCACAGCCCAGTGATCTGAGCCGGCTACTCCCGCCCCTTCCACAGCCCAGTGATCTGAGCCGGCCTCTCCCGCCCCCTCCACAGCCCAGTGATCTGAGCCGGCCTCTCCCGCCCCCTCCACAGCCCAGTGATCTGAGCCGGCCTCTCCCGCCCCCTCCACAGCCCAGTGATATAAGTCGACCGCTCCTGCCCCCTCCACAGCCCAGTGATCTGACCTGCCTGCTCCCTCCACAGCCCAGTGATCTGAGCCGGCCCCTCCACAGCCCAGTGATCTGAGCCGGCCTCTCCCGCCCCCTCCACAGCCCAGTGATATAAGTCGGCCGCTCCTGCCCCCTCCACAGCCCAGTGATCTGAGCCGGCTACTCCCGCCCCCTCCACAGCCCAGTGATCTGAGCCGGCCTCTCCCGCCCCCTCCACAGCCCAGTGATATAAGTCGGCCGCTCCTGCCCCCTCCACAGCCCAGTGATCTGAGCCGGCTACTCCCGCCCCCTCCACAGCCCAGTGATCTGAGCCGGCCTCTCCCGCCCCCTCCACAGCCCAGTGATATAAGTCGACCGCTCCTGCCCCCTCCACAGCCCAGTGATCTGACCTGCCTGCTCCCTCCACAGCCCAGTGATCTGACCTGCCTGCTCCCTCCACAGCCCAGTGATCTGAGCCGGCCCCTCCACAGCCCAGTGATCTGAGCCGGCCTCTCCCGCCCCCTCCACAGCCCAGTGATATAAGTCGGCCGCTCCTGCCCCCTCCACAGCCCAGTGATATAAGTCGGCCGCTCCTGCCCCCTCCACAGCCCAGTGATCTGAGCCGGCTACTCCCGCCCCCTCCACAGCCCAGTGATATGAGCCGGCCGTTCCTGCCCCCTCCCCCTCCACAGCCCAGTGATCTGAGCCGGCCCCTCCCACAGCCCAATGATCTAAGCCGGCCCCTCCAGCCCCCTAAACAGCCCAGTGATCTGAGCCGGCCGCTCCCGTCCCCTCCACAGTTGGTGACTAATAGTCAATAGCTCTTTGCTCAGGGAGCTGTAAGAACCAAGTGATCGGCTGCATCCATCTAGGTAAGTATGATTCTGGAAAAAAAAAAAACATACTTCTCTTTTAGCTGGAGGAGCAACAACACAATATAAATTGTCAGATAATAGGGCTTAAAGAAAACCTGAACCCTGGAAGTGATGACTCCCTGTATTAAGCTGACCATACATGGATCATAATATAGTTGGTTCAGATAGGACTGGCCCAATTTCGATCCATGTACGGACACTGTGGTTGTACAGAAGTCAATCTACCAGTCATACAAACGCCGGTCAGATTTTGCCCAATGGATCAGTGCTGCTGGCTACATCCTGCAATGCTGATCAGTGTATTCTGAGGAAGCTTCCCAGCTGTCAGAATACAATCACTCATTAGGAAGGATTTCTCCCATCCCCCATACACACAATGAATGTATAGATGGGGGAAGCGGGTCAGTTTCCTTCATTCACCTCGCTGGGCGGCCTTACACTGATGATCACCAACAAGCAAATAAATCCTTCCATCATTTTATTCAGTATCTTCCCTGATCTGTTCAGTGTGGAGAGCGGAACAGAGTCACATGATTCTTCATATGTGGTACTTCCACATATGAAGAATCATGTGACTCTGATCATGTGACAGCGCTGGGCCAATCAGACAGAAGTCTATAACTTTGTAAAGATTACAACTCCAGTGCACACAGGTCATTGGTAGCAGCTGAACAGAGCAGGGGAGGGGAAGTCTATGTGTGCATATAAACGTCACAGACCTATTCCTATATAATATATGGATCTCTACAGCACCCTGACCTACACTACACATCAGAGGACTTGCAGGAAGATGATGATGTGTGGAGGTGACATGTTCCCCCCATCCAGTCCACACACAGTGCTGGGACCCCCTTCTCTCATAATAAGAAGACATTATTACCTCCTTCTCACTGGACACACAATCTCCAAACACACCTCTCCACAGAAATGTTTTCGTCTCCTAACATCATTTCCAGGCTTCAACAAAATGGCCGCCGCTCTTCACTACACTGACGACACTTCCTCCTTCACGTGGTAGACGTGCGCCACCTAGCGGTGTCTCTAATCTTTGCACTGGTATAATCGGCTCTATGGAAGATGCATATGTTGGGCGTTACTATGGCGACCAAGAAGCAGTGGAACGCATAGAGCGGAAGTGAGAAGAGAGTTTCCGGTGTACAGGGAGCATAGTGATGATAGAGAGGAGACATGCAGATGTTTGTTGTTGGTTTCCCACATTTCTCTAATATGAGCTAAAAAAAATAATTAGATCTCAGTACTGAATTATTAATGTTATTATCTACAGAGCAGCCAATCAGATTATAGGTGTCATTGTCCTGGTACAGATCAAGAGATGAGAGGAAATGTCTGGTTGTCGTGGCAACACCTCCCATCTCATCCTTCTGTCCAAATTGTCCTCTGTGTTAACCACTTGATAGTTTTATCCCCTTCATGACCAGGCCATTTTTGCTATTCAGCATGGCGCTACTTATAACTGAGAAATGTACGATCATGAAACGCTGTACCCAAATTAAATTTATATAATTTTTTTCCCACAAATAGTTTTATTTTTGGTAGTATTTGATCACAACTGTTTTTTTTTTGTTTTTTTTAAATATATAAACGAAAAAAAAGTTTGAAAAAAAAAAAACAAAACAATATTTTTTTCCTTTCTGCTATAAAACATATCCAGTAAAAAAAAAACAAAATCAACTTTCTATGGAGTGACGGATGTCAGCGGTGACATGTCTACAGACATCCAATCCGCTCCACTAAATCCAGACAGATGGAAACCCCACATAGAGGAGAGCGGAGATCTGACAGGTCTGTCTTTGCACAGTGAGCGGAGACGGACCTGTCATCCGCCGGCTCATCGGGGAGCAGCGGATTGATCCCTGCTGAGCAAGCGGAGTCCGTGAAAACGGATCCACATGTGTGAAAGGGACCTAACAGACACTGGGTGAGAACTGAAACTGACATCACCAGTGACACAGTGATCAGTGCTAATACTATACACTGTCACTGTCCTAATGACACTGGCTGGGAAGGGGTTAACATCACATGGTAATCAAGGGGTTAAGTGTGTGCCTAACAATGTGTTATTGTGTGCTGCTTTTTACTAAAAATCAGTTTATTCCTTCTCCCTGCTTATCAGGGAGAAGAGACAAATAACTCATTCCCTCTGCACGGAGCCCTGTGGTGCCTGTCAGCACAGGGCTCTGGGCTGTGATTGGACACAGCAGCAGGTCCCAGCCAATGATTCTTGGCTGGGACCTGCTGATAAAATCCTGCTGTGTCCAATCGCATTGGGAGCTGGTGGGAATAGGGTGTGTGCCCCTAAAACCAGGCAGCGACATACAGGTATGTTTCTGTGCCTGTAGGAGCCGCCCATCCATAGTACAATGTAGGCCTGCGGGTGGTCCTAAAGCAGTTATGGCAGGAGAAGTGTGGGAAGAAATCTGAAAGGTGCCTCCTCACATTAGTTGTCAGTGAAGGCCCATCTTCCATTGTTGACATTGAACATACCCCCTTACTGTGGTGGTCAGTAGGAACAATGAGTCTTACATTGTTCAGTGAGAAGAGTGTCCTCCTTTCAGATAGTTAAAAAGACTATTGGTGTCAGCAGTTGTTTTTCTGAGAATCAGAAGTTGCCCAAGGAGCCCCTAGCAAGCTCTTGAGGGACATTAGTTAAGAAAGACTGACTTAGTGGCTTAAAGTCATCATATGGAATAAGGAACTCCCTATAGAAATTATAATGAGTGTCATAAACCCCCCTTTAGAATCCCATCTGTGCTCGCTGACTTTTATCAAAATGAATCACTCCTGGATTAGCAGCGGCTATCAAGGCCCTGATGCCGATGTCGCCGATTAAGTGTTTTCTGGATCTGGAATTTCTACAAGACTGTCTACGCTTCCTAGCTTTGTCGGTGTTGATTTCATCTGGAAGACATTTTTTTGGTTTAGGTTTCATGGGCACAATTAACACCCAAGGACCCATTTTTCCGCACCTGTTTAACAGGTGCATATCATTTCAATTTTTTACAGCAAGGCCAATTCTTGCTTTCATCAAGATTACCTCTATAGGGTTACAGTGTGAAGGCACCACTAACACCCAAAGCCCAATTTTTCTGCCACTGTTTGACCAGGGCATATTATTTCAATTTTTGACAGCAAGGCCAATTCTTGATTTCATCAAGAGTACCTGTAAAGAGTTATTGGTGTGAAGGCACCACCAACACCCAAAGGCCAATTTTTCCGCACCTGTTACTATTATTACAAACAGACACCAGAATTTATGCAAAAAAAAAATTTAATCTTGTTTCGAGATCACTAAATTGCCTCATCATACAGGCTGGCTCCCCAAGCTGTTGCTTAAAAAATAAAGAAAGCTTGCAGTTAAAATGTCATTTTTTTTGCCTTTATAAATGTAATTTTTGAAGAAGCAGGTTCTTTACATGGTACAGATGCACCACTTTACAGGCAGACTAAGGAGACCCCCTAGGCATCACGTTATTCGGCTCAGAACTTTACTGATGTTTAAGCGTTCTGACGTGAACCAAAACTGGGGGGTGTTCAGCCTATCTCTAATTACAAGATAAAGTAGTGCAGTGCTTGTTGGTTTCTTGGTGCATCCTGGGATATCTCATATCTGCAATATCTCCAAAACAGCTGCAGATGCTGTAAGTGAGCGTTGTCATAGACTTCTATGGAGACTTTGGAGACACTTTGAAGCACCAAGAAAGCAACATGGGGTATAATTTGTGTAGCACCCTTTTCCTTAGGTAGGTGCTAGAAGTTAGGATTTGTGTAGTACAGGTAAATTTAGGCAGGCCTAGCTGGAAGCTAGGCCTATTTGTTTTGATCTGTGTGGGCTGGGAGTGGCTCAGAGTAGCAGCTGTGACTCACAGACAGCATCACTCCACTGTCACCTCCCTCTTTCTTCTAGAGGATTCCAGAAGAGGAGGAGGGGAAGAGGGGTGGAGCTGTCTGGGATGTCTCGGGGAGCCCTGACCAATCCCCAACTAGGATTTGCAGGGGGCAGGCCTCCTTGAAATATCCAGAGTCAGCCCAGCTTGGGAGGAGTTGTCGGTGGAAGAACTGAGGATGGAGTACTAGGCTGTCGGGGCCTTTGAGGGAGCTCCCCAGTCTGGGGACCTTGGGCCTTGGCTCGGGTGCAGGACGGAGCCCTCCAGAAAATCGTGGAAGCTCTGAACAGGAGGCACAGGAGGAGCAAGAAAGGACAGCAGGAGCTAGTACTGCCAGGCAAGCCTTCAGGGGGGAATAACCAGTTGCAGCCAGGAGGGCTGGTGAGTGACATGTGCAGTCAGGAGGACTGGAGAGGCATGCCAGAGAGGACTGAAAGAAAACAGTCAGAGATGGGTGCAGAGCCAGTAGGGAGGATTGCAATGTCACGGGCAGTGGAGTCATGCAGATGCAACCAGGAGGGCTGGCAGGGCCTAAAGATGACTGAATGGGAGCAGTAGTCCACCTATAGGACAGCTAGCACAAAAGACTTTCTATTTTCTACTACACCATAGGGGCCTGCGGTCTCTGCCTGCAAAAGGCAAGTTACTTAGGCCTGGCTGAGTCAGTGTCGGGCCTAACCACGTGCTAGCATAGTTGGCAACATTGTAAAAAAAATGTATAGGGACACTTTTTTGTCTGTAGGTGGAGTCTTATTATATTTAGGGGGCGGGGCATTTGTTTGTAGGTGTGACGTAGCAGGGGGAAGAAAAATGCAGCGCAAAAAGCAAAAAATGGGCATGGTTTAAGGAAGGAAAGAAAGAGGGATGGAGGGACAGCAGGCCCAGATCCCACACCACAATAGAAATATGTGTATTTCAGAAAGTTTAACAATCAGCAGATAAAGACACTTCAAACACCTGGTGTTAGCGCTTCAATCATCCCACCACCATGGTTGTTATGGTGTCAGGATGATTGAAGCGCATTGTTACTATTATTACATTGTAATATAAAATGAAATAGTTCAATTCACCATAATGTAGAATCAGTGGGAGCCCTAAGCGTGTCACTTGCCACGTTGCCTGCCACCAGATGCCATCAGGTATCCCCAGCAGAGTCTCTCTCTTTTACACCAGGCATTCCCAGCAGAGTCCCTCCATACACCAGGTATTCTCAGCAGAGTCTCTCCTTACTTCAGGTGTCCCCAGTGGAGGCTCTCCTTACATCAGGTGTCCCCAGCGGAGTCCCTCCTTACATCAGGCGTCCCCAGCGGAGTCCCTCCTTACATCAGGCATTTCCAGTAGAGTCCCTCCTTACATCAGGCATTTCCAGTAGAGTCCCTCCTTACATCAGGCATTCCCAGTAGAGTCCCTCCTTATACCAGGCATTCCCAGTAGAGTCCCTCTTTACACCAGGCATTCCCAGCAGAGTCTCTTCTTACATCAGGTGTCCCCAGCGGAGTCCCTACATACATCAGGTGCCCCCCAGTGGATTCCCCCTTACATCAGGTATCCCCCAGCGGTGTCCCACTTGCACAAGGTGTCCCCCAGTGGAGCTCCCTTTACATCAGGTATTCCCCAGTCGTGTCCACCAGTGGAGACCCCTTTACATCAGGTGTCCCTAAGTGGAGCCCCCCTTACATCAGGTATCCCCCAGCGGTGTCTCCCTTACATCAGGTATCCCCCAGCGGTGTCCCCCTTACATCAGGTGTCCCCCCAGTGGAGCTCCCTTTACATCAGGTATCCCTTAGCGGTGTCCCCCTTACATCAGGTGTCACCCAGTTGCGCCCCCTTTCCATCAGGAATCCCCCAGCGGTGTCCCCCTAACATCAGGTATCCCCCAGTGGAGCCCCCCCTTACATCAGGTATCCCCCAGTGGTGTTCCCCTTACATCAGGTGTCCCCCAGTGGAGCCCCCTTTACATCAGGTGTCCCCCAGTGGAGCCCCCTTAACATCAGGTGTCCCTCAGTGGAGCCCCCTTTACATCAGGTGTCCCCCAGTGGAGACCCCTTTACATCAGGTATCCCCCAGTGGAGCCCCCTTTACATCAGGTGTCCCCCAGTGGAGCCCCCTTTTCATCAGGTGTCCCCCAGTGGAGCCCCCTTTTCATCAGGTATCCCCCAGTGGAGCCCCCTTTACATCAGGTGTCCCCCAGTGGAGCCCCCTTTACATCAGGTATCCCCCAGTGGAGCCCTCTTTACATCAGGTATCCCCCAGTGGAGCCCCCTTTACATCAGCAGAGTCTCTTCTTACATCAGGTGTCCTCAGCGGAGTCCCTCCATACATCAGGTGCCCCCCAGTGGAGTCCCCCTTACATCAGGTATCCCCCAGCAGTGTCCCCCTTGCACAATGTGTCCCCCAGTGGAGCCCCCTTTAAATCAGGTATCCCCCAGTGGTGTTCCCCTTACATCAGGTGTCTCCCAGTGGAGACCCCTTTACATCAGGTGTCCCCCAGTGGAGCCCCCCTTACATCAGGTATCCAGCAGCGGTATCCACTTCTGGTCTTCTGTAAAATGGCGGCCGGCGGAGACATCATCTCCGCCGGCCGCGGATATCTAGCAGTGGCGGTGACAAAAAATCAGGAAAAAACAGATTTCCCAGGAAACGCTAAAACCAGGAAAAAGGTCTAAATCCCAGGAATGTCCTGGGAAAGTCAGGACAGTTGGCAGTGATGTGCTGGAGAGAGAGAGATATTAACAGATAGTTGTGCTGAAGGAGACTGGAGTAACAAAGTGTATATAGCCGTCCCAATTGATTACTATACAGTCATCTAATGGATTGATATACAATCAGCCAACTGTTCATTCTACTGGGCATCCCATAAATTTCCTTACCCATCCAAGTTAAATTCCTTCAATAAAATACCAAAAACAAACATATGGACTGTTCAATGACTCTAAGGTGATTGGGAAGTGAATGCCACTTTTGAAAGTGTAAAACGCGTCAGCTCCTGTGATCCGTTGTTTGCTGTGGCTTGTACTTTTTGGATGATTACCTCCTTTTTTCAATAAAGGCGTTTGATTTTGAGTGCGGCTGTCCAGAATCTTCCCTTCATCCAAAGGGCTCCTTTACACTTGCTTCGGCTTCAACATTCGGCTAGTTTACACTTGCTTCAAAACATGGCTTTGGATACGCTTTGTTAAAGCTCTCTGAACACTAATTAAAGCCCCGTCACTAAATAAAATGGTTAGCTTACAGTCCTGTTTACACCTTGCTTTTGCTTTGGCTTGACTTCAAAAATTATACCCCATGTAGCTTTAGTGGTGCTTCAAAGCGTCTTCAAAGCCTCCATAGAAGTCTATGGCAAAGCTCGCTTGAAGCCCCACTGAACATGGCTGGTGCAAAGATTTTTGACACCCTAGGCGAAACCTAATTTTGCGCCCCCCCATTGGCTCCACCCCCTTTGCCCTGCCCATGTATTCCCCACCTTTTTAATGAAGTGCCCATCAAATGCAGCCCGCCAGCGCCCATTAATGCAGCCTCACAGCGCCCATCAAATGCAGCCTCACCAGCGCCCATCAAATGCAGCCTCACCAGCGCCCATTAAATGCAGCCTCACCAGCGCCCATTAAATGCAGCCTCACCAGCGCCCATTAAATGCAGCCTCACCAGCGCCCATCAAATGCAGCCTACCAGCGCCAATCAATAAATGTCTGCTTGCTTCCATTCATTCGGGAGTCAGGACACAGACACAGTCCTCTGCCGCCGCTGCGCCTCTGCCACTATGTGTGAACGGAGCGGCGGCTGCCTGCTAATGCTGAGACTTAGTTGCTTGCTGCAAAGAGAAAAGAGTAGGAACACCAGTGGCTGGGCCGGGGGGGGGGGTGCAAGTGAGGGCCAGGGAAGCACGCAGGGGCCTGGGGCAGCAGTACAGGGAAAGGGAGATAGCGGGAGTGGCATGTGGAGGAACCCATGCCCTCCATTTCCCTCCTGCAGCCGCTGAACGTCTGCGGGAGAGAGAGGAGGAGAAGTGAGCATTCAGTGGCTAAATAGAGGGATCAGTTCTTCTACATGCCGCTGCCGCCCCCACCATCCTCCTATCCAGGGGTACAGGGGGCCACATGGGCCCACTGGAGCATGAGGCCGGGTTGCAAGGGAGGCCCCTGTAGGTACGCCCCTTGCTTACATGCCTGAATTAAGGCTCTAGGATACCCTAAAATGCAGCATTTAGGGTCAAGAGGAATAGTGGCTTGGAAAACAGAGTTGATCATGTCAACCACCCCCTTCCAATAGACATGCAGTTTTGGACACCGCCACAATAATTGGATCAGGTCTCCTTTAACATCTAGTTCACATCGGATCCGTCAGACTTCCCAACCTATTCAATCTATGCAGGGTGTAGTGAGTGCACAGGAGATATATAATTCAGTCAGTTTTTAACCGCTTCAGCCCCAGAAGATTTTACCCCCTTCCTGACCAGAGCACTTTTTGCGCTTCGGCACTGCATTGCTTTAACTGACAATTGCGCGGTCATGCGACCCTGTACCCAAACAAAATTGACGTCCTTTTTTTCCCCACAAATAGAGCTTTCTTTTGGTGGTATTTGATCACCTCTGCGGTTTTTATTTTTTGCGCTATAAACAAAAAAAGAGCGACAAAAATGTAATAAAGAAAAAAAAAATGTTTAAAGCACTCCCATCCCTGTGTGCAGAAACAAACACATACTTAGGTCATGCACCTATAAATATATATATATATATATATATATATATATATATATATATATATATGTGATATAGATAGATATAGATATGTAGACAGTGTTTGCACCACGCTGTGAACGTTATAGCGAAAGCAATAATTCTAGCGCTAGACTTCTGCAACTAAACTGGGAATCTGTAATAATTTTTAAAGCGTCGCCTATGGAGATTTTTAACTATTGTAGTTTGTCGCCATTCCACGAGCATGCACAATTTTAAAGCGTGCCATGTTGGGTATCTATTTATTCGGCGTAATATCATATTTTATATTTTACCAATAATTTTGTTATATATAGTGTCTTGCATTAAGATTTACTATAGTCTATTTTTTCCCAAAAAATTGTGTTCGAAAAACCACTGCACAAATACTGCGTGACATAAAAAAATTGCAACATTTTATTCTCTAGGGCCTCTGCTAATTATATATATATAATACAGTACAGTGGGGATGGAAGGTATTCAGACCCCCTTACATTTTTCACTCTTTGTTATATTGCAGCCATTTGCTAAAATCATTTAAGTTCATTTTTTTCCTCATTAATGTACACACAGCACCCCATATTGACAGAAAAACACAGAATTGTTGACATTTTTGCAGATTTATTAAAAAAGAAAAACTGAAATATCACATGGTCCTAAGTATTCAGACCCTTTGCTGTGACACTCATATATTTAACTCTGGTGCTGTCCATTTCTTCTGATCATCCTTGAGATGATTCTACACCTTCATTTGAGTCCAGCTGTATTTGATTATACTGATTGGACTTGATTAGGAAAGCCACACACCTGTCTATATAAGACCTTACAGCTCACAGTGCATGTCAGAGCAAATGGGAATCATGAGGTCAAAGGAACTGCCTGAAGACCTCAGCGACAAAATTGTGGCAAGGCACAGATCTGGCCAAGGTTACAAAAAATTTTCTTCTGCACTTAAGGTTCCTAAGAGCACAGTGGCCTCCATAATCCTTAAATGGAAGATATTTGGGACGACCAGAACCCTTCCTAGAGCTGGCCATCCGGCCAGACTGAGCTATTGGGGGAGAAGAGCCTTGGTGAGAGAGGTAAAGAAGAACCCAAAGATCACTGTGGCTGAGCTCCAGAGATGAAGTCGGGAGATGGGGGAAAGTTGTAGAAAGTCAACCATCACTGCAGCCCTCCACCAGTCGGGGGTTTGTGGCAGAGTGGCCGGACGAAAGCCTCTCCTCAGTGCAAGACACATGAAAGCCCACATGGAGTTTGCTAAAAAACACCTGAAGGACTCCAAGATGGTGAGAAATAAGATTCTCTGGTCTGATGAGACCAAGATAGAACTTTTTGGCCTTAATTCTAAGCGGTATGTGTGGAGAAAACCAGGCACTGCTCATCACCTGTCAAAGTCCCAACATGGTGGTGGTGGTGGCAGCATCATGCTGTGGGGGTGTTTTTCAGCTGCAGGGACAGGATGACTGGTTGTAATCGAGGGAAAGATGAATGCGGCCAAGTACAGGGATATCCTGGACGAAAACCTCCTCCAGAGTGCTCAGGACCTCAGACTGGGCCGAAGGTTTACCTTCCAACAAGACAATGACCCTAAGCACACAGCTAAAATAACGAAGGAGTGGCTTCACATCAACTCCATGTCTGTTCTTGAATGGCCCAGCCAGAGCCCTGACTTAAACCCAATTGAGCATCTCTGGAGAGACCTAAAAATGGCCGTCCACCAACGTATACCATCCAACCTGACAGACCTGGAGAGGATCTGCAAGGAGGAATGGCAGAGCATCCCCAAATTCAGGTGTGAAAAACTTGTTGCACCTTTCCCAAAAAGACTCATGGCTGTATTAGATCAAAAGGGTGCTTCTAATAAATACTGAGCAAAGGGTCTGAATACTTAGGACCATGTGATATTTCAGTTTTTCTTTTGTAATAAATCTGCAAAAATGTCAACAATTCTGTCTTTTTCTGTCAATATGGGGTGCTGTGTGTACATTAATGAGGAAAAAAAAATGAACTTAAATGATTTTAGCAAATGGCTGCAATATAGCAAAGAGTGAAAAATTTAAGGGGGTCTGAATACTTTCCGTCCCCACTGTATATGCACAGTGCTGTGAAAAAGTATTTGCCCCCTTCGTGTTTTTTTTTTTATTTTTTTGCATATTTCTCACACTTAAAATGATTCAGATCATCAAAAAAATTTTATTATTACACAAAGATAACCTGAGTAGATCCAAGATGCAGTTTTTAAATTATTATTTCATTTATTAAAGGAAAAAAGCTGTTCAAACCTGCCTGGCCCTATGTGAAAAAGTAATTGCCCCCTCCCATGCTGAATCATGAATGAACTGTGATTAACCACAAATTTTTGGAAACCTGAGTTAAATTTCGCTTGCCACACCCAGACCTGATTACTATCAGACCTGTTGAATCAAGAAATCACATAAATAGAAGCTATCTGACAAATTGAAGCACACTAACAGATCACAAAAAGCCACACATCATGCCACAATCTAAAGAAATGCAAGAACAGATTAGAAACAAAGTAATGTACAAGTATTAGTCTAGGAAGGGTTTAAAAGCTATTTCTAAGGCTTTGGAACTCCAGTGAACCACGGGGAGAGCCATTATCCACAAATGGAGATGACTTGGAACAGTGGTGAACCTTCCCAGGAGTGGCCGGCCTACAAAAATTACTCCAAGAGCATGACGACGACTCATCAAGGAGGTCATAAAAGAACTCAGAACAACATCTAAAGAACTGCAGGCCTCACTTGCCACAGGTAAGATCAGTGTTCATGATTCAACAATAAGAAAGACTGGGCAAAAATGGCATCCATGGGCGAATTCCAAGGCCAAAGCCACTGCTGACCAAAAAGAACACAAAGGCTCATCTCACATTTACCAAAAAACATCCTGATTATCCCCAAGACTTTTAGGCAAATATTCTGTGGACTGATGAGACAAAAATGTTACTTTTTGGAAGGTGTGCATCCCGTTATGGCATAAAACTAATACAGCATTTCATAACAAGAACATCATACCAACAGTCAGACGTGGTGGTGGTAGCGTGATGGTCTGGGGCTGCTTTGCAGCTTCAGGACCCGGACGACTTACCATAATTGATGGAACCATGAATTCTGAGCTCTACCAGAAAATCCTAAAAGGAGAATGTCCGGCCATCAGTTTGTGACCTCAAGCTCAAGTGCACTTGGGTTATGCAGCAGGACAATGATCCGAAACACAACAGCAGGTCCACCTCCAAATGGTTCAAACAAAGCAAAATTTAGGTTTTGGGGTGGCCTAGTCAAAGCCCAGACTTAAATCCAATTGAAATGCTGTATCATGACCTTACACAGGCTGTTCATGCTGGAAAACCCTCCAATGTGGCTGAATTAAAACAATTCTGTAAACAAGAGTGGGCCAAAATTACTCCACAGCAATGTGAAAGACTCATTGCCAGTTACCGCAAACGCTTGATTGCAGTTGTTGCCCCCAAGGGTGGCACAACCAGTTATTAGGTTTAGGGGGCAATTACTTTTTCACATAAAGCCAGGCAGGTTTGGACAGCTTGTTTGTCTTAATAAATGAAACCATCATTTAAAAATGGCATTTTGTATTTACTCGGGTTATCTTTGTGTAATAATAAAATTTGTTTGATGATCTGAGCCATTTAAGTGTAACAAAAAAAAAAAAACAGAAAGGGGGCAAATACTTTTTCACAGCATTGTATATATAATGTTTGGGATTAACTAAGTAATTTTCTAGCAAACAAAATGCTGATTTTTTTTTTTTGCTTAACCGCTTCAGATCCGGGCCATTGCCAAATGACGGCAAAAGCGCGGATCTAAATTGCCGGGACGACGTCTATTGACGTCGTCACGTGCACGAGTGGCCTGCGCGCCCCCTGCAGGGCGCGCGCGACGCGCTCGGTGATCAGCGAATCTATGAGACTCGCCTGATCACAGATCAGAGTAAGGGGTTGGTCCCGACCCCCTTACCACATGATCAGCTGTCAGCCAATGACAGCTGATCATGTGATGTAAACAGAGCCGGTAATCGGTCAGCGCGAGGAGGAAAAAAAAAACCCGATCACCGGCGGCCGTGATTGGGACATCAGTCCCGATCACAGGGATCTTCTAACACAAAGCAATAGGCAGCAGTGCTGCCTACCAGTGCCCACCAGCTTCACCCATCAGTGCCCACAGTGCCATCAATCAGCGCCACCCATCAGTGCCACCCATCAGTGCCCACAGTGCCACCCATCATTGCCAGCCATCAGCACCCACATCAGTGCCACCCATCAGCACCCACATCAGTGCAACCTATCAGTGCCCTTCAGTGTCACCTACCAGTGCCCATAAGTGCCGCCCATTACTGCCCATCAGTGCCACCTATCAGTGCCCCCCATCAGTGGTACCTATCAGTGCCCATCCGTGCCACCCATCCGTGCCACCCATCCATGCCGCCCATCCGTGGCCATCAGTGCCACCTTATCTGTGCCCATCAGTACCGCCTTATCTGTCCCCATCAGTGCCGCCTTAACTGTGCCTATCAGTGCCGCCTTATCTGTGCCTATCCGTGCCCATCAGTGCAGCCTATCAGTGCCCACCAGTGCCGCCTCATCAGCGCATATCAATGAAGGAGAAAAATTACCTGTTTGCAAAATATTATAACAAACTATTAAACATGATTTTTTTTTTCTCAAAAATTTCCATTTTTTTTTGTTTGTTTAGCAAAAAATAAAAACCCCAGCTGTGATTAAATACCACCAAAAGAAAGCTGTATTTGTGGGAAAAAAATGATAAAAATCTCATTTGGGTACAGTGTTGTATGAACGCGCAATTGTCATTCAAAGTGCGACAGCGCTGAAAGCTCAAAATTGGTCTGGGCAGGAGGGGGGTTTAAGTGCCCAGTAAGCAAGTGGTTAAAACACTTTAAGTAAACAAAAAAAGTGTCAGAATAGGCCTGGTCTTCAAGTAGGTAAAGCATACACAGTCTGGTCTCAGTCTCCTAAGTGTAGCTACACAGATTTGACTATCCCTGCTACCGATTCCTAACAATTAGCAGAGAGAAAGTACAGATAGATACACACACAACTACAGATTAATGAAGATCTTTATTGAACTTTAGTGTGATGGAAATTAAAGAGTAGCCAGTCCAATGGCAACATTAAGGTGAAGCGTTCAACCGTTGGTGTCTCAGCTCAGGTAAGTTGTTCACAAGATAGGGCACACCTTTCATAGTGAATAAGAACACAAAACATTTTCTGAAATCCCAAGAATACGGCTACTCTCCTGTGTGTACACATCGATGCCTGAGCAGGGATCTTTTCCAGGAAAAGGAGTTTCCACATTCAGAACATGAATATGGCTTCACTCCCGTGTGAGTCCTCTGGTGTGCGCTGAGATTTTGCATGGTGGTAAAACATCTCTCACATTCGGTGCAGGGAAACGGCTTTTCCCCCGTGTGACATCTCTGGTGAATAGTAAGGCTCATTTTTCGGGGAAAACATTTCCCGCATTCAGAGCACGAAAATGGCTTTTCCCCCGTGTGCACAGGCTGGTGTTTGATCAAGGCGCGTTTCGTGGCAAAATATTTTCCGCATTCAGAACATGAGAACGGCTTCACTCCGGTGTGAGTTCTCTGGTGCATTACTGCCGCAAATTTCTGACGAAAGCATCTCCCGCATTCGGGACATGAAAACGGCTTTTCCCCCGTGTGTACAGGCTGATGTTTGATCAAGGCTCGTTTCGTGGCAAAACACTTTCCACATTCAGAACAGGAAAACAGCTGCACTCCGGTGTGAGTTCTCTGGTGCATTACCGCTGCAGGTTTATGTCCAAAGCATCTCCCACATTCCAGACATGAGAATAGCTTTTCTCCAGAGTGTGTTTTCTGATGTTTAATAAGAATGGTCCTCAGGCAAAAAGATTTCCCACATTCCGAACATGTGTGCGGCTTTTCCCCCGTGTTGACTTTTTGGTGTTTTATAAGAGATGCTTTAGAATGATAACTTTTCCCACATTCAGAGCATGAAAATGGTTTCATTCTGCTTTGATGTTCAGTAAGACGTTTTCTAGAGGAGGAGGAACAAGTGGATGTTTTCCCCGCTCTACCAACTGTCTGATGGGTTGTCTGGGAGAGATCTGAAAAACATTCCCCTTGAGTAGAAGGACCAGATGACAGATCTGCACCATGAGGGGTTGGATGAAGATTTATGGTACTGGGGTTTTCTTCCAAAAAATCTGATGTGATGTTGTTTTCTGTTTTAGTATATGTTAAGATAACGGGGCTCTTTCTCATGTTACACTTCATGAACCGTCCATCTGCATGACATAAGAAGTGAAAACAATTAAAGCGTCTCTAAAACCGCATCATTAAAAAACCTATCAGTAAATGGTGTATTACATGCTTTTCATACTCGCTCACTCACTATGAGATTCGTTTTCTTTATTCTGCAAAAGACCTGGTAGATCTTGTTGTCCTCCATCCCTCCCTTATGTCCATTACCCCGGCTGCAGTTGGGGATTTTGCAAGGCTGTGTTGGCAGCACATGCTCAGTTTTCAGTGAGTTTCCCCCCTATCACATCTGATCAGCCCATGTGACTATAGAGTCCCACTAGAGCTGCACGATTCTGGCCAAAATGAGAATCACATTTTTTTACTTGGAATAAAAAGATCACGATTCTTGCGATGTAATTTTTTTTTAGGAGAGTAATTGATTGATTGAGAGAGAAATTGATTGATTGGGAGCCTTTCCTCTCAGGTGTCCCCCTCTTCTTTCAAGTGACCCACCCCCCCTTTTCCCACTCAAGTATCCCCCCATCCTCCTTTCAGGTGCCCTTACTTATCTCAGGTGTCCCCCCTTTTCCCACTCTCTCTCTCTCTAGGGATCTCATTCCCCCTGTCAGGTGCCCCCAATCCCAGGTCCCCCCCCTCTATGTTAGGTGTTCCCCTTGCTCTCTTAGGTGTCCCCCCTCCCTGTCTATTCCTCTGTCATGTGTTCCCCCTCTGCCAGTTGTCACCTCACCTACTGCTAGATCCTGCCGTCCTCTGTCACCACCCAGTGTGTTGTGGCGCCGGTGGGACACACCTGGCATAGCAGGCAGAGCACCCCGAGCAGAGAGACCCCCATCCGGGGGATCCGGTCAGGGCTCCGGTCTCGGGGGGGCTGTACGGCCCCGCTCTTGCTCTCCGCCATGTTTCCCGCTGACATCACATGCTCGGACGCACACAGGAAGTGCCCACCGCCATCTTGGCAGAGGCAACGTCCCCTACCTACCAACACTGGGGGGCGGGGGTGTCACTCTGACATACTTATGACCAATCACATTCTTCTTTGCTGACGTCAGACGTTTCACGCTGGCTCCGACGGCTTCCCCTCCACTCCGAAACAGGCGCGAGCTTTGAATGGTCAGAATCGTACAAATCTGGAGTTGCGATCGTGGCGGGCGGAGAATCGCGATACCGATTCTCCGCGATTAATCGTGCAGCTCTAAGTCACACATGTGGGCATACACACAGTGGTAAATGACAACCCATTCCCTCCCCCCTCCTCCATGCCCACTAACCAGCTAAACACAATGGGGGTGGGATATAGCATCTTGACTTATGGAGGCTTCACCTCCCTCTTATTCTAAGACACAGACTGGAGGGGCGTGACAGCCTGTGACTGGCAGAAATCTGCCCACATCATGTAATTGCCAAAAGTAATAAAGATTTAATTTCAAATACAGTAAAACCTTGGATTGAGAGTAACTTGGTTTGAGAGCATTTTGCAAGACAAGTAAAATTTTTTAATAAATTTTGACTGAATAAACAAGCGATGTCTTGATATACAAGTAGCTTAATGTCACAACTGAGTATAAAAGAAAAGAGAGGCGCCTCTAAGTGTAGCAAAATGATTAAATTTAATGAAGGTACAACATTAAGCAACTCACATGGTTGATGATTAAAACAGGCACATCTAAGTATGCAGGGATCTGGCTAAAGCTGTCCACATAGACTGTTCTCCATACCACCATTGACATCATCCTTTCCACTCTGCGCTCCACGAGCGCTTCAGGCCTCACTTTCAGACCGCTCTACTGCAGAGTAGTCTTCTCGGTCGCGATTGCAGACTTACAGCGGCGAGAGTCGGCGGTGCAGAGGACGGTCTATGTAGACAACTTTACCCCGGATCCCGGCATACTTACATGTGTCTGTTTTAATCATCAACCATGTGAGTTGCTAAATGTTGTACCTTCATTAAATGTAACCATATTGCTACACTTAAGAGGCGCCTCTCTTCCCTTTTATACTCTGTAGCTCCTGATGGATTTTGCTTCTAATCCCCTATATGGAGGCTTCCATTTGTGGATGGACATTTTATGGTTACACAACCTATCACATTGCTATAATCTTTTTATATGGACTATAAACTGAAGGACTTATAAAGAAATGGTTGTGAAACAAATCACCTGAGTTTCCATTCATTCTTATGAGGAAATTCGCTTTGGATTACAAGCATATTTCGGGAACTAATTATGCTCGCAATCCAAGATTTTACTGTATATATTTGTATGACAAATTTAAAACAGGTTATTGATATTAATTATTTATTTTTACTCTGTATCCTAAAGGCTGTTTTTCTTATTTTGCACATGTGACCACCAGTAGAGGGCTAGAAGTTCCTCCTGCCACTGTTTCCCTGCGGACAGCCTGGGAAAGAGCTGGGTCATGTGACAGCTGTATATTCATTAGGAAAAGGGTACTTAGATGTTTGTTTTTTTTAATTAATAATTACAGTGCCATCATTCACATAGGGAAAGAGAAGGGAGAATGTAAATTATACATTTTGTGTTTAGTATCACTTTAACTTGTGCAAATAAAATAGCAGGAAATCAAGGCAAAAGATGTTGTTCATATCGCTGAGGATACCAAGAACAAGGATTCATAATTTCATATGATGTGAATTATGATCCAAATATCCCTTCTGAAAAAATGTCTGAAGGTCTTTGTGTAAGATAACATACTCTGCTTTACCCCTCAATGGATGCTATTATTTTATGAAATGTTTCTTTTAGAGTTTTTTTACTCACCTGTGCTGATCTCTATAGGAACTTCCTCCTCTTTAATCATCACACGTCCTTCTTCCTCCTCCTCAGTTTTGACATCTCTCTGAGTCTCTCTGGTGTCTCCGGGGTCTGTGAATAAAGATGAGAGTGAAGCCCCCTGTACTGAGATGTATGAGAGACCCCAGAGAATGTGTTTGTGGGGGGAGACTGGTCATATCTCTTGGCTGGTAACACACAATGACATGATGTGAGGAGGAGAGCCGGAGTCTAATAGAGGCTGATGTCTCCTGACTCCCCCACTGGACACATACTGTCTCCCCATTACTGTCTACTGACAGAGGAGGGGGGAGAAGAAGAGATTGTTGTAGTGACTGAACAAGGAGAATCTGGGATTCTTCTCTGGATTTAGTGTTTATCACTCACCTGTGCTGATCTCTGGAGGATTATCATCCTCTTCATTTTTTACATGCCCCTCTTCCTCAGCCTTGGTGTCTCTTTGAGTCTCTTTGGTGGTTCCGGGGTCTGTGAATAAAGATGAGAGTGAAGCCCCCTGTACTGAGATGTATGAGAGACCCCAGAGAGTGTGTGTGGGGGGAGACTGGTCACATCTCATTGACATGATTTGAGGAGGAGAGACGGCTGGCCATGGATGAGTCAATTATTTTTTTTAACCAAATGAAAAAAACCTGACCCAATTCTCCCATCCATGCAATTGATGTGGTCGGCAAAATCCTCCCTGCTGTGTCCCTGTATTCTGACAGCAGGAAGACTTCCCCGATGTCAGAATACACTAATCAGCCCTGCAGTCTATAGACCGCAGCACTGACCGAGCGGAAATTTCCCAACAGGGCGGTTGAACAAAAGTCGATTAGTAGATTGACTTCCTTTCAATCCCAGTGACCATACATATATTGAAATTCAGCCAGTCCATGCTGACCTAGCCAAATTTTGATCATTATATGGTCAGCCTAATAGAGTCTGATGGTTCCTGACTCCCCCACTGGGCACATACTGTCTCCCCATTACTGTCTACTGACAGAGGAGGGGGGAAAAGAAGAGATTGTTGTAGTGACTGAACAAGGAGAATCTGGGACTCTTCTCTGGATTTAGTGTTTATTACTCACCTGTGCTGATCTCTGGAGGGGTTTTCTCCTCCTTACATGGATCATCATCCCAAACATACGGCTCTTCTTCTTCTTTAACTTCCACTTTAACTATTAAATCTTTGCTCTTAAAAATACAAAATAATAAAGATATTACAATGATCCACTATGCCTTTATATAAATAATATAGAGAGTATATTTGTTGAAATGAAAATGAAAACTACCTGATGCTCCTGAGGGATCTCCTGATCTTCCTGTGTGGAGTCCCGGGAATACAGAGGACGGTGACATCTCTCTGGTGGGTTCCCATTACTGGATCCATCTGTAGGAAACACACACACTGACTGAATACATTGGGGGATAATTAAGCTTACCGTGTCATAAAATATAGTCTAGAAAACTAGTGCAAGTGGCATGTGCCGCAATAACAGCACACGGACCTGGATGGATCCTTTATATCTGTCACCCACACCACTTTCTATGTAAAGTATGGTAAAGCTTTTTTGGCCATGCTTTTCTTCTGGGTCACATAGGATTGCACTTACTTCCAGGATCTGAAAGGAACCCAACCTTATTGTTGGGATCCACCCAGCTGCCTGATTGACAGGAGGCTCTGACTCTCAGGGCTTTGCTGAGGGACCCCTCTCCAGCCTGGTGCTCCGGTGAGCACTGGAGGGGTAGAGCTGAGAGAGGTGACTGACAGCGGTCATGTGATCACTCAGTTCTCAGACTTAGAGCTGGCGTGGGATAGCTGCAGCATGGAGGTAAATAAGTATTTGTTTTTAAGAACCCCAAACTTCTTCTTTAGGAATAAAAATGAATCTGGCGCGGGGTCTGCAGGGAGCACTCATCTGAACATGGGGGAGGGGAAACCATAGAAGGATCAGAGCAGGCTGAACTGCTCTCTGTACCGTGTCTGTCACACACATGTTACAGAACCCGGAGCTGATGGCTGCTAATCACCAAAGTGGTTTGTGGCCCTTATATACTTGACCTCCGGAAGGTTTTACCCTTCATAACTAGGCCACTGAAGTAGAGAATGATCCCCTCCTGTCGGAGACTGGCCTGCAGGGCAGTATTCCAACCTGATAACGACCCCAAACACACCTCCAAGACGACCACTGCCTTGCTAAAGAAGCTGAGGGTAAAGGTGATGGACTGGCCAAGCATGTCTCCAGACCTAAACCCTAATGAGCATCTGTGGGGCATCCTCAAATGCAAGGTGGAGGAGCACAAGGTCTCTAACCTCCACCAGCTCTGTGATGTCATCATGGAGGAGGGGAAGAGAACTCCAGTGACGACCTATGAAGCTCTGGTGAACTCCATGCCCAACAGGGTTAAGCCGGTGCTGGAAAATAATGGTGGCCACACAAAATATTGACACTTTGGGCCCAATTTAGACATTTTCTCTTAGGGGTGTACTCACTTTTGTTGCCAGCAGTTTAGACATTAATGGCTGTGTGTTGAGTTATTTTGAGGGGACAGCAAATTCACACTATTATACAAGCTGTACACTCACTACTTTACATTGTAGTAAAGTGTCATTTCTTCAGTGTTGTCACATGAAAAGATAGAATAAAATATTTACAAAAATGTGAGGGGTGTACTGACTTTTGTGAGATACTGTATGTCCTTATATTGGAGGATGTGTGTATCTAGGTGGATCCTCGATACAAGAAATGAAAGTCTCCTCTTACCCGGTGAGGTGAGGGGCGGCCGGTTCTCCATCATGACATCCTTGTGGAGATCCACTTTTCTGTACGCAGGATGTTTTTATAAACTTCACACTGTCAAAAAAAAAGTTTATCTTAGAAATAAATGTAAATGACACAGTACAGTGTACATGGTGGGGATTGTTTCTGTCTTGGAGGAGGCAGTTCCAACATTTTCACCACCTCTAATACTGAATATTGTGAACTGTTAACTGGAGGAGCAACACATTATAACTTGTCTGATAATGGGGTTCAGAACTCCCCCTGACTCCTGGAAGTGATGACTCCCTGTATTAAGCTGACCATACATGGATCATAATATAGTTGGTTCAGATAGGACCGCCCCAATTTCGATCCATGTACGGACACTGTGGTTGTACAGAAGTCAATCTACCAGTCATACAAACGCCCGGTCAGATTTTGCCCGATGGATCAGTGCTGCCGGCTACATCCTGCAATGCTGATCAGTGTATTTTGGGGAAGCTTCCCAGCTGTCAGAATACAATCACTCATTAGGAAGGATTCCTCCCATCCCCCATACACACAATGAATGTATAGATGGGGGAAGCGGGTCAGTTTCCTTCATTCACCCCGCTGGGCTGCCTTACACTGATGATCACTAACAAGCGTGAAATGTATAAAATCTGGAATAAATCCTTCCATCATTTTATTCTGTATCTTCCCTGATCTGTTCAGTGTGGAGAGCGGAAGGAGATACCTGGTACTTCCACATATGAAGAATCATGTGACTCTGATCATGTGACAGTGCTGGGCCAATCAGACAGAAGTCTATAACTTTGTAAAGATTACAACTCCAGTGCACACAGGTCATTGGTAGCGGCTGAACAGAGCGGGGGAGGGGAAGTCTATGTGTGCATATAAACATCACAGACCTTTCTACTTCTCTACAGAGAATAGAATACAGTGTATTCCTATATAATATATGGATCTCTACAGCATCCTGACCTACACTACACATCAGAGGACATGATCTGGATGTGTGGAGGTGACATGATCCCTCTATCCAGTCCACACAGAGTGCTGGGACCCCCTTCTCTCATAATAAGAAGACATTATTACCTCCTCCTCACTGGACACACACTCTCCACAGAAAGGTTTTCGTCTCCTAACATCATTTCCAGGCTTCAACAAAATGGCCGCTGCTCCTCACTACACTGACGACACTTGGCAGACGTGCGCCACCTAGCGGTGTTTCTAATCTCTGCAGCACTGGTATAATCGGCTCTGGGTCTATGGCTGACTCCTGTTCTGTTGGTCGTTACTATGGCGACCAAGAGGCCGTGGAACGCATAGAGCGGAAGTGAGAAGAGAGTTTCCGGTGTACAGGGAGCATAGTGATGATAGAGAGGAGACATGCAAATGTTTTGTTGGTTTTCTAAATTTCTCAAAGTCTAAGGTAGAAAATTAGATCTCAGTACTGAATAGGTAAACCTATTATAGGTTACCTGGTAGGTAAAAAATGTGCAAGCGGTGTATACAACCGCTTTAATAATTCAGTACTGAGAACTCATTATTAACTATTCACCCTACATGCAGCCGCTGACATCAGGGGCACAGTGAAGGTGCGGTGTATCGTGCCGGAACGGAGGACTCCCGTGTCCATCGCAGTGCCGGTGTTCTGCCGAGAAAGTTCCGCTCGGCAGGTAAGGACTCCCCTCTACTGCGCAGGCGCTGCGTCTGCGCAGTAGGATCCGACGGAAATAGCCGAAGGTGAATAGGTGAAAATCAGCTGTACACGGTGCCTGTAAGATTTTTTAATCCCACCTCTAGGTCCACTTGGATGGTGGGTAAGGAACCTGGACCTAGGGCGCAGGCACCGTGTACAGCTGATTGAAGATTTTGAGCTTCGGCGGCTCATAGTAGTTCGTACTGCGCAGGCGCTGCGCAGTACAGGGGGGTCCTGCATTGCATACTAGCTCATTATGAAATACTTACCTCAGAACGTTGCCCTGAATTGGCGTCGGCACTCCGAGTACATGGCGGACATCTTCCACCGGAGTTACTTCCGGGTTCGCAGCTCCGGCGCTGTAATTGGCTGGAGCCGCGATGACGTCACTCCCGCACTTGCGCATGAGCCACCAGTGTCCTTTTAGAAAACTGCTATCCATCAGAATATGTAACAGAAGTGACATTCCGGCACGGCCATCTTGGTACACCCCGCACTCGTCTGCAGTAAGCCTACAGTCAAAAGGCAAAAAGCAGACATCTTTTTACACACACTGGCGTCTTGCAGTTACAGTCCGTGTGACTGTTTTGATGTTGAATTTTAAAAGCACCGGCAAGCCTGCTGATCTCACAGGTTTACTAATCTGGCTGAACACTGCTTCTTTTAAAATTCAACATGAAAACAGTTTGATGGATTTCTAAATCCTGTATTTCACTATATAAGCTCAGTTGACTGATAGAAATAAGTGTGAAATGCAAGACTTCAATGGGTGTAAAAAGATGTCCGCTTTCCGCCTTCTGACTGTAGGATTACCACGGATGAGTGCGGGTGTACCAAAATGGCCGCGACGGAACGTCACTAAGGTTGCGTTTTCTGATGGGTAGCGGCTTTCTGATAGAACACTGATCACAGCACGAGTCCTGAAGAAACGGCACCAGTACACATGTGCCAGCGCATATACTGAATATGTCCTAAACTGTGCAAGTTTAGGAGATATTCACGGTACCTACAGGTAGGCCTTGTTGTAGGCAAAAGTGGTGTAACAGAGTTTATAACCACTTTAATGTTAGTATCTATAGAGCAGCCAATCAGATTGTAGGTGTCATTGTCCTGGTGCAGATCAAGAGATGAGAGGAAATGTCTGGTTGTCATGGCAACACCTCCCATCTCATCCTTCTGTCCAAATGTCCTCTGTGTTAACCACTTGATAGTTTTACCCCCCTTCATGACCAAACTCTTTTTGCTATTCAGCACAGCGCTATTTAAGTGTCAGTTACGCGGTCATGCAACACTGTACACAAATAAAATATATGTCATTTTTTTCTCCACAAATTAAAAAAACTTTTTTTTTTTTCTCCTGCTATAAAACATATCTAATAATAAATAAAAATCGAATTTCTTCATAAATTAAGGCCAAAATGTATTCTGCTACATGTCTGGTAAAAAAAATCTCAACAAGTTTATATTAACCAAATGATGGCTATAGCGCAGACGGCTAGTTCTGGGAGGTCATCATAAGACGGCCTCCCATGATCACACCTGTTGCACGTCCGCTGCTGGGCGCAGGCGGCATGCTCTGTGATTGCAGTGTGTGGAGGACACTGCTGATCACAGATTGAGGTAAAAAACCAATCAGCGGCTCTTTACCACGTGTTCAGCTATGTCCAATCAAAGCTGATCATGGATGTAAATAGAAGCTGGTTAGCAGCTTTCCTTTCCTCATGCTCACAGCATGAAGACCGGAGAAATAAGCCGATCATCAGCTTTTCTAAAAGAGACACACACACTGATAATCAGGGCGATTATCAGTGCCCTGATTATCAGTACAGTCCAAACAGTGCCCACCATTACTGCCAATCTATGCCCATTAGTGCCCACTAATGCTGCCAATCAGTGCCCACCAGTGCTGCCAATGTGTGCCCACCAGTGCTGCCAATTAGTGCCCACCAGTGCTGCCAACTAGTGCCCACCGGTGCTGCCATTAAGTGCCCACCAGTGCTGCCAATTAGTGCCCACCAGTGTTGCCAATTAGTGCCCACCAGTGCTGCCATTAAGTGCCCATCAGTGCTGCCAATCAGTGCCCATAAGTGCTGCCAATCAGTGCCCATTAGTGCCTCCCCATCAGTGTCACCTATCAGTGCTGCCTACCAGTGCATGCCTATCAGTGATGCCTACCAGCGCTCATCAGTGCCAGCTATCAGTTCAGCCTCATCAGCGTCCACCAGTGCATGCCCATCAGTGATGCCTTCTAGTGTTCATCAGTGCCAGCTATCAGTGCCACCCAACAGTGCCCATCACTGCAGCCTCATCAGCGCACATCGGTGAAAGAGAAAAAAATACCTGTTTCCAAAATTTTATAACAAACTATGAAAAGGGTTTTTTTTTCTAAATATTCAGTCTTTTTTGTTTATTTAGCAAAAAATGAAAAACCCAGTGGTGATTAAATACCACCAAAAGAAAGCTCCTTTTGTGTGAAAAAAAGTATAAAAATGTATTTTGTGTACAGTGTTGTATGACCTCGCAATTGTTATTCAAAATGTGACAGCGCTGAAAGCTGAAAAGTATATACAGTACACATACAGTATATATACTGGAATTTTTATTTATTTATTTTTTTTACAAGTAATGATGATGGTGATCAGCGACTTATCCTGGGACTGTGGTTTGGGAATCAGAAGCTGCCCAAGGAACCCCTAGCAAGATCTTGAGGAACACTGGCTGATAAGGATGAGCTCAGGCGTGTTCGCAACTCCATGTGCCCGCCAGGAAGCTGACACTCTGCAACGCTAATCACAGGCAGTGAGACATTTGCAGGTCCTCGGCTGCACAGATCGGGAAATGTCTCACTGCCCGTGATTAGCGCTGCGGAGTGTCAGCCTCTTGGCGGGCACGTGGAGTTACGAACACGCCTGAGCTCATCTTTACTGGCTAAGAAAGACTGACCTAGTGGCTTGAATAAGGTATAAGGAACTCTCTGGGGAAGTTATAATGGGTGTCATAAATCCATCAACCTCCTTTAGAATCCAATCTTTGCTCACGCCCAATTCATGGACCTGTCTGTCCATAACACACAGAAGGTATGTGTCAGAGGTAGGGATGAGCCGAACACCCCCCTGTTCGGTTCGCACCAGAACTTGCGAACAGGCAAAAAATTTGTTCGAACACGCGAACACCGTTAAAGTCTATGGGACTCGAACATGAATAGTCAAAAGTGCTAATTTTAAAGGCTTATATGCAAGTTATTGTCATAAAAAGTGTTTGGGGACCTGGGTCCTGCCCCAGGGACATGGATCAATGCAAAAAAAGTTTTAAAAACGGACGTTTTTTCGGGAGCAGTGATTTTAATAATGCTTAAAGTGAAACAATAAAAGTGTAATATCCCTTTAAATTTCGTGGCTGGGGGGTGTCTATAGTATGCCTGTAAAGGGGCACATGTTTCCCGTGTTCAGAACAGTCTGACAGCAAAATGACATTTCAAAGGAAAAAAAGCCATTTAAAACTACTCGCGGCTATTAATGAATTGTTGGTCCGACAATACACATAAAAGTTCATTAATAAAAACGGCATGGGAATTCCCCACAGGGAAACCCCCGAACCAAAATTTTTTAAAAAATGGCGTGGGGTCCCCCCAATAATCCATACCAGATCCTTATCCGAGCACGCAACCTGGTAAGCCGCAGGAAAAGAGAGGACGATAGAGCGCCCCCCCCTCCTGAACCATACCAGGCCACATGCCCTCAGTATTGGGAGGGTGCTTTGGGGTAGCCCCCCAAAGCACCTTGTTCTCATGTTGATGGGGACAAGGGCCTCATCCCCACAACCCTTGCCCGGTGGTTGTGGGGGTCTGCGGGAGGGGGGCTTATCGGAATCTGGAAGCCCCCTTTAACAAGGGGACCCCCCCCTGTGTGAAATGGTACCCCTACCATTTCACAAAGAAACTGTCAAAAATATTAAAAATGACAAGAGACAGTTTTTGACAATTCCTTTATTTAAAGTCTTCTTCTTTCCATCTTCTTTCTTCTATCGTCCTTCGGTTTCTTCCTCCATCTTCTTCTTCTTCTTCTTCTTCCTCCGGTGTTCTCATCCAGCATCTTCCTCCGCGGCGTCTTCTTCCCTTCTTCTTCTCGGGCCGCTCCGCATCCATGATGGGAGGCTCCCGATGTGTAACGCTTCTCGTCTTCTGGCGGTTCTTAAATTAACGGTGGATGGGGCCACCCGGTGACCCCGCCCCCTCTGACACACGGGGACTTCCCTGTGGCATTCCCCATGACGTCAGAGGGAGGGTGGGGTCACCGGGTGGCCCCGCCCTCCGTTATTTAAGAACCGTCAGAAGACAAAAAGCGTCACACAGCGGGAGCGGCCCGAGAAGAAGGGAAGAAGACGCCGTGGAGGAAGATGCTGGACGAGAACCCCCGGAGAAAGAACCAGAAGAAGAAGATGGAGGAAGAAACCAAGGAAGATAGAAGAAAGAAGATGGAAAAAAGAAGACTTTAAATAAAGGAATTGTCAAAAACTGACTCTTGTCATTTTTGACATTTTTTTTGTGAAATGGTAGGTACCCCCTTACCATTTCACACAGGGGGGGGGGGGCAGGGATCTGGGGGTCCCCTTGTTAAAGGGGGCTTCCAGATTCCGATAAGCCCCCCGCCCGCAGACCCCCACAACCACCGGGCAAGGGTTGTGGGGATGAGGCCCTTGTCCCCATCAAGATGGGGACAAGGTGCTTTGGGGGGCTACCCCAAAGCACCCTCCCAATGTTGAGGGTATGTAGCCTGGTACGGTTCAGGGGGGGCGCTCTCTTGTCCCCCCTTTTCCTGCGGCCTGCCAGGTTGCGTGCTCGGATAAGGGTCTGGTATGGCTTTTTTGGGGGGACCCCACGCCATTTTTTAAAAAAAGTATAAAAATGTATTTTGTGTACAGTGTTGTATGACCTCGCAATTGTTATTCAAAATGTGACAGCGCTGAAAGCTGAAAAGTATATACAGTACACATACAGTATATATACTGTATATATACTGAAGGATCTGGTATAGATTTTGAGGAGGGACCCCCACGCCATTTTTTTTTTTTAATTTTGGCCGGGGTTCCCCTTAATATCCATACCAGAGCTGAAGGGCCTGGTATGGAATTTAGGGGGATCCCCCACGCCTTTTTAAAAAAAAAATTTCCTTCGGGGTTCCCCTGTGGGGAATTGCCATGCCGTTTTTATCAATGAACTTTTATGTGTATTGTCGGACCGATAATTCATTAATAGCCGCGAGTAGTTTTAAATGACTTTTTTTTCCTTTGAAATGTCATTTTGCTGTCAGACTGTTCTAAACACGGGAAACATGCGCCCCTTTACAGGCATACTATAGACACCCCCCAGGTATGATATTTAAAGGAATATTTCACTTTTATTTTTTCACTTTAAGCATTATTAAAATCACTGCTCCCAAAAAAACGGCCGTTTTTAAAACTTTTTTTTACATTGATCCATGTCCCCTGGGGCAGGACCCGGGTCCCCAAACACTTTTTATGACAATAACTTGCATATAAGCCTTTAAAATTAGCACTTTTGATTTCTCCCATAGACTTTTAAAGGGTGTTCTGCGGCATTTGAATTTGCCACGAACACCCCAAATTGTTCACTGTTCGGAGAACAGGCGAACAGCCAATGTTCGAGTCGAACATGAGTTTGACTCGAACTCGAAGCTCATCCCTAGTCAGAGGGGACTTCACAAGACCAAAGAAAGAACTTTACATGGGGATGAAACTAAATTTACACTACTAGAGCACCCAAGTTCCTGAAACTGCTTGAGTAAGAGCCTGGAGTCTTGTAGGTTACAGAAATCATGAACTACAACCCAAGCTAAGTAACTTTTTATTGTATCCCTATCACATACGGCCCTTTGTCAATGCTCATTTGCTAGGACGGTTAGGTAGCATGCATGCTGTATGCATATTTGTAGTACTCTGTATGTCTTGTGTGGTTTTTCTTACAATTGTAATAAGTTTGTATGTACAGCATTCAAGTTTAGTAAAGCACATTAATATACTTTAGGGGTTTCTGCTTACAAGAAAAATATCCGCTGCTCCAGGTGTATAAAGATAAGGCTGATGGGGGTATCTTGCAGAGTGCTAGCCCCGGCCCGCCTCCGTGGGAAACCTGGAAAGAAGAAAGAAATGGCTGCACATCCAGAACTTCCGATTGCCTTTTATTTAGTTTCACAAAGATAACACCAAAGACACCAAACTGTGGTCACGTAGACGCGTTTCACACATACATCTTGTGCTTAATCATTACGTCTAGGTTTGGTGTCTTTGGTGTTATCTTTGTGAAACTAAATAAAAGGCAATCAGAAGTTCTGGATGTGCAGCCATTTCTTTCTTCTTTCCAGGGGTTTCTGCTTCCTTGCTTTAGTGCAAAGTAACATTAACCACTTGAGGTCCGGGCCATAGCTGAATGACGGCCACAGTGCGGACCTCAATTTCCGGGAGGCTGTCATGGGTTGTCCCCCCCTGTGCACGCGCACCGCGCGCACCCTGCAGCTGGATCACTGTGTCACGGAGACTCAGATGATCAAAGATCCGATGAAGGGGCCGATCCCGGCCCCTTACCATGTGATCAGCTGTCAGCCAATGACAGCTGATCACATTATGTAAACAAAAGCTCGGTAATCGGTTTCTTTTTCTCTTCTCGCTGAAAAAAAGCCGATCACCGGCTTATGTTAAAGGGACATCGGTCCCGAAGAGGAAGGAGGCACATATGCCTCATCTGAGCCTGCCAGTGCCATCTGTCATTGCCACCTGCCAGTGCCCAGCAATGCCACCTATGAATGCCCACAAGTGCCACCTATCAATGCCCACCAGTGGTGCCAATCAGTGCCACCTAGCAGTGCTGCCATCAGTGTAAGCAATCTGTGCCCATTATTGCCACCCATCAATGCCCATCACTGCCACCCATCAGCGCCCATCACTGCTACCTATCGGTGCCCATCAGTGCCGCCTCATCAGCGTACATCAATGAAGGAGAAAAATTACCTGTTTGCAAAATTTTATAACAAAATATAAAAAAATATATACCGTATTTATCGGCGTATAACACGCACTTTTTTCCCCTTAAAATCAGGGGAAAATCGTTGGTGCGTGTTATACATTCACATAGCGTGTCGTTTTAAATATGGCGCCGCGGAGTTCGGAGGGACTCGGCGGAGCTGAACGAGCGCCACCGAAATCACAGTGACTGCTCGGAGCCGAGATACACATAGTCGAGTGTATTTGGCTCTTTCCAGCGCCGCTCACATTCACGCCCAGTCCTGCTATGGGACCTGTGTTATGTCCATCATAGGGCGGGACTGGGCGGGACTGTGAGCGGCGCCGGAAAGAGCCGAATACACACGACTATGTGTATCTTGGCGGGGTTCGTTCAGCTCCGCCGAGTCCCTCCGAACTCTGCGGCGCCATATTTAAAACTACATGCAGCTATGTGTATGTCTGCGGCAAGCATGGACACTGGGGGCAAGGCTGCACGGACCACTGGGGCAAAGCTGCACTGACAAGGCTGCACTGGGGCAAAGCTGCACTGACAAGGCTGCACTGGGGCAAAGCTGCACTGACAAGGCTGCACTGGGGCAAAGCTGCACTGCCAAGACTGCACTGGGGCAAAGCTGCACTGACAAGGCTGCAATGGACACTGGGTCAAGGCTGCACTGACACTGAAAAGGCTGCAATGACACTAACAAGGCTGCAGATGAACACTGATGAGGCTGCATTGATGAGCATTTTAATGTAAGTTTTTTTTCCTTAAACTTTACTCCTAAAAGTTTTTTTCCTTAAAATTCCCTCCTAAACTTGGGGTGTGTGTTATACGCCGGCGCGTGTTATACGCCGATAAATACGGTAAATTTTTTTTTTAAATATTCGGTCTTTTCAATTTTTTTAACAAAAAATAAAAACCGCAGAGGTGATCAAATACCATCATTTGAGTACAGTGTTGTATGACCGCGCAATTGTCATTCAAAGTGCGACAGCGCTAAAAGCTGAAAATTGGTCTGGACAGGAGGGGGGTTTAAGTGCCCAGTAAGCAAGTGGTTAAACATACAAGGCAAAACAGCACCATCACACTGACAGGTGGACAGCTGAAGAGTTTTTGCACCAGGGTGGGCAAAGCCTGATTGGGAACTAGCCCTCCAGTCTACTTTACATTTTATTGACAGCACACAGCAGTGAGTGGATCCGTAGCTGCTATTCAGTCCAACAGCAGCTTTTGAACCCACCCACTGCCATGCATGGTCAATTAAAAGTAAAGCAAACCTAATGGGGAACTAGTCTATCACTTTTTCATTAGGCTTTGCTCACCCAGTAATAAGTAATTTCCCAAATCTAAACATTGCCATTCTTTGGATAATGACATCACCTGTATCTCCAGTCCCTTTGTTTCCATTTAGCTTTCGGATGGGTAATCTCCCAGTTTATAGCTCAATGGGGCCAAGGATAGAGCCCTGTGCAGGACGTTTCCACATACAGTGGGGAAAAGAATTATTTGACCCCCTGCAGAGTTTGCCCACTTACAAAGAAATGAAGGGTCTATAATTTTTATCATAGGTGTATTTTAAATGATAGAGACATAATATCAACCAAAAATCAAAAAAAAGCACAATACAAATGTTATAAATTGAGTTGCAGTTCAGTGAGTAAAATAAGTATTTGATCCCCAAACATGACTTAGTACTGGGTGGAGAAACCCTTGTTGGCAAGTACAGACGTAAGATGTTTCTTGCAGTGGTTACCAGGTTTGCACACATCTCAGGAGGGATTTTGCACCACTCTTCTTTACAGATCTTCTCTAAATCCTTAAAGGGTAACTCCACTTTCGTGGAAAAAAATAAAATAATATAGCATAATAGCATAAACAATTGTGACACAAGTCATATTGTAATTGGATGTTATTAAAAATTACCTTTCCTTTTCAGTCTGCATCTCTGTAATTTTCTGTGAAATGCTATGCAATATGGCCACCCTGAGGTGTTCTGTACACAGAACACCCCCCAGAAACATTATTTCCTGCTTGTGTGATTGGCTCACTGATTTTCCCAGAAGTCTGCACTAGGGCTGAAACAACTAATCGATTAATCGGGAACTAATCGATTATGAAAATAATTGATTACTAATTTCATAATCGATTAATCGGCCAGTAACATAATGGGGTTAAAAAAAAACTAAAATCAGCCCTTTATAGTGCAAAAAGAGCAAATAATCGCTACTGTAAATATTACTTTCACAGTTCTACAGTAATAAAATGAACCCCTTACAGTGATGATTATCTGCTTTTTTTGTACTGTAAAGGGCTAATTTTATTTTTTTTAACCCCATTATGTTACTAAACGTCTTAGACCTGGTTCACATCTATGTGTTTTTTGGTGCTTTTTGCAGAAATGCACTACAGTTCATTTACATGGTTTCCTATGGGACACATTTTTTTTTTTTGAAGGAAGACATTGTTTGTTTTTTTACTACAAAAATTTGATCTCTGAGTCTGATATTTACCAGATTTACTCTTTAATAGTATATACAATATATCTCTTCTATCTGTTATTCTCAGAGTGGATTCGATATTTTGCTCTCTAACCATATAGTTGGTTATTTATATTTACCACTGCATAGAGATATTTAAAAATAAATTGCCTTTTTTTTTAAAAAACTTTACATGTTAACTAAATTATACACCACACTTCTTTTTTGATGTTATTAACCGATTAATCGAAACAATAATCGGCCAACTAATCGATTATGAAAATAATCGTTAGTTGCAGCCCTAGTCTGCACTAAGATACAAGTCAGATTTCAGGCATCCCCTGCAACAAAGATGTCATTTTTGGTAAGATACTCCCAAAAGGAAATTGTATATGAGGGGATGCAGACCCTTCAAATTTCCTTGTTAGGCTCAATTCACATCCCTGCATGTTGCTTTTGGGCGTTTGTGCAGTGCTTTTTACTGTGCTTTTTGCGTTTTTACCGATATTTGACCGCAATGTGCATTTTTTTTACATTCACTGTATATAGCTGGTTGCTAAGGAGCGGGTCGGGAAGCCGGCTGCCGCATCCTTAACCACCGATGAGTCATCAGCTGTCAGCGGGCTTCTGAATGTAAAGAAAAAGAAATTGCAGGCTAAAAAAATTCACGAAAAAAAACCGCGAGTGGTCAACCCACCCCAAAGACCATACCATGGCGTTGGGTCCCGCCCAAAATCCATACCAGACCTTTGTCCGAGCATGCAGCCTGGTAGGTCAGGAAAGGGAGGGGACGAGCGAGTGCCCCCCCCCCCCTGAACCATACCAGGCCACATGCACTCAACATGGGGGGGTGGGTGCTTTGGGACAGGGGGGGCTCTGCGCCCCCACCCCAAAGCACCTTGCCCCATGTTAATGGGGACAAGGGCCACTTCCCGACAACCCTGGCTGGTGGTTGTCAGGGTCTGCGGGCGGAGGGCGTATCGGAATCTGGAAGCCCCCTTTAACAAGGGGACCCCCAGATCCCGGCCTCCCCCCCATGTGATTGGGTATCGGGTACATCGGGTGCAAAAACGCAGAGACATAAAAATGCTCTGATGTGAACGTGTTCCATAGGAAGCCATGTTAAAAAAATGAAATGCATTTCTGCAAAATGCAAAAAGCATCAAAAAACGCTTTAGTATGAATAAAGCCTTAGAGCTTTGCAGGTGCAGCACCTGGTGGGACAGCGGGCGGAAATTCCCTCTCGTTCTGGGGGCAACGTCATATGCCGTCGTCCAAGCATCACTGCTCTCGCGTGCCCCCGATCTAGGAACATGGCGTGGCCCTGATCTTGGTAAAGAGCTGACGATGCGGCTCTTTACCCATGTGATCGGCTGTGTCCAATCACAGCCGGTCACATGTAAACAAGGGTCGGCAGTTTATTGGCATCTCCTTGTAGGGGAGACTTGTACAGGTAATCAGGGCACTGATCATCAGTGCTCTGATGGTCAGTGCCACCCCAGCAGTGCCCATCAGTGACACCAATCAGTGCTGTTTTTCAGTGCCGCCCATCCGTGCCACCTATTATTGCTCATCGGTGCCGCATTTCAGTGCCACCTATCAGCCATCAGTGTAGCATATTAGTGCCTCCTCATCAGTGCCACCTAATCAGTGCCCTTCAGTGCCCACCAATGCAGCCTGATTAGCCCACATCATTGAAGGAGAATAATTACCTATTTACAAAATGTGAGTTTCCGCTATGCAGAGATGTGAACGGGGCTTGAGTATTTAGTGAGAAGGGTGATCACTGATTGATTGCATTTCATTTAAAAAACGTGCACCTGGTAACGGGAGGGTGGATGATGCCGGATGTGAGCTAATGAGATCAGCTGGTCAACTCCTTCCTGTGTCATGACCTACAGTCTGTAAGGACGTAAGACAGAAGCAATAGATACGTTTGGAATCATTGATGTAGGACAGTAAGGTACGCGTCTGTAGATTTTATGGAAAGCTTTGCAAAAAAAAGTACATGAATGCTATATTGGTGCATTTAGAGCTGGAATTTAGAGAGAGTAAAAAAAAGGTGAACTAAGCCTTTAAGGGAATTACCACCAGTAATTGTCATTAGGACTTTTACAGAATTCCCCTGTCTGTGTTTATAATGAATCTAAAGCTGGGAGCACAGTGAAGCCTTGTAGAAGAATTTAATGGCTTCCTCCAGTTGATCCACCACATACTAGAGGAGGCCATCCGAGACCAGAGCCTGTCGGAGAGTTCTTGGCCATTCTGCAGAAGCCCTGCTTATCTAAATGCCAGCAATGGAATGTTTTCGAGTCCAACTCAAGGTTTGGCAGGTGGCTCCCACCCCCCTCCCCCACATGGTCCTTCCCTGCCCAGATTAGTTTTTTGTACACTTAGCTTTTTTTCAGATGTCTTCTGACATGTTACATGACCTGTGGGGTCCTCTTCTTGTCCGGTGGTGGGTAGGTTTCTGATGATGTCAGTGCCATTCTCTGCAGCGCTGTCCTGGGAGCCATGTGCAGAAAATGTAGAAACTGATCTGCTGACAGCCTAAAGATTTTCTGCTGTTCAGGGACTCCGGGCTTCTGCAAAATGTCAGCCTCCAGCAAGAAGAAACAGGGGCAATGCTTGAGGCAATTTACAGCATACACTATTTTTGGTAGCATAAATATTAAAGTGGAATGTATGTTTCGTGCTAAAGAACATTATTTTTTACCGTGCTGTTATGGGTAAAGTTCTACTTTAAGAAACTACTGTAAGTACACTCATTCTTACAACAGCCCGCTGCCCAATTGCCTCCAAGTGAAAAACATTTTCTCCCCTCTCCATTTATGATCTACCAGACTGAATGAGAGATGTACGTCTTATGGAGCACCTTACAGCTGGGTTCTACAATTGACTAAACCAGTACAGCAAAGTCTGGGATCATTGGGACACTTTTTTCTTATGAGTGTTATGTGGTTATCCTACCTTCCCTTCCCCTATCTCTGCATTTGAGGCTCCAGTGTGACACTTCTGAGATCCAAGAGTACTACAGCAAGGTTCCAAGAATGAAAGGGAATAACTCTTAGAACAGTGGTCTCCAAACTGCAGCCCGTGGTCCTCTGATTTTCTTTATCCAGCCCTTGGTGCACTGTTCTGGGGCACTATTTCTTCCACTGACACCAACAATGGGGCACCATTTCTTCCACTGACACCAACAATAGTGTACTATTCATTGCACAAGTACCAAATGATGGGGCACCATTCTTTTTTCTACTAACCACAGCCATGTCATTTTCTTACTCCCACTGACAACCAAGCCTGGGGCATTATTTAATCCCACTCATGCCGGGCCATTTTCTACTCCTATTTGCTACAGTGTGGCCCCCCTGATGTCGAAAGGATAGTCATCTGGCCCTTTGCTTACAAAGTTTGCAGACCCCTGTCTTTGAACACTAAGAATTCATAGGAACCCCCCTTCACAAAGACAGTTCATGGGAAAAAAGGCTTTCACCTTAGCATTGTCTAACAAGGAGGGATCTTTCAGTAAACAGACACAAGGGTGATAGATAAGAACTTCTGGTATTCAAGAAATTGTAGTGGAGTTTTTTTTTAATATTCTGGCAGTAAAAAAATTATGTAAATACACACATATATAGGATAATAACACAATAATAATCTTTATTGAGGTTTGATATGATGGCAATAAAAGTGTAGCTAGTTCAGCATCAACTCAGACCAGTCACTGAAGCCCTCAACCTTTGGTGTTTCAACCCGGGCAAGTTGACAAGACGAGCGAGTGTTATTGTGATAGATCAGATCTCAAGACAAAACCTTTTCTGACCTCCTAACAGGAAAATGACTGCTCTCCTGCATGTACACGTTGATGCCTGATCAAGGATCTTTTCCAGGTAAAAGAAATCCCACATTCCGCACATGAATATGGCTTCTCTCCGGTGTGAGTTCTCAGGTGTGAAGTCAGATTTTGTGTGGTGGAAAAACATCTCCCGCATACAGTGCAGGCAAATGGCTTCTCTCCTGTGTGGCATCTCTGGTGTCTAATGAGATCGCTTTTTTGAGAAAAAGATTTACTGCACTCCCGGCAGGAAAACGGCTTTTCCCCCGTGTGACATCTCCGGTGCTTAGTAAGACGGCCTTGGTGAGGAAAACTTTTCCCACATTCGGGGCAAGAAAACGGCCTTATCCCTTGTTGTAAAATACGATTCTCTCTCTCAGGGATGGACGTCCCACTTTCAGAAGCGGGAAATTGCTTTTCATCGATGTGAGTCTGCACATGATAGCGAAGATGAGTGCTGATGGAAAAACATTTCCCGCATTCAGAGCATGAATAGGGCCCCTCGCCCCTGTGCGCGCGTTGATGTGACATCAGAGCTCCTTTACAGGCAAAACACTTTCCACATTCAGAACATGAAAACGGTTTTACTCCCGAGTGGATTCTCTGGTGTATTACTGCGTCTGATTTCTGTCTAAAGCATTTTCCGCAATCAGGACATGAAAATGGCTTCTCTCCAGAGTGTGTTCGCTCGTGTCTGATAAGAGTGGTCAACAGGGAAAAACATTTCCCGCACTGTGAACATGAATATGGCTTCTCTCCTGTGTGAACTCTTTTGTGTGTCATAAGAGAATATTTCCGCGTAAAACCTTTCCCGCATTCGGAACACGAAAGCGGCTTCATTCCATCGTGAGTTTTCTGATGTTCAATAAGAACTCTTTTAGAAGAAAAACACTGACCACACTCAGAACAAGAGTGGGCTTCCTTTGCTACATGAGACCTCTGGTGTGAAGCAAGATGAGCTTTCTGATTAAAACATTTTCCGCACTCAGAACAAGAGAATTTTTCGCTCTTTCTATCGGCTGTTTGTTGGGTGGTGGGGGGTGATGAAACAGAAACACGTCCCTTCCGTTTAGTGGATTTAGATGTTAGCTTTACTCTCTGAGGGTCTGTGTGGCGATCTGGGGTGGTGGGGCTTTCTTCTGTAGAATCGGATGAGGCGTCGTCTTCTGTTTTACCATACTTTGAGATAACGATAATCTTTCCTACGTTATACTTTCTGGGTTGTCCATCTGCATAAAATAAAAATTGAAAAAAACTTTTCGTAACTTTTTGTAACCTTCCTATCATTTTCAGCCAAGGAAGCGGCCATCATGGCTCCTGTTTGGTCTTCAACTGCCATAATGCTGCACATGTGATCAGTTTTGACACCAGACTTTGGATGGTTTGACAGTTTGGTTAAAAAGCACAAGCAAATGTGACAGTAGGCAATCCCGGCATGCCAGGAATGTAACTGTTTTTTGAAACCTTTAAATTGATGCTCTTAGTACAGCTTTAAGGCCCCTTTCACATTGATGGACTGATCGGGTCCGCCTGTCAGTTTTTCAGGTGGACTTGATCGGACCATACATTGCTCTCTATAAAGCATGCCGCTGACACCCACCGACATCCGATTCCATCGTGTCTGCTAAAAACAGATGGGTGGGGATCAGTTCCCCATCTGTCTGGCGGATTGGATCGTGTGACAGTTGAATGGAAACGGACAGGCGAACCGTTTCCATCCGTCAGCCAATAAAGGATAGCCGGCTGTGCCTGTGTCCGCTCTGTATTCTGACACCGCCTTCAGAACACACTGATCAGCACCGCCGGCTTTAGACAGTGGCACTGTTAAAGCAGAAAAAGACTGGTTGTACAGAAGTCAATTGGTAGATCGGCTTCCATACAACCAACCTGCCCATACATGGTTTAAAATTCGGCCAGTCCCCCATACCCGCCAAATTTTGATCCATGTATGGCTGGCTTCAGTTTGCTTTGTTGCAGAAGAGATGTAGCTGTCTCTTCAGTCCTCCCATATCTAATTTTGTACTTTAATTCTGCTTTATTATCATCCCAATAAAATCTTCACATGCAATACCATACTCTAATGTTGTATTATATGTTTATTACTTACCTGTGCTAATCTCTATAGGAATTTCCTCCTCTTCCTCCTCTTTAATCCTCACATGTCCTTCTTTCTCCTCCTCGGCTTTGGCAACGCTTCGGGTGGCTCTGGTGGTTCCGGGGTCTGTGAATAAAGATGAGAGTGAAGCCCCCTGTACTGAGATGTATGAGAGACCCCAGAGAGTGTGTGTGGGGGGAGACTGGTCACGTCTCTTGGTTGGTAACACACAATGACATGATGTGAGGAGGAGAGCCGGAGTCTAATAGAGGCTGATGGCTCCTGACTCCCCCACTGGGCACATACTGTCTCCCCATTACTGTCTACTGACAGCGGAGGGGGGAGAAGAAGAGATTGTTGTAGTGACTGAACAAGGAGAATCTGGAACTCTTCTCTGGATTTATGTTTATTCCTCACCTGTGCTGATCTCTGGAAGAGATTCTTCCTCTCTGCATGGTTCATCACCCCAATCATATTCTTCTTCGTCTTCTTCTTTTACTTCAACTTTAACAACAATCAGGCCTTCACCCTGGATAAGACACCATATAGACTTTTTGTATATGTAACTAATTTATAGAGAAAACATATCAGTAAATTCCTCACTTACATCTACCTGATCCTCCTGAGGGATCTCCTGATGTTCCTGTGTGGAGTCCCGGGAATACAGAGGATGGGGACATCTCTCTGGGGGATTTCTGTTACTGGATCCATCTGTAGGAAACAGAAACATTGACTTAATACATTGAAGGAATTAACTAAAACTGGAGCAGACAGAATCTGAAGCAGCTGCACATAGTAACCAATAAGCTTCTAGCTTCAGCTTGCTTAGTTAGGCTTTAAAAATGAAGGCTAGAAGCCGACTGGTTTCCATGCACAGTTGCCTCAGATTCTGTCGGCTACAATCTTAGTAAATTCTCTCAATTGCTTCTAGGTCTTAATATCAGAGGATGTGTGTATCTAGGTTGGATCCTTAATACTCTTCTCTCCTTTACAAGAAATTAAAGTCTCCTCTTACCTGGTGATGTGGAAGACAGTTGGTTTTCCATTGTGACGTCCTTGAACAGATCCTTGTGTCTTTTTTCTTACATGCTCTCCTCTATATATGTACCTTAGGGTGGTTTATAAACCTTGTACTGCCTAAAATAAAAGGTTTATTATGAAATGCACAGAGAAGTAGCTGATACATAGAGTTATTTTTTGATTATATGTGACAAGTGAAGCCATCTTTACTGTAAACATGTAAAAAATTGTATACATGTTATGCATTTATAACTGTTAAGATATTGAACCTTATGTGAAATGCACAGATTCACATCTGTTGTGGCAGAACTGTATACTTATGTGATTTTTTATATCATCACGTTGAAGGTTTGGTTGTCACGTACATGCATTGTGGTAGCTAATACCCATTTTTGTGTTTAGCGCTGCATTTCTATATATAGTTAAGCTTTTCTCACATTGTTATCACACTGTTGATGCTGGCTGCTATTCCAATTTTTTATTTCATTTTTGTCTTTATAGTAGCGCAATAATATTTTGTTTATTCTTTGATACTTATGTGATATCTGGTAAGGATTGTTTGTAATGTTCTATTGTTTATCTGTATATAAACGTTCCTTTGAAAAAAAGTTCATCATATAAATAAATGTGGACATTGTTTTGTGCACATAGCACATATGTCAAACACAAGGACCGTGGGCCGAATCCGGCCCGCCAGGCCATTTCATGTGGCCCTCGCCCCCAGGGGAAGGAGTTGAGGTAAGATGTGGACAGCTTGTAAAAGAGAACTGAACCCCACACACTGTGCATAGCACACCCTGAAACCCTGCACTCTGTGCACAGCGCACCCCTGAATGCTGCACTATGTCACACGGGATCATACAACTGCAAGTGTGCGTGTTTTTTTTTTCCTTCATAGAGACAGAGGGTGTAGGTTTTTTTAGACCTTGCCTGGATGATGGGGAAAGGATCTGGATTCCCTGGGTCTGTTTTCTTTCCCCAACTGGGGGTCTGTCTTCTGAAGAGCCCTCACTAGTTATTTGGAGGACTTGCTTCGGCAAGTCCCTAAGGGCCCTTTCACACCGAAGGGGGGGCAGCGTCGGCGGTAAAGCGTCGCTATTGTAAGCGGCGCTTTACCGTCGGTATTCGGCCGCTAGCGGGGCGGTTTTACCCCCGCTAGCGGCCGAGAAAGGGTTAAAAACCACCATAAAGCGCCTCTGCAGAAACGCTTTGCCGGTGGTATAGCCGCGCCGTCCCATTGATTTCAATGGGCAGGAGCGGTAAAGGAGCGGTATACACTCCGCTCCTTCACCGCTTCGAAGATGCTGCTAGCAGGACTTTTTTTACCGTCCTGCTAGCGCACTGCTCCAGTGTGAAAGCCCTCGGGGCTTTGACACTGGAATCAAAGCAGCGGCACTTTCGGGTCGGTTTGCAGGCGCTATTATTAGCGCAATAGCGCCTGCAAACCACCCCAGTGTGAAAGGACCCTAAGGAGCAGGGTCCACGTGGCTTCAGCCTAGGTAGACAACAGTACCTTGCCCTTGTCAGGAGCCTTACGCCCTGGGGGATCAGGTATGCATGTCCTTCCTCTTTGGAGGTTGGTCCTATTCTGCACCCTTATGCACTTTTTCCATGTGCTGTGTTTTCACAGTTCATTTTTTTTTTTTTTTTTTTCACAGAGTTTTGACAACCATGGCTCAACAATGCTTGTTGCAAATGGTTACTGGCTCTCTCTTTTACCCATGTGTCTTTTTACATATCTGGACTCATGATATCCCCACCAGTAGCCATCTGCTATCTCATACCTTAACCACTTGCTTACTGAGCACTTAAACCCCCCCTCCTGTCCAGACCAATTTTCAGCTTTTAGCGCTGTCGCACTTTGAATGACAATTGGGCGGTCATACAACACTGTACCCAAATTACATTTTTATCATTTTTTTCCCACAAATAGAGCTTTCTTTTGATGGTATTTGATCACCTCTGCGGTTTTTAGTTTTTGTTAAAAAAATTGAAAAAGTCCGAATTTAAAATTTTTTTTTTTTTATATTTTGTTATAAAATTTTGCAAACAGGTATGTGCCTCCTTCCTCTTCGGGACTGATGTCCCTTTGACATAAGCCGGTGATCGGCTTTTTTTTCCTCCTCACGCTGTCAGCGTGAGGAGAAAACTAAACCGATCACCGAGCTTTTGTTTACATCATGTGATCAGCTGTCATTGGCTGACAGCTGATCACATGGTAAGGGGCCGGGACCGTCCCCTTACTCGGATCTGTGATCATCAGAGTCTCCGTGACTCGGTGATAACAGCGCGCACACCGCGCGCCCTGCAGGGTGCGCGCAGTGCGCGTGCACAGGGGAGGATGTCCCATGACGGCCTCCCGGAAATTGAGGTCCGCGCTGTAGCCGTCATTCGGCTATGGCCCGGAACTCAAGTGGTTAAAGGTAGCACCGCTGCTTCCCCAACCCTCCACCCCAGGTTTCTCTTTCATCATATCTTTGCCAGATCACTCTAATCCAGATATTCTCAACCAGAGGTTTCTAGGAGTTCCTTGAACTGTGGCTGGTTGACCTCCCATTTTATGTGCCTGGGCCAACACCTCTTGGCAAAGCCATCAGCATAATACTAATTATCTTTTTGGCTGTAAGGGTTCTGACCACCACTAAAGGGTTTTACTCTTTCTGAGGACTACCACTTTCACAATGAGGCGCTGGCCGCGTTAGCGGTAAAGTGCCACTAGTTTTAGCGGTGTTTTACCATCGTTTTAGCAGCGCTTTTCAACCACTAGCAGGTTAAAAGGGCCCGCAAAGTGCCACTGCCAAAGCGATTTGTAGGCTCTTCCGCAGCGCTGGCCATTGATTTCAATGGCAGGGGCGTTTTGAGGCGGCTCTATACAGCACTCCTAAAATGCCCCAAATATGTTGCTTGCAGGACTTTTTTTCCAGTCCTGCAAGCGCACCGCCCCAGTGTGAAAGCATTCACACTGGGGCTGCAGAAGAGGCAATCTACAGGCGCTTTTCAGGTGCTATTTTTAGCGTGAAAACGTCTGGAAAGCGCCTCAGTGTGAAAGTGGCCCAAGGCATTTTTTTCCCCTGCCCCTAGATGAACTGGTTTTAGTAGGAGCTCCTTAAGACCTGAACATTATTTTAGGGGTTCCTCTTGAGGTTGAGAAAAGTTGCTCTAATCCCTTGCTGTAACACCCTAATAATTTATCCTCTTTTTCCAACTTTGTGTTGTCATTGATATTCTCTCTACTTTCTAGTCCTGACCTTCAGACCATCAGCACCCTTTCTCTTCACAAACTGGGCAGCTATCAGTCTCTCAAATAGGTGTAGATAAAGGAGTGAGAAACAGCAAATTTTGAAAATGAAAAATACTTGTTGTGTCCCTCATTTTTTTATTGAAATAATGATCCACACACAGTTCTCTGTTGCTCATAGTTTTATAAAACCAGAGCCACTCTTTGCTGTTCTCTTGAGCTTTTAGCCATATTCAGGGGTGTCAAACTCTATTTCGATGAGGGCCACTTTAGCATTATGGTTGTCCTCAAAGGGACGCTTGTATCTGTAAGACTTTTTTTCCCCCCAGAGATTAGGTGCAGGAACAAAATCAGAGTTCAGGGATGTACTGTGTACAGAGCGCAGAGTTCAGGGATGTACTGTGTACAGAGCGCAGAGTTCAGAGATGCACTGTGTACAGAGCGCAGAGTTCAGAGATGTACTGTGTACAGAGCGCAGAGTTCAGAGATGTACTGTGTACAGAGCGCAGAGTTCAGAGATGCACTGTGTACAGAGCGCAGAGTTCAGGGATGCACTGTGTACAGAGCGCAGAGTTCAGAGATGTACTGTGTACAGAGCGTAGAGTTCAGGGATGTACTGTGTACAGAGCGCAGAGTTCAGAGATGCACTGTGTACAGAGCGTAGAGTTCAGGGATGTACTGTGTACAGAGCGCAGAGTTCAGAGATGCACTGTGTACAGAGCGCAGAGTTCAGGGATGTACTGTGTACAGAGCGCAGAGTTCAGAGATGTACTGTGTACAGAGCGCAGAGTTCAGAGATGTACTGTGTACAGAGCGCAGAGTTCAGAGATGCACTGTGTACAGAGCGCAGAGTTCAGAGATGCACTGTGTACAGAGCGCAGAGTTCAGGGATGCACTGTGTACAGAGCGCAGAGTTCAGAGATGTACTGTGTACAGAGCGCAAAGTTCAGAGATGAACTGTGTACAGAGCACAGAGTTCAGAGATGCACTGTGTACAGAGCGCAGAGTTCAGAGATGCACTGTGTACAGAGCGCAGAGTTCAGAGATGCACTGTGTACAGAGCGCAGAGTTCAGGGATGCACAGTATACAGAGCGCAGAGTTCAGAGATGCACTGTGTACAGAGCGCAGAGTTCAGGGATGCACAGTATACAGAGCGCAGAGTTCAGGGATGCACTGTGTTAACGGGCATCCACTCACCTGCTGCCGCCACGTCCCTCACCTTGTGTCACTTGCGCATCACCATCCGTCCCATTAAAGTGAATGGGACTGTTGGTGAGTCAACAGCAGGTCAGAGGAGGAGCGGCTCTAGGACAGAGATGACAGTTGCTCTTTAACCACTTCAGCACCAGAAGGTTTTATCCACTTCCTGACTAGGCCATTTTTTTCGATACAGCACTGCGTTGCTTTAACTGACAATTGCGCAGTACCTAAATAAAATGTATGTTCTTTTTTCCCCACAAATGGAGCTTTCCTTTGGTGGTATTTGATCACCTCTACAGTTTTTATTTTTTGCGCTATAAACAAAAAAAGGCCGACATAAAAAAATAAAATAAATAAAACACAATAATTTTTTACTTTCTGCTATAAAACATATCCAATAAAAAAATGTAAAAAAATCGAATTTCTACATCAATTTAGGCCAATTTGTATTCTGCTACATCTTTTTGGTAAATAAAATCCAAAAAAGTGTATATTGACTGGTTTGCGCAAAAGTTATAGCGTCTACAAACTATGGGATAGATTTTGGGACTTTTTAAAATTTTTCTAATTGTTTTTACTAGTAATGGCGATTGGCGATTTTTAGCGGGACTGCAACATTGTGGCGGACAAATCTGACACTAAGTAACACTTTTTGGGGACCAGTGACACCAATACAGTGATCAGTGGCAAAAAAAAATGCACTATCCCTGTATAACTGGCACGGAAGTGGTTAACATCAGGGGAAATTAAAGGGTTAAAGCGGAGTTCCACCTAGAAATGGAAATGATCCGCCCCCCCCCCCCCGGTGTCACATTTGGCACCTTGCAGGGGGGAGCAAATACCTGTCTAATCCAAGTATTTGCTCCCACTTCTGGCGAAAGAGCGCCACAAAATCCGCAGCAAACTTCGCCATGTACGGCCCCTCCTCTTTCTTCCCTCCCCCCCCCCCAGGCTGTCTTCTGGGAGACACACAGGTCCCAGAAGACAGCAGGGACCATTCAGAGTGCGCAGCTTGACTTGCGCATGCGCAGTAGGAAACAGGCTGTGAAGCCTCAAGGCTATACTTCCTGATCCCCTTACTAAAGATGCCATCACCTCCACCCGAAGCCGAGGGACGGTGAGGACATCGCGGGTGCCCTGGACAGGTGAGTGTCCTTATTTTAAAAGTCAGCAGCTGCAGTATTTGTAGCTGCTGACTTAAAAAAAAAATGTTTTGCAGGCGGAACTCCGCTTTACGTATGCTCCTAGGGAATGCTTTCTCACTGTGAGCGGGATGGACTGACTGGGGGAAGAGAGACGTCTGTGTTCCTGATTAGCAGGGATCACAGATCTCTCTCTCCCTCTCTGACAGAACAGCGGCCTGCCTTGTTTACAAAGGCAGACCGTCGTTCTGTCTCTCCTATGAACGATCGTGGCTGGCTGGCGGCCATTGCGGCCCCCCAGACCTGCTGATTGGCTCCCGCTGTGTCCGATCACAGTGAGAGTGCGGCTCCGGTGGCACGTGTGGGCCTCAGAGCGGAGAAGAGGAATCACATACAGGTAAGCAATTTTGCGCTTAAAGTGGTTGTAAACCCACTTTGAAAAGAATAAAATAAATCTAACACCTGCAAGACAAAGGAATAATGAGCTAGTATGCATAGCATACTAGTTCATTATGTAATACTCACCTGAGATCGAAGCCCTCGCTGCCATGCCGTACACTCGGCAACATCACTAGTGGGGGTTACTTCTGGGTGTCGCGGCTCAGGCGTGCCGTTGCTTCAGTACGCATGTGCCGATGACGTTGGCACATGCAAATACAGGGAATATCTGCCCATTATTTGCAGCCTCATTGTGCCCATCAAATGTAGCCTGTACAGTATGGAGGGTGTATGGTATGTGTATATATAGGGGGTGGATGGTATTAATATATACAGGAAGGAAGATGGATGTATATAGCTGTATACAGGACAGATGATATATACCTGCAGTCAGTGATAAAGGAGGAATACAAGAAGGAAGATGGGTGTATATAGCTGTATACAGGGCAGATGATGTACAGTGGGGACGGAAAGTATTCAGACCCCCTTAAATTTTTCACTCTGTTATATTGCAGCCATTGGCTAACATCATCATTTACGTTCATTTTTTCCTCATTAATGTGCACACAGCACCCCATATTGACAGAAAAACACAGAATTGTTGACATTTTTGCAGATTTATTAAAAAAGAAAAAGTGAAATATCACATGGTCCTAAGTATTCAGACCCTTTGCTGTGACACTCATATATTTAACTCAGGTGCTGTCCATTTCTTCTGATCATCCTTGAGATGGTTCTACACCTTCATTTGAGTCCAGCTGTGTTTGATTATACTGATTGGACTTGATTAGGAAAGCCACACACCTGTCTATATAAGACCTTACAGCTCACAGTGCATGTCAGAGCAAATGAGAATCATGAGGTCAAAGGAACTGCCTGAAGAGCTCAGAGACAGAATTTTGGCAAGGCACAGATCTGGCCAAGGTTCCAAAAAAATGTATGCTGCACTTAAGGTTTCTAAGAGCACAGTGGCCTCCATAATCTTTAAATGGAAGATGTTTGGGACGACCAGAACCCTTCCTAGAGCTGGCCGTCCGGCCAAACTGAGCTATCGGGGGAGAAGAGCCTTGGTGAGAGAGGTAAAGAAGAACACAAAGATCACTGTGGCTGAGCTCCAGAGATGCAGTCGGGGGATGGGAGAAAGTTGTAGAAAGTCAACCATCACAGCAGCCCTCCACCAGTCGGGGCTTTATGGCAGAGTGGCCCGACAGGAGCCTCCCCTCAGTGCAAGACACATGAAAGCCCGCATGGAGTTTGCTAAAAAAACACCTGAAGGACTCCAAGATGGTGAGAAATAAGATTCTCTGGTCTGATGAGACCAAGATAGAACTTTTTGGCCTTAACTCTAAGCGATATGTGTGGAGAAAACCAGGCACTGCTCATCACCTGTCCAATACAGTCCCAACAGTGAAGCATGGTGGTGGCAGCATCATGCTGTGGGGGTGTTTTTCAGCTGCAGGGAGAGGATGACTGGTTGCAATCGAGGGAAAGATGAATGCGGCCAAGTACAGGGATATCCTGGACGAAAACCTTCTCTAGAGTGCTCAGGACCTCAGACTGGGCCGAAGGTTTACCTTCCAACAAGACAATGACCCTAAGCACACAGCTAAAATAACAAAGGAGTGGCTTCACAACAACTCCGTGACTGTTCTTGAATGGCCCAGCCAGAGCCCTGACTTAAACCCAGTTGAGCATCTCTGGAGAGACCTAAAAATGGCCGTCCACCAACGTTTACCATCCAACCTGACAGAACTGGAGAGGATCTGCAAGGAGGAATGACAGAGGATCCCCAAATCCAGGTGTGAAAAACTTGTTGCATCTTTCCCAAAAAGACTCATGGCTGTATTAGATCAAAAGGGTGCTTCTAATAAATACTGAGCAAAGGGTCTGAATACTTAGGAGCATGTGATATTTCAGTTTTTCTTTTTTAATAAATCTGCAAAAATGTCAACAATTCTGTGTTTTTCTGTCAATATGGGGTGCTGTGTGTACATTAATGAGGAAAAAAAATATGAACTTAAATGATTTTAGCAAATGGCTGCAATATAACAAAGAGTGAAAAATGTAAGGGGGTCTGAATACTTTCCGTCCCCACTGTATATCTGCAGTCAGTGAGAAAGGAGTAATACAGGAAGGAAGATGGGTGTATATAGCTGTATACAGGAAGGGGCAGATGATATGATCTTTGCTATATCTGGCACCCCCCTTCAGCGATCATACCTGTATGCACTCAGCTGCCCCCCTCATCTGTATATATGTCAGGCCCCCCACACACACAGAGCTCTGACCCCCCCCCCCCCCCCGCCGCCGTACACAAACAGCCTCCTTCCTTCACTTGTACTCACAGACTCCCCTTGTAAGATGGTCTTCCTTCTCCTAAGTCCTGTTTCCACATGTCCCTGTAAAAATACAACAGGCAGCAAAGCAAACACGAGGGGCGCACATACAGGAAGCAGCCAGAGGTGGCAGTAAAGAGCTCTGTGAGTTCAGTGACAGTGATCTGCAGCAGCTGTGGAGCCGACCTGCACAAACCCAGAGAGCCAGCACAGCTACAGGTGCGGCCATGGCAGACCCTTGCCAATTCCATAGGGGGGGGGGGGTCGCTTGCCTCCCCTTGCCCCTACCTGTAGACGCCAATGTGGCTGTCTCTATATGCCGAAAAAATGGTGTTTACATGCCGGGGCTACGTAGAGTTGCCACCTCATTCCATTAAAACCGAACACATATTAATTACACAGGTTTTGAGGCTAATTTATTGCAGATAAGGCGCCAAGTGAGTTTAATTGCCACCTTAATCAGCCACAGAACCTGTGTAATTAATATATGTTCGGTTTTAAAGGGATGAGGTGGCAACCCTAGGGCCACGTCCTTCCCTTTGCCTGTCAGGTCCGAGATCCCGCGAGACTAGTTCCCCATTCACAAGCTGAGCCTTAACCCCATGTGACTCGCTACGTCCCAGGGGTTGTGGAGGAGACCAGTGCGGCACAGGACTGAGCCTGAGAGAGCAGTAATGCATTACTGAGCATGCCCCAGATTATGGAGAGGGAGTAAGGGCAGAAGTAAAAATCCTATTGAACGCAGAAGACAGCAGTCAGTATAGCGGCATCTGCAACCGAAAAAGAGCTTTACAAAAAAGAATGTTTTTTACAAGTAAGAAGCGTTTTATATGTTTTCCCTGTGTGGCACTTTGATTTAAAATAACTTAAAGTGGTGTTCCGGCCGAAATTATACTTTTTAAATAAAAATACCCCTATAATACACAAGCTTAATGTATTCTAGTAAAGTTAGTCTGTAAACTAAGGTCTGTTTTGTTAGTTTATAGCAGTAGTTTGTTATTTTATAAATTTACAGCAGGCCGTGGCCATCTTAAGTGTTGGCATCTGAAGCCAGACTGTATTTCTTCCTGGATCTCATCCTTGCAGATCTCTCACATGCTCAGTGCAGCACAAGCAGTGTAATAGGTTTCAGGTCAGGTGTCCATAGCAACGGCAGTGTCAGAGGAAGGTGCTGCCCCTTCCCAGAAGGCATTGCAAACAGGAAATGATGCGATGGGCCGCGGCCAGGGAGAAGGAAGTGAAAAATGAATACAGCAGATATACAGTAGGTGCTGAGAAAACAAATTTAAAAATACCCAATTCGTTTACAGTGCACAGTTTAGTGAGGGATGCTGAAGAGTTGTAAAAGTGGGTGGAACTCCACTTTAATACACTTCATTCTGTGTAATTTCGGGTAGAAGTATCTGAGTTTACTACCGCTTTAAGTGGTTAAAAAAATGTTGATTTAAATCGAACCCACCCTGGTCAATGAAACGCTAAATTTCTCAATGTCATGGCTCCCTGTCCTACACCGGTAATGACCATCAAGCCTGAAATGGATCAAATCTGGAATGGCGCCGTCATTTTTGGCTGTGTCTCCCCCGCTCTGTTCAGTGCAGAGAGCAAAAGGAGATACCCAGTACTTCCAGGTATGGAAAAGCATGTGACCCGTCCACCGGACACCACCGGATCAATCAGGACTGGTCATACAACTGTGAAGGTTTCAACTCCACTGCATACAGGTCATTCCTACCTGCTGAATAGAGGAGGGGGGAAAAAAGAGAGCAAACAAAAGGCAGATATATGAATCCATGGAGGTCTACATATAATCACCATTGATCTTTCTACCTCTGTGCATGCAAGAGAATCTATTTCTGTAAAATATGTGTATTTCCAAAGCACCCTGACCTGGGCTACACATCAGAGGACTTGCAAGAAGATGATGATGTGTGGAGGTGACATGATCCCCCCCATCCAGTCCACACACAGTACTTGGACCCCCTTCTCTCATAATAAGGAATAGTATTAATATTACCTACTCGTCACTGGCCACACACTCTGCACAATCACACCTCTCCACGGAGAATCTTGTAAAAAAAAAACGAATCCTCCTCTGGTTTCCGGGCTACAACAAAATGGCCGCCGTCCCTTCTGCATTGAGGACACTTCCGCCTGTGAACTAGCAGACGTGCGCCCTCTAGTGGTGGCTCGGCTTGCATTAAACAGCGCTTTGTTACAATGTAGGACTTTGAAAGCTGGGCCAGTCAGGTGTTTCATAGGAGCTGGGTGTTACTATGGCAACCAGGAAGCCACAAGATGGTGTTCTGTCAGCCGTGGAACGCATAGAGCGGAAGTCTGAGCAGAATTTCCGGGTTCAAGGAAGAACACAATAATAGAGAGAAGACAGGTTATGTGTTAATGGCTTCATACATTTTTGCGGTTTGAAAATAATATAGTAAAATATAATAAAATAAATGAATAAAATAATAATTAGATCCTAGTACTATATCTGTGTTTATATATATAATCCACATGCGATACCACACTACGTTACTTTAACCAGCTGAAGACCGGGAATTTTCTGGCACTTTTTGTTTTTTTTTTTTAAGAAAATTTGTTAGAACCCCAAAAACATTATATATATATTTTTTAAAGCAAAGGCTCTAGAGAATAAATGAGTGGGTTTTGCAATTTTTTTATGTCCCACGTTTTTTGCGCAGCGGTTTTTTAAAATGCATTTTTCCCAAGGCGTCTTTCAGGACAGCACCTGAGAGATAGCGACTCCACCCACCGGAAACAGGAAACACCTTCTTCCTCCAAACTTTAAAGGGAGGCGCCTCCCTACCATACCTCAGTTTTTGTGTTTCCTCCGGCCCGGACAAACAAATACACTTTTTCAAATTTTAATGCAAAAAAAAAAAACACAATACATAACCCATTTTGTTTTTGTAAAATTGATGATGTCACAAGAGTAAATAGATACCAAACATGTCACGTTAAAGCCGCTGAAAAACTGCTGCGCAAAAAACACGTGACATAAAACAAACTGCAAAACCCACAAATTTATTCTCTAGGGCCTTTGCTTTAAAAATATATATATATAATGTTTTTGGGGTTCTAACAAATTTTCTATCAAAAAAAAAAAAAAAAGATTTTCACATGTAAAGCGCTACGTAATTTGTTGTCGCTACATAACTCCTGTATAATAATAATAATAATAATAATAATAATAATAATAAAGTGCCAGAAAATTCCCGGTCTTCAGCTGGTTAAAGTAACGCAGTGTTGTATCGCATGTGGATTATATATATAAATATAGATATAGTACTAGGATCTAATTATTATTCTAGCTCAAACCGCAAAACTGCGCAGATCCGCACAACGGCGTCAAACGATGTCAATTTTACTATCCATGGGCGACGCTTTAACAGCCTTTACAGGTTACCACTTTAGATGAACAGAGAAGGTCTGGTGCTAAAATTACGGTCCATGATCTGACGTTTGCAGTGATACCTCACATGTGTGGGACGATAGAGGTTTGCGTGCATTCAGGACCGACGCATGCATTCGCCTTTTGCGCACTAGCACAGGGGGGGGGGCGGGAGCACTTTAACCACCTCAATACCGGGGCACTTACACCCCCTTCCTGTCCAGGCCATTTTTCAGCTTTCAGCGCTGTCACACTTTGAATGACAATTGCGCGGTCATGCTACACTGTACTCATGTGACATTTTTATCATTTTCTGCACACAAATAGAGCTTTCTTGGGGGGTATTTAATCACTTCTCTGATTTTTATTTTTTCCTAAAAAAAAAAAAAAAAAAAAAAAAAAGATGAAAATTTTGAAAAAAAAAATGTTTTTCTGTCAGTAAATTTTGTAAATAAGTAAATTTTCTCCTTCACTGATGGGCACTGATGAGGCTGCACTGATGAAGTGGCACTTATGGGCACTGATTAGGTGGCACTGATGAGGAGGCACAAATATGGGCACTGATATGTGGCACTGATGAGCACTAATTGGCGGCACTGATGGGCAATGATAGGCGGCACTGATGGACACAGGCTGCGCTGGTGGGCACAGATGGGTGGCACTGATGGGCATTGATGGGTGGCATTGATGGGCAGCAGTGATGGCCACCACTGACTGGCATCACTAATGGCCACTGATTGCTGGCAATGGTGGGCACTGATTGCTAGAAGTTGTGGGCACAGATTGGTGCCAATTGTGGGCACTGGTTAGCACTGATTGCTGGCAGTGATGGGTACTCATTGCTGGCACTGGTGGCACTTAATTGTAATCAGGGCACTGATGATCAGTGCTCTGATTACATACCTAGATGTCCCCCTGTGAGGAGATGCCGCTGATCAGCTCTCCTCTCCACACACTCTGTCAGTGTGAGGCGAGGAGCGCCGATTACCGTCATTTCCGTGTTTACATGTGACCGGCTGTGATTGGACACAGCTGATCACATGGTTAAAGAGCTGCGGCTCTTTACAGAGATCGGGGCTGCGCTGTGTCCTAGCAACACCGCGTGGGAGCGATCGGCGCGCTGCGCACCTCCGCAGGCTCGTGAGAGCGTTTGTTCTGGGAGGCCGTCCAGAATGAGAGCCGCACCGCTCAGCTGTCATTTGACTGTGGGCGGGCAGCAAGTGGTTAAAAAAAAAAAATTGATTATCAATTTATATTATTTTTTTTTTACACTGTTGCTTTAAATTTTTTTTTTTTTTTATCACTTTTTTTGCTGTCACAAGGAATGTAAACATCCCTTGTGACAGTAATAGGCATGTGACAGGTACTCTTTATGGAGAGATCTGGGGTCTATAAGACCCCAAACCTCTCCACTGCACTTGAAAGTATTCAAAATGTCAAGATCGGCATTTTTAAATACTTTCTATTTTTTAAAACTGGTGCCCCAAATCCCTGCTTTGCACTTGAAAGCATTCAAAACGCCCAGATTGGCATTTTTGAATACTAAAAGTCAATTCATTTTATAGGGTAAGTTAAAAATGAAAAAGGAGAAATGGTGCACCTAATAATGGAAATAGCTCAGGCTTTCCAAAGTTATTATAGGGCATTATATGCAGTATGGCAAGAGGACACACAAGAAGTGGAATTAACTAGTTAGGGACCGAGCCTATTTTTCAGACTTGGTGTTTACAAGTTAAAATCATTTTATTTGCTAGAAAATTACTTAGAACCCCCAAACATTATATATATTTTTTTCAGACACCCTAGAGAATAAAATGGCGGTCGTTGCAATACTGTATGTCACACCGTATTTGCGCAGCGATCTTACAAGCGCAATTTTTTTGGGGAAAAAATACACATTTTTGAATAAAAAAATAAGACAACAGTAAAGTTAGCCCAATTTTTTTTTATATTGTGAAAGATAATGTTACACCGAGTAAATTGATACCCAACATGTCACGTTTCAAAATTGCGCCTGCTTGTGGAATGGCGACACACTTTTACCCTTAAAAACTCTCAATAGACGATGTTTAAAAATTTCTACAGGCTACCAGTTTTGAGTTACAGAGGAGGTCTAGCGCTAAAATTATTGCTCTAGCTTAAATGATCCCTTACATGTGTGGTTTGAACACAATTTTCATATGCGGGCGTGACTTACGTATGCGTTCGCTTCTGCGCGCAAGCTCAGTGGGACGGGTCGCTTTCAATTTTACAAAAATAAAAAATAAATAATTGTCTTTTTTTTTTTTTTTTTTTTTGCAAAAAAATTTTTTCTCCCCTTTAACCGCTTCAGCCCCGGAAGATTTTACCCCCTTCCTGACCAGAGCACTTTTTGCGATTCAGCACTGCGTCGCTTTAACTAGAAATTGCGCGGTCGGGCGACGTTGCACCCAAACAAAGTAGACGTCCTTTTTTTCCCACAATTAAAGCTTTCTTTTGGTGGTATTTGATCACCTCTGCGTTTTTTATTTTTTGCGCTATAAACAAAAAAAGAGTGACAATTTTGAAAAAAAAAAGCAATATTTTTTGAATTTTTGCTATAATAAATATCCCCCAAAAATATATAAAAAACATTTTTTTCATCAGTTTAGGCCGATATGTATTCTTCTACATATTTTTGGTAAAGAAATCGCAATAAGCGTATATTGATTGGTTTGCACAAAAGTTATAGCGTCTACAAAATAGGGGATAGATTTATGGCATTTTTATTATTTTTTTTTTTTTTATTAGTAATGGCGGCGATCTATGATTTTTATCATGACTGTGACAGTATGGCGGACACATCAGACACTTTTGACACTATTTTGGGACCATTGTCATTTATACAGCAATCAGTGCTATAAAAATGCACTGATTACTGTGTAAATGATACTGGCAGGGAAGGGGTTAAACACTAGGGGGTGATCAAGGGGTTAAGTGTGTCCTAGGGAGTGATTCTAACTGGGGGGGGGTGGGCTACAACTCACATGAGAACGATAACTGCTCCCGATGACACCCCTGTCATGTCACTAGGCAGAACTGGGAAATGCCTTGTTTACATAGGCACTTCCCCATTCTGCAGCTCCGTGACATGATCACCGGGAGACCGGCGGACATCGAGTCAGCGGGTCCCACGGGCATGGTCACAGTCACGTTGTACGCGGCGGGTGCCCGCCAATTAAAGGGGACGTACAGGCACGCCCATTTGCCCACCGCTGCCATTGTGCCGACGTATATCAGCATGCAGCGGTCGGCAAGTGGTTAACCACTTGACGACCGCCTCACGCCGATGTACGTCGGCAAAGTGGCACGGACAGGCAAAATCACGTACAGGGTACGTGATTTGCCTTCCGCGGGTGGGGGGTCCGATCGGACCCCCCCCCGGTGCCCGAGGCGGTCGTCGTTTGTCCAGCGGCGATCGGTGATGAGGGGGAGACCATCCGATCGTGGCCCCCCCCTCGCGATCGCCGCCGGCCAATCGAATCATTCCTTTGCTGCTGTATGCTAAACAGCAGCAAAGGAAGTGATGTCATCTCCCCTCGGGTCGGTATTTTCCGTTCCGGCCCGAGGAGAGACGACAAGTATGTGAGTGCACCAAACACTACACACACAGTAGAACATGCCAGGCACACAAATCACCCCGATCCCCCCCCCGATCGCCCCCCGATCCCCCCCCAATCACCCCCCCCCCCCTGTCACAAACTGACACCAGCAGTTTTTTTTTTTTTTTTTTTTCTGATTACTGCATAGTGTCAGTTTGTGACAGTTAGTGTTGGGACAGTTAGTATTACCCCCCTTTAGGTCTAGGGTACCCCCCTAACCCCCCCTAATAAAGTTTTAACCCCTTGATCACCCCCCGTCACCAGTGTCACTAAGCGATCATTTTTCTGATCGCTGTATTAGTGTCGCTGGTGACGCTAGTTAGTGAGGTAAATATTTAGGTTCGCCGTCAGCGTTTTATAGCGTCAGGGACCCCCATATACTACCTAATAAATGTTTTAACCCCTTGATTGCCCCCTAGTTAACCCTTTCACCACTGATCACCGTATAACCGTTACGGTTGACGCTGGTTAGTTTGTTTATTTTTTTATAGTGTCAGGGCACCCGCCGTTTATTACCGAATAAAGGTTTAGCCCCCCGATCGCCCGGCGGTGATATGCGTCGCCCCAGGCAGCGTCAGATTAGCGCCAGTACCGCGAACACCCACGCACGCACCGTACACCTCCCTTAGTGGTATAGTATCTGATCGGATCAATATCTGATCCGATCAGATCTATACTAGCGTCCCCAGCAGTTTAGGGTTCCCAAAAACGCAGTGTTAGCGGGATCAGCCCAGATACCCGCTAGCACCTGCGTTTTGCCCCTCCGCCCGGCCCGGCCCAGCCCACCCAAGTGCAGTATCGATCGATCACTGTCACTTACAAAACACTAAACGCATAACTGCAGCGTTCGCAGAGTCAGGCCTGATCCCTGCGATCGCTAACAGTTTTTTTGGTAGCATTTTGGTGAACTGGCAAGCACCAGCCCCAGGCGTCAGGTTAGCGCCAGTACCGCTAACACCCACGCACGCAGCATACGCCTCTCTTAGTGGTATAGTATCTGAACGGATCAATATCTGATCCGATCAGATCTATACTAGCGTCCCCAGCAGTTTAGGGTTCCCAAAAACGCAGTGTTAGCGGAATCAGCCCAGATACCTGCTAGCACCTGCGTTTTGCCCCTCCGCCCGGCCCAGCCCAGCCCACCCAAGTGCAGTATCGATCGATCACTGTCACTTACAAAACACTAACCGCATAACTGCAGCGTTCGCAGAGTCAGGCCTGATCCCTGCGATCGCTAACAGTTTTTTTGGTAGTATTTTGGTGAACTGGCAAGCACCAGCCCCAGGCAGCGTCAGATTAGCGCCAGTACCGCTAACACCCACGCACACACCGTACACCTCCCTTAGTGGTATAGTATCTGATCGCATCAATATCTGATCCGATCAGATCTATACTAGCGTCACCAGCAGTTTAGGGTTCCCAAAAACGCAGTGTTAGCGGGATCAGCCCAGATACCTGCTAGCACCTGCGTTTTGCCCCTCCGCCCGGCCCGGCCCAGCCCACCCAAGTGAAGTATCGATCGATCACTGTCACTTACAAAACACTAAACGCATAACTGCAGCGTTCGCAGAGTCAGGCCTGATCCCTGCGATCGCTAACAGTTTTTTGGTAGCGTTTTGGTGAACTGGCAAGCGCCAGCGGCCTAGTACACCCCGGTCGTAGTCAAACCAGCACTGCAGTAACACTTGGTGACGTGGCGAGTCCCATAAGTGCAGTTGAAGCTGGTGAGGTGGCAAGCACAAGTAGTGTCCCGCTGCCACCAAAAAGACAAACACAGGCCCGTCGTGCCCATAGTGCCCTTCCTGCTGTATTCGCCAATCCTAATTGGGAACCCACCGCTTCTGCAGCGCCCGTACTTCCCCCATTCACATCCCCAACCAAATGCAGTCGGCTGCATGAGAGGCATTTTTATGTCCTCCCAAGTACCCCTACCCAGCGAACCCCCCAAAAAAGATGTCGTGTCTGCAGCAAGCGCGGATATAGGCGTGACACCCGCTATTATTGTCCCTCCTGTCCTGACAATCCTGGTCTTTGCATTGGTGAATGTTTTGAACGCTACCATGCACTAGTTGAGTATTAGCGTAGGGTACAGCATTGCACAGGCTAGGCGCACTTTCACAGGGTCTCCCAAGATGCCATCGCATTTTGAGAGACCCGAACCTGGAACCGGTTACCGTTATAAAAGTTAGTTACAAAAAAAGTGTAAACAAAAAAAAAAAATATGAAATAAAAAAAAATAGTTGTTGTTTTATTGATCTCTCTCTCTCTTTTCTCTCTCTCTATTGTTCTGCTCTTTTTTACTGTATTCTATTCTGCAATGTTTTATTGTTATTGTTATTGTTATTGTTATTGATTGTTATTGTTATTGTTATTGTTATTATGTTTTATCATGTTTGTTTTTCAGGTGTGTAATTATTTACACTTTACTGTGCTTTATTGTTAACCATTGTTAACCATTTTTTTGTCTTCAGGTACGCCATTCACGACTTTGAGTGGTTATACCAGAATGATGCCTGCAGGTTTAGGTATCATCTTGGTATCATTCTTTTCAGCCAGCGGTCGGCTTTCATGTAAAAGCAATCTTAGCGGCTAATTAGCCTCTAGACTGCTTTTACAAGCCGTGGGAGGGAATGCCCCCCCCCCCCCCCACCGTCTTCCGTGTTTTTCTCTGGCTCTCCTGTCTCAACAGGGAACCTGAGAATGCAGCCGGTGATTCAGCCAGCTGACCATAGAGCTGATCAGAGACCAGAGTGGCTCCAAACATCTCTATGGCCTAAGAAACCGGAAGCTACGAGTATTTCATGACTTAGATTTCGCCGGATGTAAATAGCGCCATTGGGAAATTGGGGAAGCATTTTATCACACCGATCTTGGTGTGGTCAGATGCTTTGAGGGCAGAGGAGAGATCTAGGGTCTAATAGACCACAATTTTTTCAAAAAAGAGTACCTGTCACTACCTATTGCTATCATAGGGGATATTTACATTCCCCGAGATAACAATAAAAATGATTAAAAAAAAAAATATGAAAGGAACAGTTTAAAAGTAAGATTAAAAAAGCAAAAAAATAATAAAGAAAAAAAAAAAAAAAAAAAAAAACACCCCTGTCGCCCCCTGCTCTCGCGCTAAGGCAAACGCAAGCGGCGGTCTGTCGTCAAACGTAAACAGCAATTGCACCATGCATGTGAGGTATCACCGCGAAGGCCAGATCGAGTGCAGTAATTTTTCCAGTAGACCTCCTCTGTAAATCTAAAGTGGTAACCTGTAAAGGCTTTTGAAGGCTTTTAAACATGTATTTATTTTGTTGCCACTGCACGTTTGTGCGCAATTTTAAAGCATGTCATGTTTGGTATCCATGTACTCGGCCTAAGATCATCTTTTTTATTTCATCAAACATTTGGGCAATATAGTGTGTTTTAGTGCATTAAAATTAAAAAAAGTGTGTTTTTTCCCCAAAAAATGCATTTGAAAAATCGCTGCGCAATTACTGTGTGAAAAAAAAAAATGAAACACCCACCATTTTAATCTGTAGGGCATTTGCTTTAAAAAAATATATAATGTTTGGGGGTTCAAAGTAATTTTTTTGCAAAAAAAAAAAACTTTTTCATGTAAACAATAAGTGTCAGAAAGGGCTTTGTCTTCAAGTGGTTAGAAGAGTGGGTGATGTGTGACATAAGCTTCTAAATGTTGTGCATAAAATGCCAGGACAGTTCAAAACCCCCCCAAATGACCCCATTTTGGAAAGTAGACACCCCAAGCTATTTGCTGAGAGGCATGTCGAGTCCATGGAATATTTTATATTGCGACACAAGTTGCGGGAAAGAGACAAATTTTTTTTTTTTTTTTTTTTTTTTGCACAAAGTTGTCACTAAATGATATATTGCTCAAACATGCCATGGAAATATGTGAAATTACACCCCAAAATACATTCTGCTGCTTCTCCTGAGTACGGGGATACCACATGTGTGAGACTTTTTGGGAGCCTAGCCGCGTACGGGACCCCGAAAACCAAGCACCGCCTTCAGGCTTTCTAAGGGCGTGAATTTTTGATTTCACTCTTCACTGCCTATCACAGTTTCGGAGGCCATGGAATGCCCAGGTGGCACAAAACCCCCCCAAATGACCCCATTTTGGAAAGTAGACACCCCAAGCTATTTGCTGAGAGGTATAGTGAGTATTTTGCAGACCTCACTTTTTGTCACAAAGTTTTGAAAATTGAAAAAAGAAAAAAAAAAAATGTTTTTTCTTGTCTTTCTTCATTTTCAAAAACAAATGAGAGCTGCAAAATACTCACCATGCCTCTCAGCAAATAGCTTGGGGTGTCTACTTTCCAAAATGGGGTCATTTGGGGGGGTTTTGTGCCACCTGGGCATTCCATGGCCTCCGAAACTGTGATAGGCAGTAAAGAGTGAAATCAAAAATTTTTACCCTTAGAAATCCTGAAGGCAGTGATTGGTTTTCGGGGTCCAGTACGCGGCTAGGCTCCCAAAAAGTCCCACACATGTGGTATCCCCATACTCAGGAGAAGCAGCTAAATGTATTTTGGGGTGCAATTCCACATATGCCCATGGCCTGTGTGAGCAATATATCATTTAGTGACAACTTTATGAAAAAAAAAAAAAAAAAAAAAAAAAAGTGTCACTTTCCCGCAACTTGTGTCAAAATATAAAATATTCCATGGACTCAATATGCCTCTCAGCAAATAGCTTGGGGTGTCTACTTTCCAAAATGGGGTCATTTTGGGGGGTTTTGTGCCATCTTGGCATTCCATGGCCTCCGAAACTGTGATAGGCAGTGAAGAGTGAAAGCAAAAATTTACACCCTTAGAAATCCTGAAGGCGGTGATTGGTTTTCGGGGCCCCGTACGCGGCTAGGCTCCCAAAAAGTCCCACACATGTGGTATCCCCATACTCAGGAGAAGCAGCAGAATGTATTTTGGGGTGCAATTCCACATAGGCCCATGGCCTGTGTGAGCAATATATCATTTAGTGACGACTTTTTGTAAATATTTTTTTTTTTTTTTTTTTTTGTCATTTTTCAATCACTTGGGACAAAAAAAATAAATATTCAATGGGTTCAACATGCCTCCCAGCAATTTCCTTGGGGTGTCTACTTTCCAAAATGGGGTCATTTGGGGGGGTTTTGTACTGCCCTGCCATTTTAGCACCTCAAGAAATGACATAGGCAGTCATAAACTAAAAGCTGTGTAAATTCCAGAAAATGTACCCTAGTTTGTAGACGCTATAACTTTTGCGCAAACCAATAAATATACGCTTATTGACATTTTTTTTACCAAAGACATGTGGCCGAATACATTTTGGCCTAAATGTATGACTAAAATTTAGTTTATTGGATTTTTTTTATAACAAAAAGTAGAAAATATCATTTTTTTTCAAAATTTTCGGTCTTTTTCCGTTTATAGCGCAAAAAATAAAAACCGCAGAGGTGATCAAATACCATCAAAAGAAAGCTCTATTTGTGGGAAGAAAAGGACGCAAATTTCGTTTGGGTACAGCATTGCATGACCGCGCAATTAGCAGTTAAAGCGACGCAGTGCCAAATTGGAAAAAGACCTCTGGTCCTTAGGCAGCATAATGGTCCGGGGCTCAAGTGGTTAAGACCACTGGTCGGAAGTGACATTTGATGTTGGTTCCGCCATCCAATGGTAGAAGCCGAGTGGGAGCCATCTTTCCCTCACTTGGCTCCAGACGGTTGAGGGTAAAGGACGCGATCGTCTCCGCCACTAAAGACGTCTCTGGTAAGCGGCGGAGACGACTGAAGTGCGGCGGGAGGGGGGCCCCTCTCCCGCCCCTGATAAAAGTGATCTCGTGGTGAATCCGCCACAGAGACCACTTTTATCTGAAAGAGGACCGTCCAGCATTGAAGAGGTTACAAGGGTTATGGCAGCTATCTGCTGCCATAACCTGCATGCTTTGAGACCCCCCCCCCCGCCAATGCACCTGACCTGCATGCTTTGGCCAATCACAGCGTGCTCTGCTGTGAGAGCCATGATTGGCCAATCATGGCTCAGGGGGCTAGGTCCACGCCCCACACTATATAAGACTGCTTACATGGCGGCCGTATATAGTGTAATGAATGAGAGAACGTTAGCTAGAGGCAGGTTAGTTAAAGGGGTTGTAAAGGTAAAAATTTTTTCACCTTAATGCATTCTATGCATTAAGGTGAAAAAACTTTTGACAGTACCGCCGCCCCCAGGCCCCCCGTTTTACTTACCTGACGCTTTGAATCTTCGATCCTCGTCCTCGTCAGCTTCATTGCAGCTCAGCCTGGTCGCTGATTGGCTGCAGTGGATGGATTGAAAGCAGCGCAGCCATTGGCTCGCGCTGCTGTCAATCACATCCGATGACGCGGCGCGCCGGGGGGCGGGGCCGAGTGATACAGCGAGCGGCTATAGCCGCCGGCTGTATCACGGGAGCGCGCCCGCAAGCACTCACCACCGTGCGAGGGAGCTCGCTTGAAGGTGGTAAATGCTTGCGGGGAGGAGCTGAAACAGCCGCCGAGGGACCCCAGAAGACCAGGTTCGGGGCCACTCTGTGCAGAACGAGCTGCACAGTGAAGGTAAGTATAACATGTTTGTTATTTAAAAAAAAAAAAAAAAAACAACTTTACAACCCCTTTAATGGCGTGCAGGCAGTTTAGTATGTGTGTTTGTATGTGTATATATAAATATATATACTCTGCATTCAGTGTAGAATATATATACAGTGCAGGCAGTGTACAGTATGTAATACGGTGTATTGAAGTGGTTAAGGGAAACCATATGACAGAATTAAGAAAAACAACGGCATGACTTCCCCCCCCAGCCCATACCAGGCCCTTTGGGTCTGGCATAGATTTTAAGGGGAACTCCACGCCAAAATGTAAAAAAGAAAGAATTGGCGTGGGTCCCCCCCCAAAAAATCCATACCAGACCCTTATCAGAGTAAGCAGCCTGACAGGCCAGGATAGGGGGGGACGAGCGAGCGCCCCCCCCCCCCCTCCTGAACCACACCAGGCCACTTGCCCTCAACATGAGGAGGGTGCTTTGGCGTTGATGGGGACAAGGGCCTCATCCCCACAACCCTGGCCATTGGTTGTCGGGATCTGCGGGCGAAGGGCTTATCGGAATCTGGAAGCCCCCTTTGACAAGGGGGCATCCAGATCCCACCCCCCCTATCTGAATGGGTATCTGGTACATTGTACCCCTACTCATTCACCAAAAAAGTATCAAAAAGTAAAAACCACAATACAGAGTTTTTGACAATTCGCCGCAATGTTAATCCATCATCATTCACGTCGCCCAACGGACCCGAACAATAGAAAAAAAAAAACCTCTGCCCCGATGGGAGGCGTCCTGCCGACTGCTGTCTCTTGGCTGTGACCGGTGACATAACCGAGTGACCTCACCCCTTCTGACGTCATGTGCCGTAAGAGGGGGGCGGGGTCATCCGGTTACGTCTGCGGGTGGCCCCGTCCTTGCCTATATAAGAGCTGTCACAGCGAAAAGAGAGCAGTCGGTGGGATGCCTCCCATGGAGGCGGAGTATTTTTGTCTTTTTTTGTTCTATTTTTCGGGTCTGTCGGGCAGCGTGATTGACGATGGATGTACAACGCATGTATTGTTACATAGTTAGTCAGGTTGAAAAAAAAGACACAAGTCCATCCAGTTCAACCATAAAAATAAAAAATAATGTCAAACAATCCTATATACCCAATCCTATACCCACAGTTGATCCAGAGGAAGGCCAAAAACCCCAGCAAAGCATGATCCAATTTGCTACAGCAGGGGGAAAATTCCTTCCTGACCCCTGAGAGGCAATCGGATTTTCCCTGGATCAACTTTACCTATATTGTGGTTTTTACTTTTTGACACTTTTTTTGGTGAATGGGTAGGGGTACAACGTACCCGATACCCATTTACATGGGGGGGGGGCCCTTGTTAATGGGGCTTCCAGATTCTGATAAGCCCCCCGCCCGCAGACCCCCACAACCAATGGCCAGGGTTGTGGGGACAAGGCCTTTGTCCCCATCAACATGGGAACAAGGTTCTTTGGGGGGGACCTATCCCTAATATCAGCCATAACTCCGGTATCGTTATTTGCAGCTGGCAGCTGGCTTTCTCATGAAACCATTCCGAGCAGCTAATAAGACACTGGAACAGTTATCGAAGTGGCGGGAGGAGATTCCCCCCCCCTTTCCGCCAATGTTTCTCAAGCTCTCCGTTTGCACCAGTTTTCCCGAGAAACGATCCAATGGTGTAGCCGGCTTCTCCTATAGGCAATCAGAGTTAATAGTCTTTGATCACTTTTATGGCCTTGGAGGACAAGAGCAATGTCATGACGTCACTTCTGGTCCAGGCTGGAATTAAATTATATATTTTTTTTAATATTTTGCTTTTAAAGGTAAAGAAGAGACACCGTGGTCAGTTTACGTGCCTCCGTCATCCTCAGCTCCTCTGTCCTCCTCCCTGCTCCCCTCCCTGCCTGCCTGCCCCTGTGTCAGTGTGAGGCCCCTCCGCTCCTGCTGCTCTCATAACTTTTAAAACTTCATATCATCCCCTCTGTGTTCCTGTCTGTGTGCTTTATTAAAAAAAATGCCTCCTTTACCCTATATTACAGCAGTTCCCCGCGATCATGGGACGGCCGGCTCTCTCTCTCCGCTCCTCCTCATGTCTTGACTAATGTCAGCGGGGGAATCCCGGCCCCGCCCACTGCATCTGTCAGCCGGGCAGAGAGGAGACACGGCCGGTAACGTGATCGAGGGCCTCTCAAATGCACTTCTGGAAGAATGTTGAATGTTCAAACATTCCCATAGACAGATTACAAACAAATATAGATATGGGAGTCCTGCTCAAAATGTAGATCAGTGTCCTGACAGAGTTTCTGATGGGCGGGACGAAACATGTTCACGCAGGGACATGACCACCAATGGCCCAACCACCATATGTTCCAGGAGAACCCATGGAAATGACATCAGAGTAACGTATCTCATCTGACCACCCACGTTACCGGAGACCAGAGCCACTGCTACTCAGTCCAGCTCACTGGACACAGCGCGGAGATCCCGTTTGTCTTGAGTGACATGTGAATGATCTGCATGAGTTGGGAGGCGGCTTAGCAGTCTTACACCAGCATACTTGGAAGGGAGCATGGCTGGGGGGCTGTGAGTACATCTAACACCACTATACTGAACACAGGCTACACAGCTACATGACCAACAGGTGGAGCGCTACCTTACAGACTTGGGAATCTCCCTGTGTTTGCAAGCCGTCCTATATGTATATAGGTAGTCCTTTAGCCCAGTTTTCAGGACTTGATTGTTACTGTTCCCTTAGTCATATGGACTCATATTACCCCAGCACGGATTAGCAGTTTACTGCTTCATGCTATGAGGTCTATTATATCATTCCAGACGTGCCACTGTCACCAGGGGTCAGTGTCGCAGACTATGACAATATGACTGACCATTATTGGGTGGATTGTTGGGCCTATTGTTGGGGGGGGATCTAGTTGGGGAGGGTAGGCTCAGCTCCCTTGCGGAGCTGCATCCCCCACCTCCTCCCTTCATTGGTGAGGGGTGGTTCTAGTTGAGAGTGGGTTCTGTGGAGGGTGTTACAAGGGAGGTTTTAGGGTAGGGTGGGGAAGTGAAGCATTCCAATTCTGGGGGGGGCAGGGCGGTCTATGGTGTTTCATGCTGATATTTTTTTGCCATTTGATGCTTAACATTTTGTAGTTAACTCAGATTGGATGTGTTGAGTCTTCCACATTTTTTGTTTGAAGTTTTCATGGATTCCCATAGACACACTCCTAAACCTTGCAGACGGCCTTCCCAGAAGAGTTGTTGAAGCTGTTATAGCTGCAAAGGCCAACTCAATATTGAACCCTACGGACTGATGCCCCGTACACACGGTCGGATTTTCCGATGGAAAATGTCCGATCGGAGCGTGTTGTCGGAAATTCCGACTGTGTGTGGGCTCCATCGGACATTTTCCATCGGATTTTCCGACACACAAAGTTGGAGAGCAGGAGATAAAATTTTCCGACAACAAAATCCGTTGTCGGAAATTCCGATCGTGTGTACACAAATCCGACGGACAAAGTGCCACGCATGCTCAGAATAAATAAAGAGATGAAAGCTATTGGCCACTGCCCCGTTTATAGTCCCGACGTACGTGTTTTACGTCACCGCGTTTCGAACGATCGGATTTTCTGACAACTTTGTGTGACCGTGTGTATGCAAGACAAGTTTGAGCCAACATCCGTCGGAAAAAATCCTAGGATTTTGTTGTCGGAATGTCCGTACAAAGTCCGACCGTGTGTACGGGGCATAAGACTTGGATGACATTAAATTTCATAGGCGTGTAAAGGCAGGCGTCCCAATACTTTTGGTAATATAGTGTATATTTTAGGGGTCGACCAATAAGGTTTGTTCAGGGCCGATACAGATTTTTCGGCTGCCTTTAAGGCCAATAGCCGATACCAGGTGCTGATGTTCCGTAGATTTAAACTTTTTATTTTTACACTGTCCTTTTAATTTTTTGAATCACTTTTATTGCTGTCACAAGGAATGTAAACATCCCTGTGACAGTAATAGGCAGTAACAGGTACTCTTGATGGAGAGATATGGGGTCTATAAGACCCCAAACCTCTCCACTGCACTTGAAAGTATTCAAAATGTCAAGATCGGCATTTTCAAATACTTTCTATTTTTTAAAACTGGTGTCTTTAGGATGAGAGTAATCCGGGTTACTAGATCTGAGACGCTTTGTTTGGGTCTTCAGCCAGCTTGCGGACGTGCCAGCTGGTCGCTCGGGCCTCCCGGTGAGACGGGGACGCGGGCAGAGCGGCGGAAGTCCCCTCATGAGCCGCATCAGTTGTTATTACAAGAAAGCTGCATGCATCACCCCGATACAACCCCTTGAAGCAATATCGGTAGCATCGGTAAGTTTGTGACCGATACCTATGCTTCAAAAAAAGTAAATATCAGCAGCACCGATAATCGGTCGACCCCTTGTATATTTACTAATAAAAATACCTCCTGATGAATGCTACAGCAAGGTCCATTTGCAGGGGCCCCTGAGGACGATCGCAATGTGGCATCAGTCTGGGTTTTACAAACAGAATCAGAGATGAAGGGGAGATCCCCCAACCATCATCCAACCACCCTGAAACGTAGCCTGTCATTAGTGGTGACCATGGTGTGATACGGAACTCTGAGTCAGCCAATCTACTCTGCATCTTAGTCCCTAGTAACCTTTAAACTGCTATAGCACCGTCCTACAGTCATGTAGATCAGGGCTCAAAATTTCAAGTCCTGAGCTACTAGCCAGGCCTCAAGGGTTACTCGCCACCAGTTGCCCCACCCAACCCCGCCCCACAACATGCCCTGTTCACCCCTAAACACGCCCCACTCTGCCCCTAAACACGCCCTCAGAAATTATCTCATTAAATGACACTTAAATGTTTTATGCAGAATTAAGTTATAAAAATAAATATTAACAACAACTTTATCCATGCCCACCAATGCAAGCTGCCTGTGCCCACCAATGCAAGCTGCCTGTGCCCACTACTGCAGCCTGTGTCCACCATCCAGCCTGTGCCCACCATCCACCATGCAGCCTGTGCCCACCATCCAGCCTGTACCCACCATCCACCATGCAGCCTGCGTCCACCATCCAGCCTGTGCCCACCATCTAGCCTGTGTCCACCATCTAGCCTGTGCCCGCCATGCAGCCTACCTGTGCAGGAAAGGAGAGGAACAGGAGAGCCGCCCGGATGTTAAGAGCGCAGGGAACACAGCGCTAACAGCTTTCTTTCAATTGCTGTGTTCCCGCCGCCATATACAGCCCCGCCCCCTGGCTGGGGAACTTTGACAGATCACCAGTCCCGGAATTGGACATGTGATCTGTTTATCACAGTCCCGAGACCAGGGGGCAAGGCTGTATCTGACAGAGAGCGACAGGAAAACGGCAATGTGAAATGAAAGCTGTTATCGCTGTGTTCCCTGCACTCTGAACATCCGGGCGGCTTTGTCTCTTTCCATCCATGATCGCCGGGAAAAGAACTCCCATTCCACCCAGGCTGCCGGCGGTGCTCGCCCCCCCCCCATCCCCCCCCCCGCTCCAGGCAGCTCTTCCTCGACCAGCCCTCAAAATGCACTTGCAAAATGCAAGCAGGCGAGTACAATTTTTGAGGTCTGATGTAGATTGTTAGGTACATTTACTTGGCTCCTCTGTAATTAGTGGAACAGGGGTTGATTGTTCAGGCCTGCTCAGTGTCCCACATGCTGCTGCTCCGATTGCTTCCCCCTGTATTCTAGAGTTATAGTGGGAGGAAAAACAGACTGAACAGCCTGAATATTTATGAGGAATCTAGCCAATCCCTGGGGACGTGTGCCCAGTAGGTGGCTGGGGAGCCCATAAAAAGGCTGAGGGAGAGAGTTCCTAGTTCTAGTCCTGCTGGAGAAGACCCCTTTGTAGGGGCTTTTCCCCCGGGGGCATTATTACTAGAGGTGTCATCTAAAAGACACAGAGGTCCCAGCTGAAGCTTTAGCGGGGGGGGGGGGTATTCACAAAGCCTAGTCCTGGAGTCTGTTTGGGTCTGGAGAAGCTCACTGGAGAGTACCAGGAGGAAGTTGGGGGAAATGTGTCCAGCTGTCCTATGGTGGTGTGAGTCTGCATCTCTCTCACTGAAGAGTGCCCAGAGAACATCAGGAGGCAACCAATGATCATGTGACTGTGTGAACAGATGACCCAGATGTGGGAAGTTATTGATTGTGTGCAGCTTTTGGGGAAAGTCCAAGTCACCTGTCAGCATTAGAGTTTCTGTGGGACATTTTGTGCAGCTCAGCAAGATAGAGGAGGAGTCCTCAAAGTGTTCAGTTCACCAGTTTCTCACCCCTTAGGGGGTGAGAACCACAGCTGTGCAACAAGACCTCTAGCTACCTGTCACATGCCTAACCTGGCTGTAGAATCCTAGACCAGAAGGGACAGGGTTAACTAAAATAATAGGAGCTGCATATAAACTCTATTGCAATAATAATGTTCACCTACTAAAGCAAGGTAAGCACTACACATGCACACCATATCACAGACTTAGCTATGTGGTATAGTGCATGTGAGATAACGAGGGGACACCACTGAAAGGAAGCACACTGCAATGGCTCACATACCCCACTGCTCCTAATCCTTTGCTAACAAAATAGTTCAAACAAAAGACTTTGCAGATCTTCCCATGGACACATATTAATTTAGAGATTGTGACATATCTAGTAGCATTTCTCACATCTGTCTAGATCAGGGGTCGGCAACCCCCTGCCCATATGCCAGACATGGCACGCCTCCACATTCATTACACCACGGAAGCAGGTTCACCAACCATCTCCATTGCTGACAGCGCAGTGAGTGAACTATCCTGTGTTTTCACTCTGTACACAGATTCCACCCGCTGCTCACCGTTACCAATGGTAGTGGTTACTAGGACTGCCCGGCGTCCTAGCATCAAACACAAGCTTACCCTGCCCCATGGTCCTGAATTTCAGAGCAGGAGGACAGAACTTCCTTCTTCAAACCTACTCTTTTATAGTGCCCTGCCTCCCAGCATCTACCTATCCTGTAGCTCCCTGCTGCACAGAGGACTGGACCCTGATGTAGGGTGGGGATGGAACTCTGGGAACCCTGATTTCATTTTTGGTGGAACCTGATCTAATTGTAGGAAGTCTCTATGGACCCTAATGGGAGAAGGGAACTCTGGAGAGCTCGATTTAATGTGGGGGAGGACTCTGATGTAAGTCTGGCAGTCTCTGGGGACCATAATGTAAGGGGGAATTCTGGGGACTCTAATGTAATGGGAGAGACTCTAGGGATATTGATGTAATGGGGAGGAACTCTGGGGACCATGATGTATTGATCAGGACTCTGGGGATCCGGATTTGATGGGGAGGACTCTAGGGACCCTGATGTAGGGGGGGGACTCTGTGAACCCAGATGTAAGTGTGGGGAGGTCTCTGAGGACCTTGATTTAACTTGGGGGGACTTTGGGCACCTTAATTTAATGTGGGGCAACTCTGGGGATTTAAGTGTGGGGAGTCTGCAGACGCTAATGTGAGGTGGAAACTCTGGGGTCCCTGATTTAATGGGGGGGGGGGGGCTCTGGAGACCCCGATGTAAGTGTTGGAGTGTCTGGTGCCCTAAAGTAAGAGGGGAATTCTAGGGACCCTGATGTCATGGTAGGGACTCTGGGGGCCCCGATGTAATGGGGAAAACTATGGTGACCTTATTGTATAAAGGGAACTCTGGGGACCTTGATGTATGTATAAGGAGGTCTCTTGGGATACTGATTTAATGTGGGAGACTCTGGGCACCCTGATTTAATGTGATGGGGGATCTGGGGACAATGATTTAATATGGGGAGACTTTGGGACCCTGATGTATGTGTGGTGAGTCTCAGGGGAACTTAATGTAAGGGGGAACTCTGAGGACCCTGATTTATTGGGGGGGGGGGGGGGGTGATCTGGGGACCCTGATGTACAGTATATCTGTAACACTTTGTAAGTCTTGTATTGTTTTTCTACAATTGTAAGTAGTTTGTATGTACAACATTCGTATTTATGTGTATGTATACGCATTTAATAAAGCACATAAATATATTACAGAGGTTTATGCTTCCTTGCTTTTGCTGCAAAGTGACCTTAAAAGATACAAAGCAAAACAAAGTGCATGTGGAAGTTTAGTCCACCTGGTCCCAGAACTGCCACGTTTGCAATATTTACAAGTAACAGATCACCAAAAAATGATGTGCACTAAACTAACAGCTCTCTTGCACCGTAGCCTAGGTGGCACGCGCTCATCAAGCACCAAAAGATCATCTCCGGCACCAGCTGTTCTGGGAATGCAGCTCCCAGGCGGAGCAGGAAAATCTGCTGACCATGCCTAAATTCCCCCCACAGCCCGGCAGGGAACCAGCATGTGGGAACTCACCAAAATAGAGGCAACTTACAAAATATGCAGCAGAGCCAAAAGGCTCAGTCTTCACCTCATCCCAGTAAGGCTAACCTGCAGGGTATGGGCATTGCTACAGCAGACCACAGCCCTGGACCTACATAGCACCCCACTGGCTAACTCATACAATGCAAATGCATACCAAGGTGAGCATACAAAGTGGAATCCTCACTGG